>NW_019091400.1:208649-344525 GCF_001949145.1 Acanthaster planci
GGTAGGGGGCACGCTTACTGTTCCTCAGATGGAAAATTTGCTCAACTTATTGACATAACAAGGGAAAACTCAATGCGTGCACAACAGTTAGCAAACTGACCATTAAAAAGGTTAACAAAATTTTCTGATAGAATAAGCACACCTTTAAAGCAGCACCACAGACCTTTAAATCATGCTGCCATGTTTGTCTTGTTCCCTTTTGACCTACTGGCAATATTAATACAAATTCACATACTGATAACAGGGATTAGACTACTTTTCCTTCCAGCCTCAATTTGGTTACAGAAAAATGAAATGACTGCCCCATGAGAGAGGTCTATGAAACTAGGCCCGGATCTTAGGAGTAGAGTGCTTTCAAGTACACTGTACTTATACCCGCTGCTTCACCTGACTCAGACCAGCCAGCCGACCCTAGCAAGCTCGGTGGTCGAGTGATTAAGACGTCTGCACTAGTAAGCAGGACGTTGTGGGTTCGAGTCCAACCTGAGTAAGCTTGTGAATTTTTTTGCAAGCTCTAAGACAAGCACTGAGCATTCAGTGTTTATCAATATATACGTTGGCTAAGGGCAAACCCCGTTATATAAAATTAACATCTCCCCAACGCAAAAATACATCTTGAAAATACACTGTACTTAACAAAGAAAAAATAAATGGCAAGGGTTAGTGCGGCAGAGAACACTTGACAGCCTAACATGATAGGGGCAGGGGTGTGCATATCAGAGAGCCAGTGAACATGGGTCAGCATACATTACATGTAGTCAGACCATGCTGGACAGCTGACTATACACGTACAATCATACTATTTCAACACAAACACCAAGTATTCATCTCCTGACAAATCACAAAGCTCCTTGTTGCCATCTTTGTTCAATTCTCATCCTACAGGAACTACTTTCAAATTTGGGGTGAGAGTGGAGGAACTTGAAATATCAATAAAATAATCACTAGAGGTTTAAAGTGCCCTACAGCAGTGTAGGGTCTGTGTGTTTGCCTTAAAACAACCATTTCTTGTTTTTTACATGTACTTTTACGTGCAAAAACACTCTAATGTTAAACTCAAGATTTTCCAAATTTTAAGAGATTTTTTGAAAACTCCTGAAATCAGGAAAATCCTGATGACAAAATATGAAATCAGAAACAATCTTGACAAATCTCACCCCTTCAAATTGCAGTGTGCCTCTGTGCAACGCTTTGTGATTGCAACAGGTTCCGTACAGTGCCAGCATCCGGACATTCACTAGTCATGCTAGTACTGCAGACAGAGAGGTAGACGAGTCAGGATACTCACTCATGTCACACATACAGTCAGGCATCAGTGTTGTGAATGCGACAAGAAATTCAAGATGTGGACATTAACCTTTGCTGCTCAGGACAGAATTTCCTTCAATTATGAACCTCAGCTTGGCATTATTGAGGCTCAAGATACAATCAAGTGTCTTCATAACTCATCGGTTGCATCACGGAATGACATGTAACATCCAAACTTTGTACATTTGTAAGGATAATTCATAACAGGCATCCATGAGAAATAGATCAAATCTCTGAATTAAATAATGTACAAATAAATCAAGTATACAAATAACCATAAAAATAATAAAAATTAAAACACATCCCAAACTTAAATCTTAAAACACCAGTACTTGAAGAAGAGTGGAAAGAGTTGGACATGCATGTACAGACAAACAGGGCTCTGTAGAGAAACACAAAAAAAGGGGGTGGGGGGGATAGGGAACGAAGGAGGAAAGGCAAAAGGATGAACAGTACATGTACATGGAAGATGGGTGTGTGAACAAAGAGTTGAGGCAAGGGGGACAAAACACAAGGGATAAACACTGGGGAGACCAGCGAGGGCAAAGATCAAAGGAAACAGAATTCAAAGTTGAATAGTGGAATTGTGAGGGCCAAAAAGGGATTAAAGGGATGGAAAAAAAATCTGGAGTAATGGTATCACTCTAGAAAGGAATCATAGGGCTGCATGAACACAAAGTACAAAATATATAAATAAAAAATAAATACCATTAACCCCAAAAGAGTCCTCAACATTTTTCTGCTTTATTCAAAGTGTATTTTCTTAGGAACCGACTTTAACCCAATGTAAATCCGGGTCATAAGACAAATAAAACAAATACAAAATAAAGCTGGTAAAAGTACGGCAGCCTGCCAGTGCCAATTTGAACCATGCAAAAATTTTTTCTATTGCTAAACAACGCAATAACATTGCAAAATAATGCAACAGTATTGCAAAATAATGCAATAACATTGCAATGATACCATGATTTATTGCCAATTGGCGTGTGATCATAAGAGAAGTAGAACCTCACAAATTTGCGCAATGTCATGTGCTAGCTTTCCTCTATTACTGTTTCACAGGAAATTACCTGCACTGCTCACACAAGGGTGCATTCGCCCGGCTGAAGTGGGACCTGCTGGTCAGTGACAGTATTGCTAACGGGGGAGTATACTCCTGATCCGGGTATAATGCACACGGATCCTACTCTTGTTAACCAGAGTAACTGCGTGAACATGCCCCAAATGTGTCCATAGAACTGTTGCGTTATTTTGCAATACTATGCATTATTTTGCAATGTTATTGCATTATTTCACAATAAAAAAACTTTGGCATAGTTCAATTTGGCACTAACAGGCTTCTGTAAAAAAGTTCTGCCACTCCTACATTGTTGAACTCTTAGCTAAGCATCTTAATTCTTACATGAACAAAACAGTACGGCATGCATGGTATGCAGTAGTATACATGTACACTAGAATGGGGAAACCGTAGATGTACACTTAAATATCTCACATTTGTGACAAAGGTCATAGTTCCTTATATGGAACCCTGGATTGCCTATACATGTACATGCATGTAGTTCAAAAGTTGTTCATTGTTTACTATACTGCAGGGTAGGCTGGTCATTAACAACCAAATTGATTCTATGCATATGCAGGTCGGGGACCAAACCCTAATCTAGCGACGTCCCTAGTTTCTGCTTATGTCGCTTGTTCAAGTGGCAATGATGAAATTTTTATCAGGTCACATGATAATGATGGGAAATTTGGGGAAAATGATGAGATTTGAAATGCCGGACGCCCACATGGCCGCAGTTGCCGTTGGAGTCTATGGCAAAATTATTTCGAATTGCTTTTCTGGAAAATCACCACAATAAACCAAAAATTTGCCAAGGTGAATTGATGGAGATTTCGAATGGCTAAATTTTCATGCATAAAGTAAACTTCGGCAGAGCTTTATTTTTTTCAAGTAAACATTTTCATCAGCTGGATTGGACTCACCTACCAACCGAATCAAACACATCCAGTGCAAGATTCAACCGAAAAATCTCCTTGATCCACTTTTAGAGATACCAAATGACAGGAAAGTTTCATTCATATCTGGGGTAGCATGTATTCTGTAAATTTGATCAACCAGAACAATTGTATTGAAGTTTTTGGCCGATAAAGAGATTGATGTGGACATAGCCATATTTGACTTATTCAAAGCGTTTGATACTGTCCCCCATGAGCGTCTGAAAGCTAAGCTTCATATGTATGGAAATACGTGAAAAGCTACTGAAGTGGATTGGCAACTTTCTTCAGATGCATAAACAAAGAGAAATGTTCGATGGATCTAGTTCTGATTGGGATTCCTTGGACTCCGGTGTGCCTCAAGGCACAGTCCTCGGCCCTCTTTTATTTTTACTTTATATCAACGACATCACAGACAATCTTCAGTCAGAAGTTCGTCTTTCTGCTGACGATTGCATTTGATATAGAAATGTCCACAACCGGGCTGATTGCATCACATTTCAGGAAAAGATATTGAATATGCCTCTACATGGCAAATGCAATTTAATATAAAGAAATGCTCCATCGTGCATAAGGGAAACAAAAGGAAGAAGATTTGCAATAGTTATAAGCTGGATAATCATTCTCTTGCAACAGTGGATCATCACCAGTATCTGGGAGTCTTCCTCTCCCACAAATTTAAATGGGATTATATGGTCAAGAAGGCTAACTAGGTATGTTGCGTAGAAACTTTAAGCAATGCTTGAAAATGGCAAAAGCAACTGCTTATTTAGCACTTGTTCGTCCACACCTGGAGTACACTTCAGTAGTATGTGATCCCTTCGAGGCTAAATACATCAATAAGCTCGAGATGATCCAACGACGTGCAGCATGCTTTATTAACAATAACTTTAGTACAGAAGCTACTGTGACCGATATAATCTCCAACCTTGGGTGGGATACCCTAAAACAGTGTCATGAAGCTGCTAGATTGATCTTGATGAAACAAATGTATATGGGTACATCTGCTATTCCGAAGTCTATTGTCAAGCATGCTTCCACAAGACCACGTAGAGCAGCCACTGGAAATAGTTCTCAAGGAATTCCTTTGTACCCAGAACTTGTAGAGATGGAACAGGCTTCCTGATACATGATAGTCTCACCAATGTTGGGCATCAGGTTCTCGAGTTTATCAGATCCAGGGATAGGAACTTAAATTAACTTTGTGTCACTCCGTCTTCTCGCGTGGCTTTACATGGATTCAGTGAATCTGTTGCTACGTACTGAAGAAGAAGAAGGAGATGTCATCTGCGAACCGTGATCTAAAAATTGTTCAACAATTACATCATCGTTGCATAATTGAATGGCCTTTGCACAGTCTGGCATCATCGCTAGATTGTTGTTTGGTCCCCGTGAATGTGGACTCCTAGTGAATGTAAAAATATGCGCAACTTCATTAAACATGCAAATTACGTGCTGCTTTTGGATCAGTCTTTTAGGGAAAAGATAGCTTAACCTGGTCCAAATCAATAGTGGTATACTTCAAATCTAGCCCACTGAGTGGAGTGTTAGTATGTCTCTTTTTTGATTTTAGACGGGATCGGTTAGTATGACTGATCCCATCCAAAATGGAAAAAGAGGCATACTAACGCTCCACTCGGTAGAGCTACTTCAAATCTCTATCCACACTCTCCAACGAAAAGTTCAGGGTGTTTTTATTGCTCCTAAGTCGTACACCGACTGCCTAACAGTTAATTGTTCTTACCTATTATTGATGAAATTCGATAACTCTCATCAGCCACCTTTCTCGATGAATGACCATGTACACGCAAGGTCTGATTTACTGTCACAGTGAGTTAATCAGGTCCCTGGCCTCAGATCTTACTAGTTGCAGGACATGTAGGAACACTCTCTCTCACTTGGCGCAAAACAAATCAAATGTCCCTAGCCCAGACAACCTCTTTCCCGAGCTCAAGCAAACATTATGATTTAAGTACGTACATAATCAAACGAGGCCAAACTTAATGTTTGTGTCATGGTCTGTTTTCAGCAATGAATATGTAGGTTCGCTCATACCAGCCACATGTTTGTTAAGTCGGCCTGAGGGATTTAGAGCCAGATTAGGCAGGTACCAGTGACTCAAGAGTTTTGTATTGAACTCGCTGGCAGTGTATACATATAGGATGGTGACAGTCTAGGATTTCTTATGTCGCTTTGGTAAATCCCCAAACATATTGCAAAATACAGGACCTTCCAGCATTGTATTTCTGTCACTTTTAAGGGAATGGGTCATGTTGGCGAAAGTGTTAAAATAAATCAACTTACAAATAATTTGCAAAGGTTAACAATGTTCCCTATTTGTTGTTTTGTATAGACAAATTGATCTGTGAAAAGCTCGATTTGTTGTTGCATCGGGCATATATAAGGGGATCAAAATATCATTTGGGGTTGTGTGTGGCCGAGGTGAAGAGCCTTTCTTATTCCTTGAGTATCACCACTGCACTGCTATAGACAGAATAGGGTGAACGTAGGCTACCAGAGGGGTATTGATAAATACCACGCATTAACAATTCATGCATTTGTATGGGACAGTATAGTGTAGGCCCAAAACATACCTCTGTGATGCCACGCCCCTTGGAGGTGGAGCGAGATTTGGGTGAGAATGGCCTCCTCCTCAGAGCGCGGCGTGGACGGCACATACCCGCAAGTCCCTGAGCGGCTCTGGACAAGTCCCTTGGGATGGAAGTATACCGTCCCAGTTGAAGAGCTGATCCCTCAGATTTGGCTGGATGGCTTGCTGTTTTCTGATTGGCTAAGTAGTTTAGACGGAACTCAAAGTGACATAAATAAACAGTCTAGGACACCCATTCACTGTACACTAGAACATCAGCAATTGGTTTATTCCAACAACATCAGACCATGGGAAAAACCTGCTCGCCTGGCTTATTTGGAAAAACGATAGAGGGTGCTCCTGTAACTGAGCATGGAGGTGTGATTCTACCTCCATGAACTGAGACAACTTTAACATCAACTTTATTCGCTTGATAAGAAAAACCACTTAAATGAGGAACAGGTCGATAGCAACTAGGAGGAGGACGCTTTCTCAATCGTAGCTTGTGGGCGAGGACAGAAATATATATAGCTTATTTCCCTCCTGCAATGCGCAATCTCTAAGGGGGCATATATCCAGGGCCAAAACCAATCTAGGGATGTCCACACAACCCACCGTGACCCTACCGCCCCCCCCCCAAAAAAAACAGGGAGTAGTGCTCACCTTGAACCTGCAGTCTGGCTCAGTGCTAACCTAACGGGCAAGCTTGGTTCCGGTTTGTTTCCCCGGCCGGTACTCGGTACCCGTACCCCGTGTACGCATACGTTAATGTTTTAGTTTTAATGGCGCTTTCAGCAACTCGGGCTATTTGCGCCAATAACTGTACGTTTATTCATACACTTTATTAATCACCATCACATTACGGAGTTAGGAAGCAGATCCAGTTTTAAGAGGCAGGAGGAAACCGAAGTGCCCGGAGAAAACCGGCGAGAGCGAGACTGGAAACCAAAGGCACTTAAAGCCTGGGCCACGCCGACGCTCGAACCCTGGCCTCAAGCTTTGGAGCAAAGCGAGGGAAGAACCGCTACGCCCTCCTTGATCCTACACGCTGGGTCCGAGCGGTTTTATAGCCTCGCCGCAGTCTCGCGCTTGCGCAATACCTGCCGCGTGCATAGAGCAGTGACCACCCCGTCCATCATTTTTCGTTGCATTAAGCGAAATAGGAATGCAAAAGAGATTTCATACATTGACGAAAAGTACATAAATGCAGAAAAATTGTCTGAGAAAAATTCATTGTAGCTGTACACTTTAAAAGCCCTCCGATCCGGGAGCTTTGTACTGGATGAGAACTGAAAAAAAAGTGTTTAGCGTCCTTTAAAAACTTTTTTCTCTCTGACTTTTTTGTTCAGTCTTTTGTGTCTCAAGGACTGTCACCCTAGCAGACTTAAACCTTATACTCACTACTCCAGGGTTTGTAAAATCTGGACGAGATTATAGCATTCCCTATCCACAGAATAAGCATCAATTATGCACAATACACTCGGGTCGAACACAGTCCTAATTTTGGCAAGATCTTTTTTTCCGCTTCAAAAAGGAGACCATTTCAATATTCAGTGCAACAAAACCTGAAATGTTGGGTTTTTCTAATGAATTTGCATTCTGTGAAGTGCTGAATAAAATTTGTCAACTATCCAGAGTACGCGTCGGATAGTGAAAAAAACAGAAATTTCGCTGATACCGTTGCTTTTTGTTGCAAGCGGGAGTAAAGTTAAACATTCAAAGTGGCGAAACTTGAAATTCAGTTTACTTGTTTTGTCACAATTATTAGTAATCCTCGTCGGCTTGACAAATATCAGCTTCCTGTGTCGCACACAGCCGCTCAGCTTAAATATGTTCTTTTGTTTCTCATTGTTAGTAAGATGTAAAATTCCAACTATTTCTGAATATGCAAACCGTGAGACCCGCCACCCATTTAACAGGAAAAAAAGAACTGTAAGAAACTATGGAGATCGACCATGCCCCCCATCCCAAAATGAATAAACCGAATCTGCTAAAGTCCAGGTTTGTTTCACAAGGGTGGACTTGGGGGGGGAGTGTCCATAGCTCCCTTAAAATGGGACCAAAAATTTCAAACCAATAGAGAAAAAGACATTTTTGCTCTATTTCATTCCTCTATCTTCTCGAAGTGTGTAAAAATCCTAACTTAATGTAGCCTTGAAAAGCCACAAAAATAACATGAAAAGTTTCCAAAGTCCCCAACCCCTAAACAAGTCCTCCCCGAAAATCTTTTTCTTGATCCGCCCTATAGTGGTCTAAACGATATGTTGATATAAGGCTGACCTACAACTGTTCTTGTGTGGCGCCGCCTGCGTCTAAATGTAGAAAGGGCTTAGGAATGGGGCCCCAAACCGGTCATCTGTTATGTTCAAAGAAATTGCGCATTTTCCCCGGCAAAAGCTGTTCCTCAAATGTCTTCCAGTGAACGTTACGTTTTGAAAGTTTATAAAACTTAAGAACAAAAAACACACTTGTAAACAAAAGAGGAAAAAAAGAAAAAAAAACTTTTCTGTATTAAAAGACCCCACTCTCACAGAAGTAAATAAATGAAGCAAAAGATGTGTACTATTTACTCGGAGTATTTTTATTTTGTTATATATCACATCAATTTAAAAGCAGAAGTGAAAACCGACAAGTGTTGAGGTTCCCCAAGAGATCCTACGGAATAAAAGTGCTTTTTAATAAAACCTGGCAACCACATAATTATAACAATATAATTTGCCACAGTGCACGCGCGCCTCAGTCATGTACAACATGCGCATGATTGAGGTGGCCGCACGTGAATTACGGTCTGTACTGAAAATTGAAAGCTAAAATTCCGAATAACTTTCACACTAAAAATTTGGTATAAGTGGAAACACGAGTGTACTTCGTGAATGTAACGTCCGTAACACCTTTGTTACACACAGACGTCTGCACTTCTCTCTACACCACGTTTTCGGATATCAAGTAATGGTATTAAGTTAACGCAAACGTGCACATTATTATTTTCGTCACAATAATTATTTTTACACAGTGAAGTTTTTGAAATTAATATTTGAATTAGAATCAAAAGTTTATTTTTTTAGAATGAAGACATAAATGTACTTCTCTAAACTACCAGTGCACGAAAAAAGCGCTAGGCTGGCCGAAGGGAAAACAGGAATGAATTATTAATACGTGATCAAAATGCTCTAAAGACAGCCTTTATGAACACGTCAGCACTAGCTGTTGCGAGAACATACTCCAATGACTTATGCATTAAGTACAGCTGTTGGTCGGTTGTTTCTTCATAAATGATCCCATGAACTACCTTCATGTGGCCCGAAATTTCCCACTTTTCACACACTCTTGATTCGTCCAACACATCTGCCATGGGCAACCTTTCTCATGCTCGTTCTGAACTATCCCTCTCACACAAAACTCCAACCATCTCTGACTGCAAATAACTTAAAATACCCCTCTCCGAATCCCCCAAGTTCACCAAAAATCACACTTTGAAGTCCTCAAAAATACTGCTTATAAGTGAAAAGCGTCTAAGAAGACTGTCATGTCTAGCTCTCATTTACGACTGCATACCCTCTGTGTCTGATTTTTTTTCCCACAAATTTGCACCGGGTCGGTCTCTGACCTTTATCACAGGTGGCCATCAACTCTTTTATTTCAAATGGAGCCTTGGCAATTTTTAATCTTAAACGTTCATGCACGGGTGCGCCGGGCAGGTTTAAAACAATTCTACCACCTTGAATACACGCATTCAAAATTTGTGTGCTAACATTAATTAAGAGCGTGTGTGAGCGGACAGCTAAGATTTTTTTTGGGGGGGGCGCGATTTACAGAACTGAACAGCTACACTTCAAATCGAATGATTTATTTCAGAACGTGTTTAGGAAAGCACAAAAAGGCTTCCGCAATTACTTCGTTAATTGAAAGAGGAACTTAACGCAGGTTACAAAGTACAATCGTATAAGTAGGGAAAAAAGACAAGTATCTTGATCCAAGGGTTTTGTAAATAAATTGGAACATCAAGCTTAGGCCTATAGGCTGCTTGACTTGCAAAGCCTCCCCGTGGAAACCCCATGCACTGACTCGACGCTCCTATAATAGCCCGTTATCGGCCGCTCGTTCAGTCCCAAGACTCAACTCGAGAGTCTTCCCTGTCATGACATTTCCTAATCCAAAATTATCAGACTTGGTGAAAAAGTAATTCTGATAACCTTTCCAGATTCTTGGTCGGGCATTGGGAAATCTAAACCCCCAAAATGCTGGGGGGAGGGCACTTTGCTAGTTCTACGGTCACTTGCCCACGCTTTCATCTCTATTTGAGCAAATGATCCGTTTCTTTGGTTGATTTGCCAACTCCTTCACACATTAAAAAACCATTCCTATAAACAAAGGTTTACAATGCCACTCCAACCATCCATTGAACACAGTACTGAAAAATTTCCCTATTCTCTCGTTCAGCTGCTTTACACTCTTAATCTACCTAAATTGACAAAAAAATAAAAGCAGGAAGCTAATCTTTCTCATGGTGGCTGACCCTCAAAACCACCGTGGTTTATATTCTAAACCATATGCTGGTGGGGGTCTCCTTAAACCATTTTCATCCTCGAGGGGAGAACGGGTCTGGAAAGTCCCTGCAAAACAAGCTGACTTTCAGGAAGAGACAGACAGCTTACAGCAGTCAAATACTTTCGATGTGCTAAATTTTCAATCCTTATTCCCTTTTAATTTAACGATCAATGTTCCTTAATTCAATTGCTCTCGACCTTACTAACTTCGCGCGCTCTTAGTCCTCAAATTAACAGCACTCACCGAAAGATCTTCATACACGCTCTACGTATTCTCAAAACTCAGTGTTGAATCAAACACTTATTCATGAGTGCGGTCAGTGACCACTCTCTGAAACTGTGAAATCCAGCTCTTCGAAAGTGTGGTCAGTGACCACTCTTTAAAACGTTGAATCCGAGATTTTAAATATTAAATCCACCATTTTAAACTATAAAACCAGCATTTAACCCGCTAATGTAATAATGCTGATTCCCTATTTTCAAGGAAAAGTGTTAAATTTATACTTGACCCGTTGAACTAACTCTTTTAAATGTTGGATTTAAAATTGAAAATGCAGGATTAAGCATGTAAAATTCTGGGTTCAACATTTTCAAAGAAGTGGTCACTGACCGCACTTAATATGTAGGCCTACGAGTTGGATCCAACATTGCAGCGTTTAGCGTAAACACACTTACGCACAAACCAAAGAAATGGAGAACCAACTTTCACCATTGAAATTTAAACCAAAATTCCGGCGACATTAATTTTTTTCCAGAGAAATTAAGGTGACTGATCAAGAGCCGGGACTGATAGTAATGTCATGTCCAATTAGAACGCTGCCTACAACAACTATCTTAACATTTTCCACTCATCCAGTATCACCCTCGCTTTCAATTTCCAAATACTGTACAAACTCAAACAATGAAAACTCAAGAACCCACACGGCGGATTGGAGTTGTTCGCGCAACATTTCGGTGCTCTGGCTAAACTGATGCCGCAGAGAGTAACAAAATACGTCCAGCCGCCAGCCCGCAGTGATTTCCTGCCTTATAATTTGCGTCATTTATGACTACAGAGTGATAATCTTTTTATAATATGTATTAAGACAGGGAACGTGATGGCTTCACGACATCTAACCAGCGTGAAAAAGCAAGCTTCGAATCGCACAATCTAATTGCAAGGAAATCTTCTGTTTCAAATTGTCAAGGCGTGACTTCTAACAAACAGAATTTCCTTTGTCATTACTACCACATACATTATGTCATATTGTCACCTTTAATGTGGGTTGGTTTTGGAAAACATTTTTGAGTCAAAATGACGAAAACTTATCTGTTGGACCCCTTTGTATTTGTAATAAAAAAACTTAAACCTAAAGGTCTTCTGAAGCACACTTCACTCACTGGTTTGTATGTTTTGTGGCAATATATAAATATATTCTATTTGTTCCACTGTAAACAAGACTGATAAAAATGTGACACTGCATTTTTCAAATAAAAGCTAGGTACGTGGTTATTGTTTATTTAAAAGATAAAATTTCCAGGGCGAATGGGGGAGGCAACAGGGGCCATGCCCCCTCCCCAAAAGAGCCAAGATTTCTAAAAAATAATAAAGAAAGGTGACTCTTTGCTCTATTTAGTTTCCCGCCCTCCAAAAGCAAGTAAAACCCCCAAATGCAGTCTCACCCCTCTAGAAAGACCATAAAATAGGAAAAATTCCAAATTTTGCCTGCCCCCCAAAGCCCCCCCCCTGAAAAATGGTGTTGGATCCGCCCTTGTTGACATATTTTGTTTCATCCAAAATTATATTTGGGGTGGACATTTTTCCCGCATAAAAAAAGAGAGAATCAATTTAACTTGACAGTGACACATGCTCCCCAAATTTCCGAAGTCCTTCTGGTCCCTTTTTAACTTTTAAAACACTCTAACATTTCTGAAATGAAAAATCTCTTTATCATGGCTCAGTCTTTAAAACTTCTCTAACCACAATAAAGCAAACATTTTCGTTCCACACATTCAGGCGAAAACGGTGACCAAAATGCCAATTTTTAGGCTTTGGAAAGGTACAAGATCAAATACTTTACATTTTTGTAATTATCAACACTGATTACCAACTGCGCTAAAACGATTACTGCGTTGGAGTTGTTTCGATAAAAATACTGAGTGTACAATTCAGACGGATTACTAAAGACATTTTTTCTTTTACATTTGGCAATGATGTGGCCAATATTATAAGAGACATCAACATTATGTTTAAGCACAAAAAATACAGAAATATTATATAATATTCATAGAATTTACACTGTGAGTGGAACACATATTATGCAGCACAAAATTTTCAATCAGTGATAACTAAAACTCAAAGTACTCAAGATGCACATACATGTTTAATAATGTACAAGGCACAAGTAATCAAAAATATAAGTCCTATTCTCGATATACTATTTTACATTTAGTAAACCCTGTTTAAATAATGAAACTTCACTAGAACACTGAATATTTTAACAAATACACTGTATACGCTGTTTCACTCAGGACAATATACACATATATAAAATATCGGCGGTCTCTATTTGTTTATGTGGCATCAAATAGTTTTGAATGATACTTACAATGGAATTTGGTGACACTACAGATGAGGTAATACCTTCTCCACGAGTTCTGATTAAATATTGTACTATATGCGTCCCAATATTTATCTATGCGATGTTAGAATTATGGAATTCTTTGATCTTGCCACGGTGGAGATGTATCCGGAACGAAGAAAAATCTACATTATTATCTGTTATGCCGACGGTAATACTATGCACGTTTAAGGTCTTATAAATCATGACAGATGAACCATGCATCTGACACATCAAAAGCTGTTATTATAAGCAGAATTCATTTCACAAAATGGTATACATGTACTCACAATATGCCAAGTGATACCTATACGACACTTTCCCTTGGCCTGGACATTACATTCCCTTTGCTTGGGCTACTTGGTACCTCGTTGTAGAATTTGTTTTGGTCTGGTCTTGTAAGATGAACCAGAAGGCTTCCAAGCCCTTGACCCTTTGTCACCAGGGAGTCTGAATTGACAACAAAACCCTCCTCGCCAGATTTGAGTGTCTCTGCTGAGTCTGGGAGGAACTTCATGTACTCGGTAGATTCGGGGAAAGGAGAGGAGGCAGTACCCAGACCAGAATCGCAGTCTGGATTTTCTTTACTGGGGGTGGGCACAGCTCTCAGCTCAAGTTCCTGTGGCCTGTGGAGCAGTGGTGAAGGAGTCGCTGAGGACAGCTGATCACGGACGGGATTGTCATGTGAGGAGCTCAGCAGCCTCTCAGCTTCACTGTCCTCTGGTGCCTTGCCTTTGCTTGAACTCCAGTCACCGGACAACCTTGCAAACTCCAGCAGACACCGCGCTTCTGTCTGGTCAAGACCGTCAGAGGACCCAAACCCCTTTGAGGGGGATTTCCACGTATGTTGGATGGCTGTGATCTGTTGCTGCTGGTCCCTGTCCTCTGCTGACCTTGCCAATGCTTCATCCACTCCAGGATTCTCACTCTGTGGAATGATAATGCGGATTGCTGCCGTTTGTCCATTATTCCCTTGGTGCAGTCTCTCGGAGCTCTTGCTGATTGTGGTGGGGACCCCTGGTGTACTCCTGATTGAAGTCAGGGGTTTCTTCTTGCCCATTCTGTGCAACAGTCCCTCAGTGACTGAGTGGCTGCGCTTGTGGCGCTGGCCCAGTGGAGTGGAGCATGCTGGTGAGGGCTGCCCAGACTCCCCGGCTGGGGTTTTGCTCGGGCTGCGACTGGAAAAGAATGGGATTGGGATGGAAAACTTACGTCTGGTCTTGGCTTTTGGCCGGCAATCTTGTGCCTTTCCCCTCACGTGGGTCGCAAGGTCTAGGAGCGGGGATCGAGAGCCCCGGCGTGGGTCAGCCAAGGTCTGGTTTCTGGTGACAGGGTCCAGCATCGTGGAGGAATCAGAATGGGAGTTGTCACGGGAGCAGAAACCGTTGGTGTTATTACTGGTTTCCATGATGGGTGCTTCGGAGGGGCTACTGAAGTTGGACACTGTGTAGATGTTGGAGGACTCCATGTTCTCAGTCTTAAAGGACACCGAGCAAGGGTCACCGGTCATGTCCTGGCTGATGCTGCCATTGGTCCGCCAGCGGAGCTGTGAGGTTTGACGGGCCTGGGTGCATCTCATGGAAGGGTGACGGCCAAGGCTCAGGGTGATGGAGCGAGACATGCTGCGCTGCCGGAACACCTGGTTGCTGAGCGAGTGCAAGATCGCCTTGGAGTCCTTTTTGAACTGCTTGGTCAGGATGGTGTACAAGAATGGGTTGGCACAAGAGTTCAAGGGCAAGACGAATATGGTCAGGACCTTAGCCCCTTCAAGGGAGATCAGTTGATGCCCAAAGGCTGCCGTCAGGCTGAAGAAGGCAATTGGGGCCCAGCAGGCAAAGTCAGTGAACACCAGGAGGGACATCCGACGTGCCACGCGGGAGTCGTTGCAGTTCCATGCATGCGAGCCCTGTATGGCTATGTAGATGCTGGCGTAGCAAGCCATGATGATGACAAATGCAAGGATGTTCAGGATCAGGATAGTGCCGACGTAGGCCTTGGCCACAATGGTACTGACGTCGAATGGCAGGCAGACCGGGAATTTGTGGTAGTGGCTGACGTTGACCAGTGGCAGCACGGCTGCCGTCACTGAGAAAATCCAGCCAAAAAGCATGACAGTGATAGCGTGCGGCAGCTTCATGCGCTTCTCTAGGTGCAGAGCGTGCTTGATGGCATAAAAACGCTCCAGGGTGATGACAGACAGCGTGTAGATGGACAGCTCAGAGGAGAAGACGGCCAGGAACCCGGCTATGTGGCAGCCGGCACTCAGCTGCCAGCGGGCGCCCCACTTCTTGAAGATGCCCAGCGTGGATGTGTCCACCCCAGCCAGGAAGCCGAGGTACACTCCCAGGAAGAAGTCAGCAAAGGCCAAGTTGCAGATCAGAAAGCGTGGCACGTCCATCTTGGTACGGCTGACAAGGATGACAAGCATGACAATGGCGTTGCCCACAATGGCCAGTAGGAAGACCAACCAGACGCCGATACGAAGGAGCCATGAGCCAAAGAGATCCACACATGGCAATAATGGCCCTAAAAAAGCAAAAGCACAGCAGACAAAATAAATCTGAAGTGAACACTGGCAGAACAGTTACTTACAGTTGCACAAGATCTTTCTTGAAGTTTCTGACTTTTTGAATGACACCTCACACTGTGAATGGAACTATCTATCTTACTCTACATAAAACACCATAAGCAACACAACAGAAACATATCACTGAGTACATGTCATTGAATGTCTGAAAGATGGAGATATTCTTAGAGTCATTCTCCTTTGTCTAATTAACTGTACATCCTTTTTTATCAGGTGGTTGCTTTGAATCAGCAGATACCAACACTAGCTTAGCACTAACTTATCCTTTGGTGAAACAGATTTTATTCCTCTTTTGGGCAGACAGAATTTTTTTTTATGAGCAGAACACTAAACTGTTATATCTGGTTCCTAAGTATGACGTCACTTCAGTTTAGCAGCTGACTGCTGCGCATAATTTCATAGGGGCTTTCCATTTGCCAAGCAATGTGCGCATGCCCGCATATTTAACAGATACCTTTCATGTGTCTACTCTACATGAGCATTTTACAGATGTATGTCCTCCACACTGCCAGCAGCGTATTTGTTGTGTTCTTCGGTACTGCCAGTGTATTCAATTTATTATAATAGCCTTTCCTTTCCTATGAGTATATTCATAATGGCAGAATCCGGTACACCTGTGGCTATGAGTGTACTCGTAGTTGGCAGTCGTGTTAAGACCATGCTCACTGCACACAGAGTTACATGGAACCATGGATGGAACCGAGGTAACATGCAACTTGAGCGCTCATCCTATGGAAGCCTGCAATCAGTGCTGCCTGCACTTGTATGATGAAGTCACTTAACGAACCGGACACTGATGATGTACCAGTAATTGCATGCAACAAGTACAGGTGATTTTTATAGATCTGCAGCATCACTGCGTGGGTGCCAAGTCCATGGCACTGTAGCAGCATTCAAATGTTTTTCCACTCTCAGTATTTGTCACATTGGAGGGGAATTACTTGTGTACAGACCAGAGAAGAATGCAGCTCTTTAGCATTTCATTCAGGCATTACCTGGCTTTGGTTTGCAGCTGATGTTGTGCAGCGGTTTTACAATACTGTAGTTTCCACTGAGCCAAGTGGGCGTGCCAGCTGACACAAACACAGAAGCAAAGTAACTCTTATCCAGCCAGTCGCTGTCTGATCCTATCCCAATGTTTCCACTGCTGCCTAGGAAAATACAAAACATGCAGCACATCAAAAACAAGAAAGAAAGAAGGAAGCTATGAATGGCTGCACTGAAGTTTGGGAAACGACAAACTCCAGTTGAAAAAAAAAATTACAGCTAATCTTTATAACTAATGCCGTGACCAAGTCGTACATCTATAAAGCTATGTGAAGGCTTTCACCAGGCATTGGGTTTGGTCAGTGGTGTTCTGTTTCCTTATAGAAAGTTTGATGGGAATTGGTCCGACCTAAATTTGACCTTTTTGCAAAATGAATGAGCACTAGTGCAAAACAGCTGAGAAGGCGTTATTTTTGTTTTTGTTTTCAATCCCATCATTAAGTCAAATTAAAAAAAAGGTATCTTGTGGGATTTGCATCGCAGAGGTCAAAGCTGGGACTTGCGATGTGGTCCACCCTCTCAGTATCCTTATCAACTGGCCATACTGAGGCTTTCGCATGACTAGTCACATCATGTGATCCACCGTGACCATATGCTAATATTAGTGAAACAGCAGGACTGCTACAGAAAACAAATTAACAGTCCCTCAGCAGTTGATGAGATATCCACTCCAAGCTAGCACCTCTGGCACTGGCTGGCCCATACATGTATGGCCCTGTCTTGTGACCAAATCTGATCACATGACAGGTCTATCGTGTGAGAGCCTCATGTACCACCACTTGATGGAGATGCCAAAATGGTGTTGCACTGATTCCTAATCTTCCTTTCAAGGTAGCCACTGTTTTGATTACCATACCTCTTTAATGTGACTCTAAAATCTACCAAAATTTGAAAAGAGCTCACCTAGCCAGGAATTTTCAGGCCAAAGTATGCTATCATTGATTTCTGGCTGCAGAAAGAAAACAGAGCAAAACAAATCTGCACAGGTTTCTAAGGACATCATTTGGGTTGTGAAGTAGTACTTGTATGATGCACAACCATGGGCATTGCAAGGGAGGGGTAAGGGGAGCTTGCCTGGTAAAAATTGGAAAACTGAAGAAGGAAAATAAAAGGGAAAAAAGCAAAAGAATTGACAATGAGATGAAAATGGATGAAAGTCACCAATTTCCTTTAAAAAACCTCAAAATGGACCCATCCCACCAGTAATATTACTTTGCGCCCCCCCCCAAAAAAATCCTTATGAAGCCTATGTGCACATTACCTTGCATCTTTCATGTGTATATATAATCTGTTGTCTGCCACACAAGCAGACAAAAGGAACACAGAAATGTTTCACTTCAAAAGCAACAACAAATTCAACAGCCATATTCACTAGCCATTATACTGGTTCACTACTGATTTTTATTTTCAGCTACTGGGGAAATCAACTTTCCGCCCCACAAACTGACCCCATGAGGCCATGTGCACATATATCTATTATGCAGCACAAAGTAATAGATCTAGTGGTACAATACCACTTTAGACCACTAATTATAAGATAGTGTATAGGGGACAACTTATTTTGTTAGGAAAGTCAGAACTGAGTTGTGCATAACTGTCCCTACAACCTTTGGGTTAGCCTGTATTTCAACACATGTGTTGTCCCCATAACCTAGTAACAAGTATCTGTGGGTAGGCATTCACCGTGTTCATCAGGGGACACATTCTTTTGTAAGGGAAATTTGAACGAGTACCCACAATGTTTTTGGGTCCCCACAAAATGGGTGAAATATCGAGTGTATGTCCCCACAACTACAGTGCGGGGAAACTGTGATCACGCAGTATGTTCTTGGAGGACTTGGGAGAATGAATCCAAACCAAGGGAGTTAATCTGTTAAACAAGAAGATAGTTATGAACCTGGCTTTTTTTTCTACGCACACTGTAGTCTCCTTTTTATCCCACCAGTCAGCGGAAGGCAGATTGGCAATGAGATAATGAACAAGAGCTAACGCATTATATTACCTGGCTCTGAAAGTAATCTGTGCCTGGAATGGCACTGTCTTGAAAACGGACAAGCAAACCTTTGTAAAAACAAGGTACCGGTGTTGTAACAATGAGTAAAGGGCCTACCAAGTCTTCAATGCTGCTCTGGTACTGTTCGGCAAGTACGACGTAATCGCAGCAGTGATAGGCGTACTCCGTCTCAATCACGACGATGCTGGGGAGCGCCTCAGGTGGGGGGAAATCTTCCAATAGTTCATTGTGGTAGGTGTGGATCACCAACAGGCGCTCCAGGCCGTCCGTTGGCAGAGCGGGGAAAGAGTTCCCATCCAAATGTCTGCAGACAAATTGTAAACTGATGAGAAACACTGGTGTCTCTACAGTTGGAGAGGAGGGGGTTGCAATTAAGTGTGGAGTACATGAATTATGAGGGAAGAAAAATCAATGGCCATTGAAGCTGACATCACTTGACACTTAAAAGTTCTCTTCAGAACCATCCATGAGAAAACAGATGTCACACAGTTTTGGGCTTTTTCCGGGAATTCCAAGTCTCAAAAAATCTACATACAAGGCTGTTCTGATATTTTTGTTTTTCCTTGACTTTAACGTTGACTTTTACAAATTTCTTTTTCTTCTGCAGCATCAACTTGGAAAGAGAGGCTGGTTCCTAAACACTGATGTCCTCACTGATTAAAAAAGAAGAAACAATTCCCTATGAATACATCCATGCATGAAGACTGTACGTCCCTGCATGCAACAAAATTTGAAGTACTCACAGGTGTACCAGTTCTTTGCATGAAGCAAAGGCTTGGCTCTCTATCTTGCTGATGCTGTTATTGCTGAGAGATCTATTACAAAAAGAGTAAACAGCAGTTGGGATGACTGGAAATGTTTGGTAAAGCTGTCACTGCCAGGAATCTGATGAGCAAGCCAAAACGGAAAGAAAGCCCTCTTTCTTTCATATTGCCTGCAATATCAAATTAAATCCAGTTTGGAAAGTAGTGTATCATCCCTACACAGCATCTCTACACAGGTCCCTATCACAAATCTGGACTTATGCCAAGCCTGTGACAAAAGCATTCTGTTATTTGTCATTGTTCATCATGAAACTGGTGACTGGACTTGTTGTGAACTCAACTTCAGCCCTGACAATAGTCCATGGGGCTTGTGGGTTCTATGATGCACGCTAACAGTGTAACAGTTGAGCATTTTTCGAGTACCAAGGTTCTCATCCAAATGTTGAACTGGTCAGGAGGGAGTAAAGCTGGTGTATATGGTCATTTGATGGGACATGCACAAAGGTAAGATTAAAAAAACTTTTAGACTTCAGACACTCCAAGTTGTGTACAAAAATCAAGTTTTAGGGAGAAAAGTACTCGAAAAGTAAATGGCCAAGTACTTTTGTCGTATAAAGTTTAACAGCGATGGTTCAGTCATCATTTTACTTTGTAATCTAACCTTTGTGCCTTTACCATCCAATGTCCATGTTCTCCTTGGCACTCAAAAAGTACTGAACTACAAGGCTGCAAGCTAGGCAGAGAGGGGCGCATGCACAGTGCTAGCTGTCGCCTAATGAAAGGTAAAAGGAATGGTAACCCCAAACTCTTCCTTACCCTGTCCCTTCAATAAACCAAGGTGACCCCGGAGTGTGTACGTTTACTGAGTTGACTTGACAGTGAAAAAACATGCCTATCTGCACACTTTGTGGTGTCTCTCTGCATATCTATTATAACGTGTTGGCATCGTGGGGAACTTTTATTGGTAAGTGTGGCATGTTAGGCACAGTGCCACTGCCCATACACGAGTATACATGTACAGTGAAAGAATTAAGCGCATGTCGGAAGGATGGAAGTTCTTTTCCTAAACCATGCAAGCTTGTTCTCTGTCATTTATCTAGTCAATGAATGCATGTAAACAGCTACTGTCACACAAGGTTGTGCCAGAAATGTATTGTTATCTGGGGCTGCAATGTAACTTACAAGCTATGCAGGTTGGTCAGATTTTGAAATGCGTCGGCAGGGATGTACGTGATCTTGTTTTCTGGCAGATAGAGTTCGTAGAGGTTCTCGAGTCCATCGAAAGGTCGACCCTCAATTGATTTCAGCTTGTTCCTTCCAAGAAGACTGTCCAAAAACATGGATGGGAATGGAAATTGATATGGTTAAATTTTCAAGTTATTTCAAATAAAGGAAGACACATTGTAAATGCAACGCAATTCAATAATTCAAAAAACGATGAGAGCAAAGCAAAGCATAAAAATATAATTTTAATTATCAAAGATTATAAAAAAACAAGTTCCTGAATTTTTTTTAATCATATCTGATAACCATTCTAAACATTAAAGAGCACCTCTAAGGAAAACAACCCTCGCCCTGTGTTTGTAGTGGATAAACCCTTGTGTATGCCTAACAATGGCTGTTCCCCTTATTTTCTCTTTTTTCTCAGAGTGACGCAATCTACATTCAGAATTCGCATCTTGGCATGAACAGAAAAAAAAACCGTTTAACTGGTCACAGTTGAGCCCTGAAGACACATGACACTGCGTTCAATTTGGATGCTTCCACATTTATTTGAAAGGATAAAATCAGAGAAAACATTTTTTCCTTAGAGATGCTCTTTAATCTGATGTCAAACTGAATGCTCCGTGAGTGGGTTACAGAAGTACTTACAGGATTTTGAGGCTGGAGCACTTGGAAAAGCTGGGTAAGATCTCAATCTGGTTGTTTATGAGATCTCTGGGTGAGCAAAAAGACAAAACATGATTGCAAATCCACAAAATGGGCTCTCCTTTAATGGTCCCCTTTGCATCCCATTGCGCTTCCAATGAATACACCCTTAGCACTTTCTCTAAGTTGAAATGGTCTGCTGGACATGCTAGTGACTTGAAATGTTCCTTGGGCATTTGTTGATATTGTTGGAACTTCTTCCTGCTCCTTAATCAGAATATTTGCCAATATCACAAACAGGCTGGCCTGATATACTTACAAGAATGTCAAACTAGTTCTGTTGTCACAGAAGTTCTCTGGTATTGCTCTCAGCGAGCATCGCTCAATTACCCTGAGGCAAAAACAATTCAAAAGATTAGTCTGTCCATAAGTCTGTGACTTGCTCAACAAATTATGGTGTACAACTTGCCCGATCATTTTAACATGCGTCACAGTATAGTGGCCAGGTCCCTTATTCCGCCACTCACTGTGAAAACCAATGAGACTTGAAAATAGGTGGCGGAATTAGGGACCTGGCGACTATATAGTCACACACGATAGGTGGTGTAAGTTGTGGCAGCAAATAAGAAATGATTTCATTAATCATGTTTTATACAGTAAATATTTGTATTTTGGAGGTAACGAAAACCTAGTATAGCAATTAGAGAAGTTTGACATTTTCCACTCGATCCAACAACGACAAGAAGAAAACCTTTCCCAAATGGCTGGCGAAGCTAATTTAATGAATGTTTCACAGCTGCAACACTAAAAAGGGGCCAATTGTTTTAAGGCTGTAATCATCTTCGTCTAAGATGTTCAACACAATTAAAATGTTGTGGAGCTGAGCAACCGGTTGTGAAACTGTAAGAGCCCTGCATAGCTACTCCACCAGCTTACGTGTGGTGTAGGCAATTGTGCAACATTTTCCGAAATCGGCTGCAGTAGTGTGTCCTGCCTGTGCACCTCGGACACACAGATTTGAGTTGTGCCACTGTCTTCCAAGGTTCTTCCCTTTGGGAAGGCTGCCACATTTAGAGAGATGCACGGGGTCTACTGAGGCTACAGACCAAAGTGGAAGACATGCTTCTTGGCATTATGGACTGGATCCAAACTTCTCAATATCAGTTTTGAACAGTTGTTGTGGAGGGGAAAACTATCAGTTGGACTGTTTCTGATAATCAGAAGAAAATCTATTTACTGAGCAATACTTAATAATGAGCAATACTCACAGCTCACTTAAGCTGGTGGTTCCAGTGAGATCGGGGAACACAGACAAGTTTCTCACATCAGATATTGCGCTGAAACAAAGAAGCAAATGTTCACTGAACAATGTGGTGAGTTTGGTGGTACTCAATCAGGATTAGGTGTGCTTCCATTTTGCCAACATCATTTTTTGGGGGGAGGACTAAATAAAAGGGGTGACTTCCAAGGTCATAAACCTGGGGGAGGGGGTAATTGTTTCCCCCACTTTATGAGGGAGGGGACTGAGCTATTGGATTATCTCTCCACTTTTTTATGATGAGAAAACAAGGCCAAATTGTGAAGTGGTTTTTCAAACTTCCCAAGAAACATAATGTACTAAGAATAACTGAAAATGGGAAAGAAAGAGCATAAAAGCTTTTTTAAAGTACGGCACACTGTTTTGATGTAAGTTTAAATCATCCCCAGTCCCTGGCAAAGATTTATGCTGCTGTGATGTAATATATGAGGATCAATGCAACACAAAGGTTATAACTATCTTGATGAAGTCTGCTCATCCAAGCTTGCCATGTAAAGGGCTAACTTGGTTGTCTTTGTTGCTACTATAGATTTTTTGAAACAGGGAGGAGGGCTATGTATACAATTGAACTGTGGAGAAAAACAATGAAAAGAAAAGCAGAAAAACTTACAGTTTATGTAGAGCAGGTAGGTTCCTGAATGTGGTGTGGGCTATGCTCTCGATGCTGTTGTTCATGAACTGCAACCCCTCAAGTTTGACAAGGCCAGCGAAGGGATGTGCAGAGAGATGCACGATAAGGTTATGGTTCAGGGACCTGTGCAAAAATTGAAGTGAATTACCATTTGGTGAAGGCAGGGCACCCAACATTTCTCCTCGTGCTCTAAGCTGGAGTATCGAATATCAAGGGTGGATAAGGGGCGGGGGAGGTAACAGGGGCCATTTCCTGCCCCCCAAAGAAATTGACAAGGATTTTTTTTAATCGATAAGCGTTAGGATATTTAGTGTTTTATATGGAGGTTGTTTTGTATGGAAAGAGCCATCTTGTTCAGGGAATTATTTCTCAGCAGCTGCTTAATTGTGAATGGTGTGATATGGGGATGCTGCTTGTTATACACACCCTCCCCCCCAAAAAAAAATTGGGTCTGGATCCAACCATTGTCCGGTCATAGGTACAGGGGCCATCGTGAGCATGCTATGTAAAATCTGAGAGGTTACAAAATTGTAGCGGTGAGTCATGCTCATTCTCCATGAAATTGTCACACTTGTGCTAATTAATACGTTTTTGCCCATCATGGCAAACCAAACGCTGCTGCCGAATGCCAACTAAACACCGGCGTCTTGGGCCTACCAAGGATGGATCCAGAGGACAAATCTGCTTTCAGGTGGAGAAAAATGGATTTTTTTCCATGTAACTATTTATGGCCTTTCTGAGGGGTGGGGCTTAACAGGGGCTTTTTACAAGCTTTATTAAGGTAGGGAAACAAAAGTGATATTGTCCTCCCTGTAATTTTTTTTCAAACAAATTTGGCTGCTTTGGGGGGAGGGGGGACACCATGGCCCAATTCCCCCCCCCCATCTGACCTTAGGACTAAAACTGTGTGCCAATAACCTAATTTGCCCACTTATGATTTGTTGATAATAGCAGCCAAAATGAAAGCCTCACAAAATAGCCGCTTCAATACACCGTACAACTTCTTAAGTAATGCAACTGCAAGTGCGGCCACAAATGGAGCGGTGCCACTGCATAACGATTTAGAAAATTTGCAGCTTAACTGGTGGTAGGCCCTACTCCCCATAGGGCACATGCTCCCCCCCCCCACAAATTCCCAGTGCTGCCCCCTCCTACTTTAGTAAAACCAGATGAATGGATATTCAACAAGGCTAACAAAAACTTTCCCCAAAAAACCCTGGCACTGAAAGCTAGTGCCCCTAATAAGATGCTGGGCCCCCTTTGTGCCCCCCTGCACACTAGTAAAATCCTAGCTATACCACTGCCTACTCCACTGGTTGAAGTGGCATTCATTAATAACTTTATACATGTAATGTACCATGTTCTTTGCCTAACTAGTCTGTGGCCCCCACACCAAGTCCAATGTAAATATGCATGTCTCTAAAAAGGCCACAAATATTTTCTGTTGACTAAGTCATATTGAGTAGAACTCCCTCATTTTACCTTCTTTATTGTGATTAGTTTGTTCAAGTGCTCGGAGGAAGGGGGTCACGGCGGGTTCCATGTCATCTGGAACCCAGATTTGAGCCAACCACAAGCAAAGTTCTGTCCCACAAATAGTCCTTCCGAAAGCCAGACAGTCCCAGTTGTCTGAGATCATTTTGACTGAAGGCCCACATATGTACTCAGTGAAGCAAACAGTGCCACCACAATGAAGCTGATTTCTCTGAATTTAAGCTGCTTTCTCTTCAAATGAAATTTCCCTGGCTGTCCTGGAACAACAGTGTCTGGTTTTCAAGATTTATTAGACAGCAATGCACAATGGGGCCTTGTTTGCTGATCTAATAAGAAAACCAACAGATTACCAAATATAGCCCATATTTTCAAGCAGGGGCTAGGCTGGTTTGGCCTCTGGGGTGTGATTTTCAAGAAAGCGGAACTCCAACTTCCAGCATTAAAGTGGGGAAGGCAAGTGCATGTGATAAGCAGATTGCCCCAGGTAAATGCATTTGGTATTTAAATTTTTCATTTTTCTTGTATCAAAACCCTGCATACTGTCACCTTAATAAAATAACGTACTGCTGTTTGGTTTAAAACAAAAATATGAACACCTCAAGCGGAACTCTCTTCAGCATCCCCCAGTCTACACCCTCGTTTGCCAAGTTTTGGGGGCCTAAAATATTTTTTCTAGATTTGCTCAAGTGAAGAATGCAATATTTCAAGAATTGGTGAAAATATTTTTGATAAGTATTTAATCTGAAAGAATATTACAAGGTAGGGGAAACTTTTTGTCTATTTTTCATTTATTTATCATTTTGAAAGGACAGTATGATCAAGATAAAAGAACATGTATGACTCACAGTTCAGTTAGGTTGGTATTGTTGACAAAGGCATGGTCGGGCACCACACGGATGCTGTTCTTTTCCAAGTGGAGGAAGCGGAGGGCTCCCAGGTGTCGCAGTGCCCTCGTCGGGATGCTAGTCAAATGGTTGCTGTTGAGATTCAAGTGATGCAGGGCCGGGAGGCCCAGGAAAGCATCATCAGGAACCTCTCGGATGTAGTTACTGTCCAGATGTCTGGTCACGGAATAAACATGAGAATACGATTAACTGACGCCCAATTTTGAACAAAATAAACTTTTCCAGAAGCAGAATCCCTTGGCTAAATGCCAAACTCAATACTTTTCTCACAATTCTGAAATGCACTTACAATGCAGGAGATACACTTACAACTTTCTTAGGTTGGCTGTGTGGCCATTGCGGAATGATTTGCTGGGGAAATGCTGAAATCGATTCAGCTGCAGATTCCTAGAAAGAGTGAGCGACACATAAAGATGAACAATGAAAGTGATGATGTAATTTGTGAACAAGTTGAATAGTTATTAACACACATATTCTCTGAGCATTTGAAGTGCAAGTACATTTTTCCAACATGTCTGCCTGGAAACTTTAGCCACTGTTTGATTACATGAAGTACACCCTGCTATGAATACCGTTCGACAGTAATTTAGGGGCTACTTCTAATCTAAGACAGCCCCCCCTCACTTGGCATCTTTACACATAAATCAACACTTTGTAAAAAAATCTGTTTTTAATACAAGCACCTTTGTGTATACTTAAGTGAAGTGTGCCCTTTTTACTTCCTCATGTTTTGTCTTTGTTGTCAAAATCCTGCCTGGTCTTTTTGTTGAGATGAGGTTCTAAAGTCATGATTGTGCTCATCAGACTATGCCTCCATGTCATCATGCTATTTTCCCTTTTTATTGTAAGAATACTGTACCATATAAGTTGTCATAAAAATGATAAAATGCATGTTTGTTTGAGACTAATTCAGGAGAATGGATGTGACTAATGCCCAAGCTGCATTACCAGTGTTCGTTCTCCTGAGCAAAGTCTTGAACGATAGTTTAAGACAGGTCATGCACATATTTATTCCCATTCATAAATACTTTTTTATTCAGAGAGTCAAAAGAATTCAACTTATGATAGATTTCCAATGATTTTGTTCTAAAACTTTACCTTCATTTTCCCGAACACCCCCCCCGCCATTTCTTGGTATATTCCTTTTGAAAATTGTAAAATAGAATCCCCTTCAATGAACTTGGCACATGCATGGTGCTTGTGTGCACACAGACTCCTGACCAATTAGACCCCATTAAACTGTCTCCTATCCATGTGCCAGCGTGTGATTTACGCAGCGGCCATATATCACTTCTCAGCGGGCATTATCAAATTTTAATATGCGGTCATGTGATGCATTTCAACCAATAGGCGTAGAGAAATTGTCCCAGCCTGGTATTTATGAATAATTGTGAACACATGCTTGTTGCTTTCATAGCTTCATGTATTTTACAGAATGGGCATAAAATGGCACCTTTAATTATGTGGTCACATTTAACACCACGATTCTTCTTTGCTTTTTTACATACTAAGTTTAATCCCCACAAAATAATACCGAAGACATTCTACAACAATCGACATCAGCTGTTATTCCATCCCCCAAAAAGAGCCTAAGTCACTTCAGGGGACAGCTCTTAGAGCCACTGCTGTCAATCTGGGGCACAGTCTACATGTAATTCATTCAGAATAGGGGCTCATTGAGCCTCCTGTTTCTCAGTAACAAATAGTGAATGACTGTCTTGGAAGGTCTCGGTGCTGGTGACATCTCCATGAAGGTGACTGATGACACGAAATAAATTCCCCAAGACTGGTCTCCAGCCAGGTAGTCTTTATGAGAAAGCGAGCATGATTTAACTCCTCCTCCCTAATTTTCAATTTTTCCTTGCATGAGGTGAATTGGGGTTCAGTTCTTTCTCCCCTAGACAGTTGAATACGGTGGCTAGTCAATGATTGGCCATCTGCTGCAGCGGGGGCAAGATTTGCTTGTGCAGGTATGCACTGTTAAAGATTGATTGCCGATTCACGGCTGATTAATTAAAAAGCAACGCCTGTGTCCGTCTCTGATGTAGGGGACAGCTTGCAGGAAGAAAGGGCAGATCATTTCCAGCATGGGAGGATGCTAAAAAGAATCCAACTGCCTTGGGCTTGTTTACAACTCAGTTTACTGGACAACTAAATGGCACCGTGGGGATTGCTGTGGTCTGTCTTGCAGGGTTACTGCACTTTGCTGAAAGAGCCTTTGGCAGGAGAGTGCACATGTATTCCCACAACAAGGAAGGCCTTTTCATGACAAGGTATGGGTGCACTAATGGTCTACGGCCTCCCCAAGGGAGCATGATGTCTTTTTGCGAGGCAGTGGTGCAGGATGGTGAGAAGGGGTGGGGGGTTGAGAAACAAGACCTGTCAAGTAAACTTATCTGCCAGTTCGTGACTTTCTGCTATTTTTTCAAAAACTAGGGAAAAAAGTGGGGATTATGAAATCCCACAAGGGCCAATCCAGAACAACTTTTTTTGGAGGGGAGGGGTTGAACTTGTTTGGGAGGCCAAAACTTTGGAACATTTTTTCATGTAACCTTTAAGGCTTTTCCGAGGGGTGAGGCTACATTTTGGGGCTTTTTTTGACACTCTTAGAAGGGAGGGAAATGAAATAGGCATGAAAATTGCCTTTCTCTCATCGGCCCCCCACCCCCAAAAGTGGGCTCTTTTCTTGGGGGGTGCATGTAAATGGCCCCCTTCCTCAAATCTGCACTTGAAATCACACAAAATGACCACCAATAGAACAGTGATTTTTTCCCCATCCTTACTTAAAACTTTAACTGACATGAAATCAAAGTACATGTGCATTACACAGCTGGCTAATAAAATTGTTGCAGGGAAAGAAGTTCTTTGGAATTAGACTGCATTGGTATGTCAAACATGATGCTTGAGTCATTTTGTCCTGTGAGGGTTCACTTGACTTTGAGTAACATCTACATTCAAGCTGTCTCCAAAAGCATGCCGCTATTTATTTAAAAAGTCTATGAAAAAAACACTTTTAATAGTGTGTTTTACTTCATATCACAAAGTGTGAAAAAATCACTTCAGAGTGTGTTTTACTTCATTTCACAAAGTGTGATGTTTGACAGTAAAATGTACAGTTTCACCCCTGTCATCCAGCAAGGTGATATGCACCATTTCTTTTTTTGGGGGGGTGGGGGGTGGGAGGGGGACATTGAGTTTTGCATCAATTGACTTTTAGCTTAATAACTAAATTTGTTCACAAGTGGCCTGAAAGCAATGAATAGTGACTTCAAGACCCTCAGTGTGAATGCTTTACTTAATATATTTCTCGAGGCACCAAAAAAAACCAAACCTTCAACTGAATTCTTTCCTAGTCAGACTTTCATTAGGAATTCTTGCTCACAGGTACAATGGAAGTGGAGAAATTTGTGTCTATAAGACACTAATGGCAAAGGCGAAATTACAACCCCTTTTTAATTTTCAATTCAAGTGCATGTTCACCTGCCACAAGTAATAATATATTTTTCCTCTCAGCACCTCCTGTTTTTAACCAATCTGCAATGTGAACACCTCTTACATTAGGTAAGTAATTTCCCAGGGGTACTCAGACAACCAGCACAGACATGCACACCCAGTATTATTTTGGATACACTTCAATGATTTACTATTTTATTAAACTACCACTGGCAAAACTCGGCCGCAGGATTCCTTTGTGACAGCTGGCTCACTCAGGAATCATATATCACAACAAATTTACCTTTTGCCGGATGTCCTCAGCAAATATTTGGGCCATAAGAAATTCAATTGCTACTCCAAATTGTTCCTTTTCAACAGCAAATTGGGATGTAGTGTTGGCTGTATTTGCCAGAACAGCGGCTATGAGCCACACTTGGACAATTAAATGGGAGCTGACCAAAATGCTTTTTAGGGTTTCACGGAACGTGATTGGAGTCTCCTTTTTCCTGCAGGGAAAATTTCTCGGCTGATGATGGCCGAGCGTCCCCATGGAATCAGGGTCCTCTTCCACAATAAATTCTTCGGAATTGCAAGCTGTCTGGAGCTCAGTGGGAAAAAGTCCAGTACACCAAGCAAAATCCATGTGGGGATAAGACGCATTCACTTCATACTTGAAGGCAAAAGTATGATGCCAGGGAGTTTGTCAGACTACTTTGTTTCGGCTGGAAGTCTCACTTTCTCGAACTTACTAAGCAGGTTTTACCATCGGCGATATTTTATAGTAAATGGCCCCAGCTCTTTCCCCCCTCCCCACTCTCAGCTGTCACGAAGATTCAGGACAAATACAGCTTGATTTCTCTATCGGCTACAAAATCTGCTGTGACGAGAAAAAGAGAAGGTCGTATCTAGATTTCTTCTATTTGCCTGCAACATGTAAGATTTACGGCTGTAGTGGGAGTTACAATTTGGGAACAAAACTTGAAAACACTTATAACAGGAACAAAACAGACTGTGACAAGTTGAAAGCAGTATTCAGGTTGAGTGCACTTCCAGGGGTAAATCTGATAAAGAAGGCATCTATGCAAGTAATAGAAGAGTGACCATAACAAATGCAACAATCTATATACTTTGATGTGAGAGAAGCACTTAGGTAATCCCATAAAATTGGTGTTCAAAAGTGTAATACTTTTATAATCCTGTTACTCCCCACTTGTGTAATTTGGCGTGGAAATATCACTGAAATCTACTTCAAACTATTTTATTGTTCGGCAAATAATTTGTATTACTTAATCACTCTAACATATTAGAGGAATGTGTTCTAAATTTACAAAATCTTATGTCAGATGTGACAGGGAAATGAAAACACTGGACACCAACTTTACATAATGACCCACTTCAGCCATGTCCAAAAGATTTGGGTGCATACGGAAAAGACCAAGCTGGTCGATGTAGATGCATGTATTATTTCAAGCCTTAGTCAAGAAATTTGGATAGATAACTACCTCTGTGTTGAAAACTCATGAGGGCACTCCGTGCAGGAACAAAAGAGGGCATATTCTTAAATGAAAATGGCAGACTTTTGGTATATTTGGCATGGGGCATGTTGAGTACATGCAATAAATCTATGCTGGAATGTATGGTCTTCACGTGTGCACCGAGCACATGCTGGAACCTGGTTGGACAATTTCTCACCAGCCTGTCTTTCTTTCGCTGGCGAGGGTGCACTTCAACTCAGGGAGGATTGTCACCGATGACACCTACACTATTAAAAGTTTGACTATGATTATATGGGCGCGTCACCAAGCACAGTACTCAAAAGCAGCAGACTGACAAATGTTCCACAGTGAAAGCCATTTTCATAGAAATTTTTGAAATTCACCCCTTTCCTTGTTTTTTTTCTATTCTGTTATGTTTTCCCAAGGGATTTCTTTGCTCCCTTTGAGATTCCCACAACTGCCAGGTCTACAGAAGCATCCAGGGACTTACAGTGTCAGTAGATTTTTGAGACCTTTGAAGACATCCTCATCAAGGGTGGAGAGATGATTGCCCAAAAGCTTCCTAAGAAACAGCAATTGATAATGCAGTCGGTAAATTACCAATGCTATGTACTATTTAACAGACCTAAAACATGATGTCATAACGTAGTGTTTACCGCAGTGTATTGTGGGTGAAAAGTGGAGATAGAAATCAATGATGCTGGACACAATCGTCAGTAATGTGTGTCTTTGTTCGTAGTTTGTCGTTTGGCATTTGTCGTGTGCTTGATACACACAATGGCACACAACAGTAAATGCCAACCATTTTGGAAAATACAGGCCTTCTCAATTTCAGGATCTCTTCGACAATTTTCCATGCACATGATGTTAGCAATGGCGTGCATACTATTGTCCCCACAATGCACAGTGGTAATCATTGCATTACGTCATTATGTTGTAAGACTACTCTAACACTGTGAATGGAATCTAACTGGACTCAAGTAGATAAATTTATATGCAACCAAACATTGAATGAAGGTTTGACTTTTGGGGGGGAGATCAAACTATTAAAAACACACTGCTACTGGGGAAAATCTGCACTTTTTTCTATCATTCAGGTACAGATTTAGTTGGGTCTTTGCATTTAAAGTTTCTGAATGGGGAGAAAGCTTATTTTCTTTATTTCTACAGATCAGCACAGGGTGAATAGTACAGTGCTTATTTCTCCTTTGTTTAATCATCCACAGAGAGTTGCTTTTTCTCATCACTCAACCTAAACCCATGTGTGGGGTGGATTTCAGCAGGTTTATTTATAACTCGAGAAAAAAAGTTGTGAAATGGGATACAAGTCATCAATTTTACCATTGGTTGGGGCTTCCAGTGGGCACAGCGGGAACCAAATTTGATCAATATGAATCACTAGATAAAAAAAAGAAGCAAAGTTCGTGTAACACCCACGCTACAGGACATTGGTTGCCATGGTTTCCAAGACTGTTCCATCCATTATAAAGGGGGTTCAGAGTAATAATATTCAAACTGAAGAATGGGTACATTTTGCCTGATTTCTACTTCTGTCTGATGCTCATTAAAAAGTACAATTTGATAGGAGCCATTAAGTTTCTCTGCAGAAGAAAGGAGTGGTACTGTTTGAATAGAAACAACCATCTTGGGAAATGAAAATACCCAATATCAAATGCTTTGGGCTGCTCCTCTCTACAGGTGTCTGTGGTTATTGTAGGAGTGGGGATACCTGTTGAGGAGGCGGAAATGAACACAGGAAGGGCAGGGAGTGAAGGGGTTATTGTTGATAATATAATTACATATCTGGGAAGAGTGGTGTCCCTTTCCAAAGATTTTCTTATTGACTTTGTGGAGAGAAAAGTTGCGGTCTCCCAATTAATGTCCGATTCTGCTTTTCATAAATCGAAGTGCTAAAACTGGACACTCTTAGAAAATGACTAATGTAATGACTAAAATAGCATAGGAATTTGAAAGGGTTGTGGTTTATAACGGTAAAGGGGAACCACACACTGGCCACCCCAAGCGTTTAGCCTACGATTAGGCATTCATAATAGATTCTACTATAGCTATAGCATAAAAGACCTGAGAAAGAGTAAACTAAAGATGGGTCTCATATACCTCCAAGAAAAACAGTCATATCCATGACAGGTTCCACTGGATTTGAGTCTATGCCCAACACAAAATAAATGTAAGGAATATCCCCATATTCTCTAATCTATGACTAACCTACAGGCTACAGCCACCCGAGGAAGTGGACAAATGTGTGGGCCCCTGACACATCTTTTCTGAATGCAGCCACGTAACACATATCTAGCAACATATAGAAAACTTTAATGATTTTCCTCTGTAATTGTTGACAAATTTCAAATGTTAATTCAGATCTATAATAATGCCCTTCTCCCCCCAAACAAACTTGAAAAACAAACAATTGTTTCGACATGTGTTTTTTTTAGGAACTCAAACTTACAGGTGGACTAGATCAGGCAGATGGTGGAATGCGTCGGCGGGCAGAGTGCTGATGTTGTTGAAGCTCAGGTCTCTACCAAAGAGGAAAAGGAAAGAATACAAAAAGCATAAAACAAAAAGCTTGCTTTGGCTTGAAGTTACCCTCTTTCCATTAAACAGACCATTTTGGGGGACATCTGCTTTCTAATAACAAAACTGGGGACTCAATGACTTCAGGGGAAAATTACTCTTAGGCTAACTTTAGAGTGAAAAAAGACCACTCTGAGTGAAAGTCGATGTGAAATTTTGATCTAAGTGAGCTGTTTCACTCTAATTTTGTCTGGTTTCTATTGTCTCAGCTGGAGGTGCTGAATTTAATCTTGAGTAAATTTACACTCGGTTTTATTCAGAGAGTGCAAGCTTGCAGATTGTCTTGATGTTCCACAGAACAAATGTAATGTGTGTCTGTGCTGGGACTTCAATGCTACTCTCTTTTTAATTGAACTACCACACAGCACCCAAAGTGAAACAAAATCTTGTCGGTCTAGCATTACAATACATCTTGGTTAAATTGGGATAAAAACTGATGAGAATGTACGATGCCACTAAAAACTTTAAGACCCACAGATTATATTGAATGCAGGGGTTAATCTTCAACTGACTGTAGATTTGATGAATTAGAAAGTGCTGTGATCTGGCTGTATTTTATCTCTGTATATCTACCTAAAACGAAAGACGCCCCCGATCTTATTATTGTAAAGATCCAAATCCTACTCCTTTTATGAGCAACTATCCAATATACGGAAACCCACCACGCAGATTTCTGAGTTTCAAAGATTTATTCATTAAACATTTACACATCTTGCCGACAGCCGACATAAATTCGTGTTATCTCCTGTAAGCAACTGTGCTTTCTCAAAGGTGACCTGTGACCCGCAAGGGGCCACAGGTCATGTATTGGAAGGGGGAAGGGTGCCAGTGTCTCGTGTCCTGGTCGGGCGGGAACTTCACTGCAATTGCCAATTACATTAATGTGCCAGAGATTGGATGGGTATGCTCTCTACATCAATCATCCCGTGTCTGGATTCTGCCTTAAATTTTTCCCCTTGCAGAGGGATTGCAAGACGCTGAGGAGGCAATGAGAATGTGTCGCAGAAATAACGAACGTGCGAGTGAACGGAGAAGAGTAAATGAAGCAAATACACCTGATACCATGGATGACAGCTAAATAACAGGAGCTGAGAAACTCTGCCTGCCCAGGATACCTAGCATTCACTGGAAAGCAATCGATGGAAAATTTCTGACAGTAGAATTCCATCTAGACAGGTATATTAAACAACCCAATGCGATGGCTCAACTGACTGGAAAGCCTGATAAACAAAACAAGCTGGATTGGCTAACTTTCCTAAAGTCTGACATGGTTGTGAATCCTGACACCTGATCAGACTAAACTTTGGAAAAAAATAGCTCTATTAGTACTTGAGCCTTGTCCACGCTGGCCTGAAAACTATGAAGAAAAAGTCAACTGCTTTGTCAGACATAACGAAAGATGACTACTGATGAGAGAGTTTCACAATAAGGTCAGACTTCTCCAAAATGACTTAATTGACTCAAATGAACTGCACTGGGAGAGTCTGCCTAGACTACAGTGACGTTGACTCACAACAAGCTTTCATTTTGACTTGAGATCTGCCAGAAGAGAACTCCAACTGTCATTTATGACCAAGGCCGGGAAGCCAAAATGCAGCACCTATGCACAATAACAAAAACAAACCATATGTGATAACTGATACATGTACACAGTTTCGGCCGATTTCGACGACTTTAATATGCACATGCTACTTGATGGATGATCCATTAGCACCGTTTTGCAAGTTTCATGCATAATTTGATAACAGCCAGTTGTGACTCTTTTTTCCCCCTTTTTTGGTGTTGTTTCTGCAGAGTAATTCCTGGAGACATCTGTTAGTATATTGTTTCCCCCTCAGCAAGTGACAGCTTAATAAATTTGCACATTTCTTTTTATGGCTGGCCTGGGGGTCAGTAGAGGGTCAAGGGGGTGCAGGAATCCAAAGTACATGTTTGGGATAATGTTAAAAATAGACCAAACCAGATCTGTGGCCCCACTGGAACATAAACTTTCAATGCTCCTTTGCAACTCAAAGAATAAACACACTCCTAGTTTCAATCTAGCACCTCTTGAAGGTACATGGCGTTTTATTGGGAAGTTTAAGAAAACAGGTAAAATCAATTGTGCATTTTCCAAAATCAAGTATGCTGGCAAAACAATACAATTTATAAAAGTCAGTAATGGGAAGGAACTTTTTCAAACAACAGTAACAAGGAAAGCTATAGTTATTTGTAACTGTTTGCCAGCATTTCCAATTGCTTTAATTATTGGAAGAGAAAAAACCTTTACTGAATTAATACAAAAAACAACTGTGAGCCTGACGATTCCAAATAACTGCATTATTTAGCCATGTAGGGTAAAACTTTGAGTTGTATACCATAGCTTATGAAAGTCAATTTCAACATCCTGAATGAGTTACTGCATAATGATATGGAATGTTTCAATCGGGTAAAAAAATCACAGAGTGGAAAAACCTGTGTGCTGTTTTTCTTCATTTACTCCAAAGAATGCGTTGACTCCATTCAGGAACAGAAGACGAACTAAAGTGGACCCTAAGAAGAGAAACAAGTGAGGCAAAATGACTTTTTGTGCATACGCGTGCGTGCATCTGGTGTGAGGGGCACAACAGGCAAATAATATCACCGGAATCTGCACAATGCCAGCCTGCAGCATGTCTGTGGTGATGCTTTTCCAGAGTTCTTCATTTTCCTCTTTGTCACTGCTGCTAATGGTACTTCCCATATCCCTGATTACTGACCAGAGTTGTAGTCAGGTACCTGTATTACCTAACCCCATCCTATGATGAGTTCACTGAGCGAGACATTAGGAATCCTAATCTTGAAATACGGATGAAGCTACATACTACAGATCTTAGACAGTAACTAATTCCCCCACCCCCCCCAACTAAAGGCTTGGACAATCAGATTTGGTTACATACTATAATTTTCCAAGACAAAGGTTTTCAGAAAAACAACTGCCCCAGCAACTGTTTTTTGAGTACATATATCCCAAAGTTCAATAAAAGCAGAGTCAGGTTGGCGTAGTGCTTCTTTCCTCACCTTCCACCTCTATATGGTCCGGGTTTGATTCCGGGCTCGGTTCACTTACCTGAATCTGTAGGTAAATTTGACCCAGAATATTCCTCCCACTTCTAAAACTGTGACTATTTCTCACTGTCTCCTAGATGCAATTTTCTTCAGGCTTGCAAACTACGTACAGTACGACCTAAGGTGATCTTCAGGAATCCTCAGTGTTATTACCAGAAAAAGTCAATAATAATAATAGTAATAAACACTTTTGTGTATCGAAGTAAGCCCCATGACAGGTTTTGAGTTTTCTCTGCCATTGACTGCATTTGTTGTCTATGGGGCAGCAAGGACATCCGGGAGTTTCACAAAAATACGGGTAGCAACCACACCACGGCCGGCGAAAACAACTGCAACGAGTGCGCGCATACGTACAGATCAAAGAAAAGATTGTATAACCTGATCCTGTGTACATCGCCAAGGTCACTGTTTTCACCGGCGCAGTGCCTGTTATTTTGCGAGAATCCCGGATGTTTGGGCCGCCCCATACTGCCAATATTTCTTTTGATTTTGTTCACTATAAAACAACTCCCTCTTCTACAACTCTGTCCTCAACAGTTTTCCACATGAGTGCCCTAAGTACTGCATTTTGAGCACTGGTATAAGAACTGGACAAATAAACACATGAAATACAAATGGTCACATATGGCCTTTAACACTTTAATGTTCTGGTGGGTATCTAAAGACCTTTCTAACAGCAAACCTCAAAACAACAAACAGCAACCCCAGGGAACAGCTGTTCCAAGGTTGGAGTCAAGACTTGAAAATCAAAGAATTAAACAGAAGCACAGCCAGTGGTCTCTTTTTATATTGAGAGTGGAGGATCATAAAACCACAACAAGTGCAGCAAGAATAGCCCTGGCTTTTCTTTTAACGACTCCTGCCACTGCCAAGAAATTTACAGCCAACCTCCCCACAGTAGGGGGTAGGGGTGAGCCCAGGTACCCCATGCACACACTGGCAAATATTCCAAGCATGCCATAAGAACCAAAGTACTGAGGTGCACTTTGGTCAGATTTTTCATAATTTTTCTCCTGGGTTTGAGCCTGCTACATGCACCTCCATATGGTCTGAGACAGTCAATGTTTTTTCTGGGTAGCAAGTTTTTTTGTTTTGCCCCAGGTGAAAACCCTTTGATCGATGAAATGCACGTGTCAACCCCTTTTCGTAAATGAACAACACAGGTTTTGATCGTGCCTGCTGTGAGTGGAAATGCAAGTTCAAAACCACAGATCCCTCTTAAAATTGGGAGGAAAAAAGATTGTGTTTGGGCTCACATTGTTTTCCATCTAATACTTGTACACTTTTTGGTTCCATACCTGGTAAAAGTAATAGCACAGTTTAAAATGTTGGTTCTTGTGCTGATGTTGAAACTGCACAACTGTTTATTCCCCAACAAACACAGATAAGGGTAATTCTAGAAATTAGGGGTCCATTTGTTTTTGTGTCCCTGTCACATATGACGTATGGTTTTGTAAGTTTAGAAGACATTTTCTAGTTTCAAAGAGTGATGAATTAACGCAAATTACCTGCCAAACAAATAGTAATAGTTAGAAATCAATTCTGGTGATATTTCAATGTCAAATAACAAAGATCAGATGTACGTAACAGGGACACAAAAAGGTCACACTTTTGGACCCCTAATAATCTGGAATTACCCATGATTTATAAGTATACTTCCAAACTTGATAGAGGGGTATTTAAAGTTTTATTTCCAAGGAAATGAAGTCAAACATTGAAGTTAACCTTGAAGAGCTTAAAAAGTTAATGGATCTGTTCTTCTGTACTGGACAATGATTACAGCATGACTGGCATGAGCCACATAACTACAATGTAGACACGGTCGCTCATCAAGAATCGTGGTGTTAGTACAGTTACTCATATCCATTCTTAGTAGAACTTCCTGAGTTGTAAAGATCAAGTGCAAACACAGACAAAGTTTTACTACTGGAAATCACTTTCATTGCTGTGGCAGTATGCTCTTCCATCAACAGATTTGCCCACATGTAGACGGTGTTCCTCAGTGCAACCGATGTGCAGTGCTTTGAAAGAGAATTTTTTTCCAATCTAGTGAGCCACATTAAGGAACCACTTGCCACATTCAAGCCTTTTTGTTAACCCGAGTATAAGATCTTAATAATTGATCGTTCAGTTCTCATCCATGGAGTATTTGGAGAGTGGACGTGACTTGGCAGCGAGTAGGATTGAAAGCTAACGGCATGTGCACCATAAATCAATTTTAATTGACAAATAAACCTTACATGAATGAGTTTTCGGGTTTGGCATTTAGGGTCTAATGAAACGCCGCATTAGGGATCAGTGAACTGAACTCGCTAAAGTGCATGGATGTCACAGGGAGACAGTGTACAGAGTTTACTAATGCACAGGGATGGCAGTCAGATCTCTCTATGTCCAAATTTCTGATGATTTTGTGGAACATTGAGGTTGATTTTTCTTTTTCTTCCTTCATTTTTAAAACTGAAACTCTACATGAACACCAGATCACTGCTTGACAGTTATAGGCAAGAGCCAGGGGGGGGAGGGGGAGTTTTGTGTCATTTTTGTTTTTGTCTGACTTTTGTACACTGTAAGCAAAATCATTCCAAGAATATGTGAACTATTTCTGGAAAATTGAAAGGAAGGAAAATTGCTCAAAAGCTTTAAAAACAACAACTGGAGTTTCCAAATATCACTCAAAAACTAGGCTTAATTTAATGCCACTCCCGTATGCCTACAATGTTCCTCTGTTAGAACAGATACAATATGTACACTGAAACCACTGATCTCCCCAGCATTGCCACGGTTTCCAGAGTGGTTTGCAGATAGGCTATGGTGTGCAGTGATTGTGGAAGTTACTAATTACACACAATTTAGTGGTTGTGATGACAATAATGTATCAACTCCTAGAAATGATGGATATTGCTCCTCTGCACCAGTTCTTACAAGAACAGGATAGCAAAGTCCAGGAAATTGTTGTTTAAAATTTTATCTTTTGATTTCTTTCCGACCAAATTATCTGGACAAAAAATAAATAAGAAAAGACAAACTTGAAAAAAAGAAAGCTTAAATTATTAATTTCAAAAACATGCTTGTGCCAAAAGTCTGGCCCAAGGATCGACAAACACTAGACAATACTAGTGACGCAGGGTTGAAAACTGGTGACGATTCACACTTGAAAATTTTCAACCCAGCTCCAACCCTGCATCAATCATCAAGATTGATTTCAAACTGGGTTAAACTTAACCCTGCTCCGGACCAGGGTTGAGAATTTTCAACCGGGCTGAAAATTTTCGTGTTCATTTCAGACCTTTTCACAATAGACAAATCTCGGGGTTGACACAGGGTGGAAGCAGGGTTGAAAACTGGCGGCGATTCACACTTGAAAATTTTCAACCCTGCTTCAACCCTGAGATTGACTTCAACTTCAACTCAACCCTGCTCTGGACCAGGATTGAGATTTTCAAACCGGGTTGGAAATTGTTTGTGCTCATTTCTGGGTTGAACTCACCCCGATAAGCTCGGTTTGCACGAAACAAGTGCAAAACAAAACAGGGTTGAACATGGGGTTCAAAAATCCAATTTTCAACCCAGGGCGGTCATGGGTTTGCCGCGGGTTGAGTTCTGTAGTGTGAACAGGACTTATACGTAGCTAACTCAGCTGCGTTATACTGAATAAGGGACAAACACAAATGAACCACAACAAAATGTGTTTACTTGCACAGTTCCCTCAAGACTGGGGCTCCCAGATTAAGCAGGTTGGTTGTTTTCATCTGTCCAGTTTGTCCAAGAAGTAATTCCAATAAGGGCATCAAAGTATGGATTGGGGCAGTAGTGTTTGCATTTATAAGCAAACCAATGCCACAATTTCTCTAGGCCCAACTTCTCTTTCCACTTGACTATCTCAGCACATTTCAAGACCATGTTTTGTTTCTTTTTGATTGGAAGCTTTTATTGTGGAAAATTGCCTGTACAGTTTTTTAAGAGCCCTTAAAGTTACACATAAATCTAATTTGAACTAAAGAGCTTTTCTGGCTTACTCTAGGAAGCACTGCTGAATAAAAAAATCACACTGCCAAGCAGCAAAGCTGCTGGATCCAAGAAATCTGACAGATCATATCAAAATACTGTGTTCTAAGTTGTTGGTTACTGTGTTCTAAGCTGCTAGTGGTTGAGGCTAAGTTGTTGGTTACAGCAAGGGAAGAGTTAACTGGCTTCCATAAACCAACTTACATACAACTTAAATGTCAAAGAAAATACAATTTTGATTTCCCCCATTCCTTAATGAATGATTACCGGTACTATTATAGAACGTCAAATGGATTAATGATGTAATTTCATAATTGATTCTATTGTACGTGGGTGTAACTGTATCCTGAAGTTTATTGTTTCCTGTTCACTGTTTCATTCAGCGATGGTAACTTTGGCAATTTGAGAAAATTAGATTTGACAATGGCTGTGACATTATTTTACTAGTGATGAGCATCAACAGGTGCCATAGATGTTCCAACATCAACATCATTGTTTGTTTATACAGGTGCACTGCACCTGATTAATGTTGTGAACAAGAGACAGTATAACATCTACCAAAGCCCATTAAACTGAATCTATTTCCTGACTGGCCTAATCAAGATGTAAGAGCGAACCGAATGGTGGAGATAGCGTCATCATAACTGGAAAAAAACAACAGAACAAATTTGTTTTGACAAGACGACTGGGGGATGGGCCCAGGAGATTGGGATGGCGACCATTTGAAGAGGGCCTGATTATTCCCTGCCTCGAAGTCAAACAATCTCTCCCCTCCCAAATTCCTCAAGCTGCCAGGAATCCTGACTGGAAACTCTGGCTCTTGAGATGGCCAGCATTTCGTTCGGGAAAAAGCAAGGTGCGAGAGATCAGTCAAGAGGCCAGGCAGTCTTGGAGATGCAATGCTGAACAAGTTTAAAATGATTTAAGAGTCCCTCAGGTTTAGAAACAGTGAAAGAATCAAGATGAACATCAGACAGGCTTTCTCATGGATTTGTTTGAAATCCTGGGGATTGAATTGTACCACAATTCTACCTTTTCTAATGTTTATCATCAGATGAGTGCTGGGAAACGTTATCTGATACAATTCAAACCGTTCAAAATATCCAGATTCCAGAATGAGCAAGGAAGCAAAATTTTAACATTTTTTGTGTATGAGTCTTGCTCCTACACACTTTTGCATCCTGAGGGAATGATTTTGCTTAAAGAACTCTGAAAGATTTGGCAAAAATTACAAATCAGTTTCCAATCTGTATTACCCTTACAAACTCAAGTTACCTCTTTCCTCAGTTTCTTTGGCCTCAACTCAGGCCAGACTTGGAATAAGACACTGCAAATGCACAGCCCAAGACGACTTAGCGTAGCTGTTATGGACAAATATTAGTGCTCATGTTAAGACTTTTGGGAGATGGCTGACAGGAATGTCCACAAGGAGGAAGCGGGTGGGAGGGATTGATCAGAGAAAAAAAAGCACAGAAAACAATGTGTGCGCTTATGAAGCTGGAGATTGGATTAATGGATAGCGATTCGGCAGGCCAACTGGAGAAGCCTGGTTCAGGTTTCGCTTGGAGTGCACTTAGCTAGCCCACATCTGAAGACCAGCACAGGAAGCACACTGACTTCTTTGAACCAACTGTTGACTATTTCTCTATATGACTCTCCGGTTTCTCTTACTTCACTTGCTTTGTGTGCGCGGAGGACAGGAATGAAAATATGGGCCCACTTAAGAAATAGGAGTCAGGAAGAACGTCAACTGTTTGGAGAGAAAATGCCAAGAGTGAGGTTATGTGAAACAGAGTTGTCAAAAGTTCCCACTGCGCTATTTCAATTTAAAGAGTTGGACAGAGTGAAAACAACACTGCTGCAAAGCAACATTGTTCCACGTCTTTACTTAAGCTTCTGAGCAATTGAGATGCAGTCATTGTAGTCCTTGGGTTCACGCCACTTGTTTTCCCTCAAGTAACACTTCGGGCAAACCTCTGGGCTATCAAACAGAAAAAAAATTGTTGATTTTCCCATGAACCTCCACTTGCACACAATAGGTGACATCAAACTAAAAGGAAATGGTAAGGGAATAAGGGGGGGGTTGGTGGATCCAGGCAGGGCTGGAAGTGTTTCTTGTCAAACCTAGGCACTAGAGTACCGCAGGCTTGACCCTGCATGCTGGGAAACACTGGAGCCTTAAGCTTGTCTTTCATATTGATGTTAAACTGTAAAATCTAGATACAATAACATACAATACAATACACTAAAACTTTATTATCCCATAACAGGGAAATTCAGCTGGCCTTTTTACATAGGGAATCATTAAAATGCATGTCAAAGACATAAATATCGAAAATACAAACAAACATATAAGTATTGAAAACAAATAGGTAACAGACAAAACTTTAAACAAGCAAAAACATATCACTAAAATTGTGATATTTGGCACATTTATCATCAGTGGAGGGTACAAATCTATGGCACCAAGCAACTCAACATTCCAATTGTTCATTATATCACCTGACAGCTGCTGGAATGAATGAGCTGTTGTATCATGTAATTGTTATGATCCTTTGTAAAAGACGGTTACTTCTCGAGGTTTGGAAAAAATTTGTATGCAACCGATGGCACCTGTCTGACATGATCGATTTCATATTAAAGTATGTCAGACTTAAATCAGTCAATGAGTTGCTCCTGTTGATGGCCAATAATCCTGCCAGCTTGTTTCACTATTCTATCCAACATTATGAAATTGGGTCCTCGTATTCCCAAACACACATACAAAATGGAAAGTTTACCAGATAGTTCAAAGCATATCCAAAATTGAAAATTCAAAGACAGAAGTTACCACACTGTGTTATTTGTATAGGTCGTCAACTTTTTCATAAGCCCTAAGGGCACAGTGCCTACAGTGCCTTTAGACCGGAGAGTGGTAAAATGGGATTATTCTCCATGAAAGACTGTCCAATTTTTCTGTCCCCCAGAAAGGTGGTACTATGACCATTGCTTACCTATTACTATTACCATTTCACAGATTAGTGAGCTCAATTCCATTAAAACAACGAAAAATAATCAACGTCTCCAGAGGGCAACTTGTCCCCTACCCCTGGGTAGGTAACGGGTACCTCCCATCTACTGGATAATCTGGCCCTGGATCCACGTTTGGCTAATAAGGGTCACTTCTTTTCTTTTCATTCTCCTACTTCTGGCAATTTAAGGGAGAGTAAAGCTCTCCCTTAGATGTTTGAGTGGATTGAATTTAGATATAAATAACAGGACGAGAACGGGAGCAATGATGACGCAAGCCACTCTGTCAACTGAAAAGCTCTCAAAGTTTCTTGATCTGTGGCTGAGTCCACAGGACGTTTTGCCATTCAAAGAAAAGATGTGCAGCTGTCTGCCGGCGTTGTTTATCTTAATAGCAAGCAGCTTGGAGTGACTACCACTGTCTATATCAGATGGCTTACTCAAGGAGGTTACGGGCAATTTGATAAATGGACGTCATCTGCTGCTGAGGATGGGTAGGAAAAAGCAGGCAAGTGAAGGGGTAGTTTGCGGGGGGGGGGAGCTACAACAGGGATGTACCCATGATTATCAGAAGGGGGGTTTGAAATAAGATGGCCTGGGAAGGAGGGTCCTCAGACTTGGGAGGTTCAGAGAAATGCTCCCCAGCAAAAGGTTTAAAAAGTACATGGAATCCTGCAACCTGGTGCATTAGAAATATGCAAAAGACAAATCCAAGACTTCTATTCTTTGCACTTGTTTTGATAATTAAAAATGGAGGACTACAGAGTAGAAAAATGAGCTTGTTCTTGTAGGTGTACAATACATGGAGTTAAGAGGAGAGACCCCATCTTATGATCCAGCTCTGGTCGAAAGTAGAAATTTCTGGCAAATTTCATGGGCAACTAATGAGAGGAATGGATCCTAGTATTTTAAAAACCTTATCTCTAAAGGTTGCAGACCAGGAAATAAGCTGCAGTGGACTAAAGAGATTAATATCCTTACTTCAAGAAATCAGGGAAAATGCAAGGTTTTTCAACTGTTTAGCACACACATCAAACTAAAAGTCATTTTCTCCTGCCTCACTTTCCTTTCAATTTTCAGTGGTTCCATAACCAATGACCTTTGAAAGTATTTCAACGCAGAGAATCCCTACAAATAGTTGTGGAGCCCATGTCCATTTTGAAACTTGATGACTACACTCCACTGAAAAATAGAGCAACTTGGAGGCCCCCATTTTGTCCAAAATAAATTTTCAGAAACACAAGCTTGAAGTCCAGCTATGGTAGATTCAGTCCTTTTCTACAAGCCATCCTGTCCACATGCCTCAAAGTGCTCTAACAGCAGGAGATTTGACAGCATGCATTTTACCAAACATTTTTCTTGATACGTAATAAAATTTTACTTAGTGGGTCTTATGTCAGCACACGATTTATCCTTTGTCCAGTTTGCAGAGTTGTAGACTTGAGTCACTTGACTTGGACTCGAGTAGGATTGGAGTCGCTATTCTTGCGACTCATGACTTGACTTGTAACTATCAGTTTTTGACTTGTGACTTTGTCCTTGGACTTGCAAAAAATGACTTGTGACTTGACTTGGACTTATCACATTATCATGCATGTACTTGTTACCGATGCAAGTCAACAAACTACTCAATTGAACTCATTAAAGTTTTAAATTAGGCCTATCAAGTTATGTCTTGCTTTTTAAAAATAATCAGACTTTGTTGTCTCACAACTTCTATTTCGGCCTTGTCTACCCAAGGCCACGTCTGAATCACTTGGCTGTGGCTTGAAATCACACATCATGGGACTTGTACATGTACTTGGACAAAGAGACTTATGACTTGCTTTGACTTGACTTAACCTGTGATCAAATAACTTGTGACTTGACTTGTGACTGGATGGACCGTATGACTTTGACTTGGCTTTTTTTTTGCAAAAATTGACTTGTGACTTGACTTGGACTTGAAAATTAACTTGCTATCACCTCTGTCCGTTTGGCATTTCATAATCTTGAATTTGTCACATCAGATAATGCTCTGTCTTTGGTAATTAAAGATGTTGTCGAATGACATGATTAACACTGGGTCTGATCGGTGGCGAGATGTTGCGATGAACCAGGGGTATCCGCCAAGAGGTGTGTAAATTGACAAGGCACAATGTCAACGAGACCATTCTCTTATCGTTTGTAATTAAGTGTCAATCGGGGGGCAGATCGTGCGGGTGCCAGGTTTCAGTTTGGGGTCTGCCAGCCTGTGTCACCTGGACAAAGTCACATGTCACTGCTGAGTAAGCAATGTTCTGCTCACAGAGTCTACATACATGTACCGTGGAACTGCACAGATCTTATGTCATCTGAATAACTTCGTCTATTCAGTATTAATAGCAGTATGATTTGAGGAGCATGGTAACTTTGGAGGCATAACTTTTTTCACACTTGGTGTTTTGTTTGGTTGCAAAATTTTTCTTCTATTTAGATTCAATTACAAAACTAAACTTCAAGTCAATGGTAAGATAACAGTCAAATCCGTGAATATTTTTGGGACATTATCATAATCCAGGTGACAACTTCTTGGATTTATTTCCACAATTCATTATTTTGCCATCCCGATTTTGCAACTAATGGGTCTCCTGGTTTTGCTCTTAAAGTCTCTAACACACTGCATCCTGCCATGCTACATGTGCACTCCCTTGCCATGTACAGACCCTTATGTATAGGCATTTAACATCCTCTACAAAGGCATTTTACTATAAACCCACACAAACTGCTACAATGGGTAAATACCACCATGAAATTTTCAGCATTTAAGACAGCTACATGTAATGAACAGACCCCCCCCAAAAAAAGGCATTAAAACAATTGCATGTGACCCAACAACCAATGATAGATTCCACATTTGGCTGAGAAGATAAGCTGCTCCTGAGTTGCTTTGCACTCTAAGGAAACGGTCTTCTGAGAAACAAATTATTCTCCTCGTTGCAGGAGAATTCATTTGGGCTTTCCAGCACTTTGTCGGACACCAGCTTTTACAGAACACAAAGAAATGGAATTCCCAGTGAGACATGCTGGCAGAGCTTCCACAAAATAAATTGTACCTCCAGCCTCTCCAGCAAGATGGATTTATCTCAAAGCACATGCATGATTCTTCATTTTCGGCTAGGATAAATCAAGTCTCAGTGGCCAATGGCACTTTTAACGAATGAAACATTTGCAGTTCCTGATACGTTTCGACGTGTCTTCCAACAATCGTCACTTTGGAAAATCTGTCAAGCACAGACCACCGCAAGCTTACTGGTCAAGTGGCAAGACATACAATCAATGTAGATGCTGTAAACAGGACAGTCTTGGGTTCAGTCCCCTCCAAGCAAGCTTATGAAATTTTCTCACAAGGCTCTCAGACATGACCAAGCACAACAGCAATTCTGAAACTGCAGTGACGTAGGGTACAATTGCCAAAGTCCATGTCCCAGGTGCTTTACAAGAAACTGGAGTAACTAAATGGAAAATTTCTGTTTGTTTGAAATTCCCAAGTATTTACCTCCAACACTTCTATATCCAATCATTGTCTGACTTGTGTCGAGCAATGTCCAAATCTTTCTCAAAATTTCTAAAACCTGTGTACTTCCTCTTGAAAAAGAAAAAACTCATTTCTAACTTCCCTTCATCAGCCCCTTCCTCGTACATCTTATCAGGTGATGGCCCTGTCACACAGACCACAGACACAAACTTCCACACACAGTATTGGATCCGGTTAACGTGCCACCTGCTATCCAGCCAATTAGACCCTGACAACTGCACTGAAACAAAAGCCGCAGTACTGACAACTACAAAAAGCATCTGCCTCTGCAAACGTTAATCCTGCAAAAAGCTGATAGATTTCAGGCAGCTACAGTGGCAACTGAAGTAGATGACCGACAGAATGCCAACCTGAAACCAATGCCACTCCCGCACTGACTAATTTACCGTTTTGCCTCTCCCTTTTTTTTCAGGCTCCTCTCTGGTCAGTAGAAATGTTTGCTGTTTTTAATCATGATTCAAATTTCTTGCGGTCCCGCATGACATCCTGGGAGCCCGTCAGTGGTGGCATTAGTATAAGCCACAGGTCCTTTGCTTTAATTACTGCGTTACGAAAGGGGCTAGGAATTTATGGGATGAATGCCCAGGAACAGTGATGGCAATTAAGATTTATGTCAGACATACAAACAAGCAGAAGAAACAGTGAAAACTGGTTAAGCATCCCAAACAGCAGTGGAATTATGATGAATCTGTTGTCATCATTTGGAATGCAATGATGTATTATACCATGGCATTAGATACATATAGGCTAATTGCTGTAGACCCAGTTGTTGCATGTGTGTGGGGTGGTCTATTCTCATCTTCAGCGATCTACAGTTTTCAATTTTTCTCCTCGGTGTTGGCAGCTTCAGATAATAGCACTGTTCAAAGACTCTATGGCTGGCATGAACGGGAAACAATTTAAGATCCTGACTTGGAAAATCACTGACGACAAGATTCCTTGATCGTCTTTCCCAAAGACTATTTTTAGGTGAGGAGGTGTGAAGTTGAATACTTCCTTCCCCCCATCTCTCCCCTCAGCACATACGTTAACAGAGGGGAGATGGTTTGTGGAAGTAATCTGGAGTTGTGCCTGACGAATTCATCGACTGAAGTCCTCGGCTGAAAGTTTATCATGCTTGTGGAAGAAAAAAGCAAGAAGTGGCAGCTGGATATCGATTCCATGCAAGCATGAAAAAGCAGCTAATAGCAGACCTACACCCTGCACTTGAAGGGGGGAGGGTTATATCTATGGAATTGCCCAAAGACCATCCAAGGAAAAAAGCCTGAAAAGTTTCCACCACCTAACATGAGATGCATCTAGTGCTGTTCATGCTGGCTTCTTTTTCGCTGGCATTTCATTAGCTTTGCTGACAATAAGGTGATTTGCGGATAAAAACAAAAAAAGAGGCAACCCGTTGCTCCCCTCCCCACTGAAACAAGACTGTATAAAGAATGCAAGACAATACACACATCTCCCCCCCCCAAAAAAAATCAACTCCCTTTGGGATTAAATTTTAACTACAAGCTGCTCGTCAAACTACAAAATTAAACAGGTAGTTCCTTTCCACTGATATCCATACGGACAGAAATACCCCCCATGAACAGGAACAAACCAAGGAAAATCAAGGAATCAATGAAACCGCAGCTTCAATTTCAAATTCCTCTGAAGTCACTGACCGCCCACAAGATGAGTACAGATCTTGCAATGCCCACTAGGATAGAACGCACAGGTCTGTGGAGGTGCTGCTCTGTGACGGCCATTCATGCTATCTATATAATCTAATCTTTCCCCTGCCCAGTTCTTACTTGATCATGCCACGGCAAATTCCTCAATCACACTGTTTTCTGCATTTTTTCCCTCCCAAGTCAACTCCCATCTATCTGACCGTAACTTCGTGCGCTGAGACACAGTCTCAAATTTCCAATATTTTTCCCAATCTTTGACTTCGTATGGTAAGAGAAGAAACCCAAAAAACTCTGTGTTTTCTTTGTCTTGTGTCTGGAGGCAAGAGGAGTGTTTGTCAAAACCACTCGGATCAATGATCACCTTTATAACTGAACTGAATATGAAAATTCATGGGTCCCTGTGATTTTGGAGGGGCCTTGGGGCCCTTTGCTCAAGTGGGGCAGGCGCAGTAACTTCAGACGTGAGGGCGATTAACGGCCAGCCAAGAACGACAGAGAGAGGGAGACTGTGGGCATGTTTTTTTGCCAGTGGCCTATTTGCAGGAACTCTTTGGGGTTCTGTTTCAATCCATGATGGCCATCCACGTTTCCACTGAAAAGGCCACAGTGTGATTCTTTGGCTAAAAATAGCTATGATGTGAATACGTACTAATTTTGTTACAACAGGCAAAAAAAATACACCTGCAAGTTTTCTATAAGCTTTGAGAGCAAGGGTTGTAAATATATAAATGCTCAAAACATTCCACTTAATGTCGTTTGTAATACACTTCTTTTTTTTACAGATGGAAATAATATCACATGTATGAGACATAAATTGAAACCATTTCTTTTCAATTGTGGGAAGAATGTTCCCGATCAGTGATGGGAGATCCTTTGATTTGATGATGCTCCAATTGGTTGTTCAGTTGTGAATTTTTCTTGACTTAATTTAATTCAACCAGGCAATTACCCGGCAGAAGTTGATGACTTGATTTGCTCAGCTTTTCAGTGTCCCCTTTACACACATGTGAGATGTCTCCCAAGGCATACGTTACACTTCCTTTTAAACCATCTTCCACAAAGGCCAATGAATAACTCTAACAAACAAGATGAAAGTTTGGACTGAACAGACGTCCAATATTGAAGAATTTCTTGTGTCACATTTACACCTGACTTGAGATAGATCTAGAACATAACAAGTTGAAGACTCCTTGAGTCCTGAGGAAAAATGACAGATTTTAATCTTGTTGCTATGACAACTCATCCAGTTTGATACAGATGACATACATCGTTCCTCTAAATCTGAATACAAAATTGCCCAGGATGGCTGTGCAGGCTATTAAAGACAGGTGCAGAGTGTTAAAAAAAATGGAGTTGAAATGTAAACACATTACATTATAACATCATGGGAGTGACAGTACTTAAAAAAAAAGATGCTATTTTGAGATGTTTTGTGCAGGTTATCATAGGTGTATCTAATCCGATTGACCGTGGGGCCTTTTGGATGTGAGTTTAATCGGCGTAAGGGCTTGTTTTTAGGCCTATGTTCTTCCCTCCCCTTATTTTTGAAGAGACACGTCTGCGTGTAGTCAAGCGGTATGCTCAAACCCTGGGGGCAATTTTCATGGTTCATTAAACCTGCCCTCCCATAAAAGAAGATTGGTGCTGACCCCTGTCAGAAGATGCATTGATCATGGAGATTTCGGAACAAACTCAGATGGGAAATGAAGTCAAAATCTAAAAGCTAGCTGTCAAAAACGTATTGACACCTTCTCCAAGGTTCATTTGCTATTTGCCCAGCAACAGCAGCAGAATAATTTCAAAGGGGGGGGGGTTGGCAAACAGTTGTGAGACCATCAGGCACCAGCCACTAATAGACTGATCCATTAAGCCCTGCCCCACATAGGTCCTGCCAAAATTGGGAGGGGGGTCCTGCCCCCAGTGAAAAGTGGGGGAACACTCCTCCCAGCCCAGTTTCCCCTGCAAGTGTTGCCCAATGTAAAAAAACAGTATTGCTGTAGGCTAGTACAACACGTAATAAATTGCCGAAATAAAAATGACTGACAAATAGACCAATGTGAAGCCAGCTTGAAGCATAAACTAGATCCGTATAGGCTTACCAATATGAAAAACATACCGTAACTTTGATCAGTAAACAGTCATTGCATTGCTTAAATGTATAACCAGTTCTTAATGTCAGCTTTTCCGATCTATGCTGCACGAATGAACGATTTTGGTACTTAGATAAAATAGATGAACTGATATCTGTAGGTCCTACAATAAAAAATAGAAAAGATACTAAATTCACTCAGTAAACGACCTGATTTTTTTCAGCAGAAGAGGTGACAAAAAATACAGATCTATTGATTTATAGTATGTGGTATTTACAAAAAATTCTCTAGGCATCCAATAATTGGAAGTGAAGTACCAAAAGTAATTTTCTCGAAACGTAATTGCCAAGAGATGAAAAAAGAGGGGATAAGCAAATCCTGTGAAAATGTGGCGCCAACTGTCTCGTGGCTCAATAAAAAGAGCTGCAGAAGTCACAGTTAATATTAGATTCGAAAGCAGCGACTGGAATGGGAGTTGAATGATCCTAGGTGCGTGTAGTACACCACCTAGTCATCCGCAATGACAATTTCCTTTGTATTAATGGTCCCAGAGATTGATACGGTCAATTTGCTAATACTCCAAAATGATGGCTTTGCCAGATAAATTGTGAGGCTCAGGGGAGGAGAAATGCCAGATAAATCATCTTATTTTTTGGGGGGGAGGCAATTTGTGGTCCATACAGCCTTCTGTCACTTGTGAAGGTGCAAAGGAGGACTTCTTCCATTTTGACGTCTGATGTGTTGTACTTCCTTTTTGTTTAGTTGTTTTTCATTTTGCTTTGCCCACAGTGGTTCAGCCAGGCTTTTCTCAGAGGGGGAGTGGGGCGGGGGAGGGGAGTGTGCCCACGGGGGAACCTGTTTACCATTGCTAGCCCCTCCTTGGCCACACCACTGAGTTTATATTATGGACAACTCTTTCAAGAACCTTGTTCAACAGGTCTGTGTTCACACTACAGTAGTGCATATTAACACACCACAGATGGTCATCTCCCTTCCCCCCCCTGGTGGGAGGGTTCCCATGGGGAGCAGTTTCCCCCTTGCCCCCCTGCTATGACACTGCTCTTTGCTTTGTATCTGTGCACAATACATTTCTTTCGGACGGCAGTAACCACTGCTACTTGCAGACGTGAACCTGTCAACCAACCCTTGCAAGTGCAGGGACTTGGTCATAAGCTGTCAAGCACTAATAAGCTGGAGGTCGTGGGTTCGAGTCCCTGTGGGGTGAGCTTGTGAATCCATTTATTAGTTTTTGAATGGCACTCAGAATATTCTCTTCAGGGAAATGATGTCACTGAAAGGTAAAGCCGATACTGGCATTTTGCAACTGGTTTTTTTATTCTGCTATGATGAGGCATAATTTGTTTTCCTGAAGCAAAAGTTGTTATTTGGTAAACACGTGAACTGAGCTGAAATTGACTAGATTGACTTCCTGACAAGTTCCCAGCCTGCGACAAAACCACCTGAGCATTTTATGTTTTCAGTGAACTCTTGTCAACCTCGGAGGGGAACATTTTTTGCAGTGCAGATTCAGGACGCATCACACCTTGGCATACATAGTTTGACAGCCCATTTTCATTTGGCATGACCTACATGAAGAATGAACGGGAATATTCTAGGAAATGAGATCCTACAAACCATTTTGTGTCCAGCAGAAATGTGTCATGGGTCCGTTCTATAAATTATGGGTCCAATTTTCCCTGGCCCTGTCACATCTAATAGCTCAGGGCACATTTTCTAATTTCCAAGAGTGATGAATTAATGCAAATTACCTGCCAACCAAATAGAAATAGTTTGAAATCAAATTCAGTGGTATTTCCATGTCAAATTACACAGGTCAGGCATGACAGGGACACAAAATAATGTCACACTTTTGGACCCTGAATTTATAGAATGACCCTTAAATGGTAACTTGAATAACCTCCAGTTCCCAAGCTTAATGATGAGATGACGTCCAACCCACAAAACAATCCCCTAATCCACTGCATAAAAAGAGTTCAAACATCCCACCTCATCATTTTACATCCAACTTCACACATGTATGCAGTGGCCTGCGAAGAAGCGTGCATACTCATGTCTTCGATTTTGTTTTACATCAAACAGGCTGTGTAGGTTTTTCTTGTATATCTTAACCCAAAATCAATCAATCTGTTGATAAGGATCAATACCTGCAACGTGTGATGAATGGCGTGATCGGGGTAATAGTGAGCCCTAATCGTGCCGGAGAATGCAAAGTCACTCCCCGTCAGGCCCATTGCAGATTGCACGATTAATGGCTGGGCAGTTTGGGGAGCTATTATGAGAAACACTGAGGGAGAGGGAAATTAACTCTATGCTATTCTTGGATTTCGGCATCAGTTGCCTGGGGATCCTCCTAAATAACTCAGCAACTTGTCTGGCAAGACAGAGAGGAGAATCACTCAGGGGTTATGCCCTCCCACCCGAAAAAAGAGCCCCCCATTTCAAAGAAAAATGAAAAGTGATTTTTTGTTGTATTTCATTTTCTACCCGTCCGAAAGCATGTAAAAACCCTACAAATATATTCTCATCCCTCTGAAAGACTGTAAAAGGTAGACCCCCCCAAAACACAGTTTGCCTATCCCCCAACCCCCAAAATTTGGTTCTGTATCAGCTCTTGACAATTTGTTGGAAAAACAGTGTACAGCACTGCAAGATTAGGAGTGCAATAGCTCTGTCTGTGTGGGCTTAGAATCTGGTAAGGTATGCTCATTAAATGTAAGCCTAGAATGAGTAAAAAGCTTGATGTGGGAAGCAGGCATGGTTGGGAGGGGGGGCTAGGGAGATTTAGTCTCCCCAAACTTTTGTCTAGGCCCCTAAAAATGAAAAAAAAAAGCTGGGAAATACTGGATTCGCAGTAGCAAAAGTTACAAGGTGACATCACACGCAAGGGTCTAGCCACCGGCAGCGAAATTATTTTCGAAGTGGGAGGCCAGTTGTTGGACCATCAGGTATCAGCCATTTATAGCGCACTCCATTGAACCCACCCAATCACATGACCTGCAAAAACTGTGCGGGGGCAGGCCCCCCCCCCTTGAAAAAGTGGGGGGGAGGGCTATCCCCACTTCCACTGCCAGTGGGTCTAGCCCCCCCCCAAAAAAAAATTGGCTCTAGAACTGCACATGGTTGGGAGTCCCAGACTCAACTGCAAAATTCTCAAAAGAAAGGATAAATGGATAAATCTTCCTTCATCTGTCAACCCATGGCAATAAGGTCAGTGTCTATGATGGGAGTTAGGCCAAAACACTACATGCGTGGGTTGTCTTAGGTGCATACTGAGAATGGGCAGACAAAGCAAATACAATTTTCCAGAGATGTGATTGTATACGTGTACAGGTTGCCTTGTGCATTTCTAATATGGGGCTGGGACCAAAAAACCAAACTTCCATCTCCATTCCCAAATCCCCCCAATGGAAACCACAATCTACAAGAACTGACTTATACATTCATTTATGCAGTGAAAACATTCATCAGTATTAGGCCCCATCTTTGCTACATTTCGCATCGATTAAAATTCCTGTTATGCAGACTTTAAAAGCATTCCTGATAGAGTATATACAATGCAACTGCTGACATTTTGGCAACATCTAGCAATAAACCTTTTGCCAGTTACACTTAAATAGAATCTGGTACACCGAGTTCATTAAATTCACGTGAAAATCTAAATTTGAATTTTCCATACTGAAGACACTATTGGTATACCACATGATTTGGGGCAAGCATTTGCTTAGTTTAATACGTAAGAGACATCTTGCACCAATATGCTGTTTTCAATGGATAAGAAGGGCACAAAGTAACCAGTCCATTCCAGAGATCGTGGTCGCTATGCAAAAGCTTGCCCTGAATCAAAAGGCATAGCAACAGTGTCTTTAGTCTGGGGAATTAAAATTGTTATGTTTATGTGCATTAAGATGACACAGTGTACCTGATTTTTTTCAAATTTAACTCGCAAAAGGCTTACTGATAGTTATCCAAGATCGTTACTGATAGTTATCCAAGAATCAAAATGTGACAGAGTTGTGTCTAGGAGAGCTAGCATGGATCCTGTTTAATATATGTCTAAGATCCATTGTCCACAAAACACTGAATAAAACATAACCGACCTTTTCCTTTTCTGGAAAACAGCAAAAAGCTCCACAAGAAAAAGTAATAGCCCCTTTCTTGATACAGATGTATCAACGTCTGTTCCCTTTGCTAAACTTCCCCCCATTCTCATCAAAACTAGATTGATTGCTCTGCCGCTGGTCTCCAGCCTAAGGCTGGGAATGGCCCAGTTTTTCACCCTGTCCTTGCTCATGGTTGCCCAAAACTGCCATTATCTCTCACTCTCACTGTCTCTTGTGATCCAAGAAATGATGAGTCCACTTACTACTTACAGGTAGACAACCCCAGAAAAGAAGAACAAGGGAAACCTTCTCAAATTGAATCTGATGGCCACCTCAGATAATGTCTGTCTCTCTTTAACTAGATACATTTATATGGGGAGGCATTTGGCCATGAAAAATTAGTGTGATGTTTCTCAGGCAGGAGGGGGGCTTTCAGTTGAATGAAATTTCACAATGGCCAGATAATTTAGTTCAATTTATTATCAGTAAGATAGGTCACTGACACCGTTAATCTGTTCTGTGGCTGTGTATGCAGCCATGGTGCAATTACTATCAAAAGTAGGGGTAGGGGTAGGAGAGAGTTCAGGGGAGGGGGAACATTCCACTTTGGTCCCATGCCTATGTGGCCTATGATTTGTAGAAAGCTGCAAATGTACTGTCTTGAAAACCTTTTTGCCATGCACATTCGTTCTCTTTTAAGAAATCCAACCCGTCTTAAGGAAAACATTTCAGCTCTACATCCTGTCGTCGAACTTGTTACATGATGGCTTTGCTCTTAGCTGGGCATTTCAACATTTACCCGGCATGCTCTGCCTGAGGGGTCGGTGACCTCTGAGAATCTTGGACATTGGCAGTCCTCTCCCCCCATCATCAGAAAACATTCAACATGGTCAGAATGAATTAATTTGGTTTCATTAAATCTGAATGGATTTCAGGTGCGTCAAGGACGGTACCGAAATGCATGAAACTTCATCCCCGGAGCAAATTCATTCCGGGGGCAGCTGATGAAGATTGAATCCTAATGCAATTGTGCGAGAACAAATTATCGCCTAACTGACTCCAGCTGTTTTGTGGAAATCTGTCAGACAAAAGGGTAATTTATTCTTGTTTGCAAATTGAACCTTGATCACTCTAGGTAAACCAAACTCTGAAACTGAAACAGATTTCACGTTTTGGCAGCACCAACCTTAGTCAACTTTGGATCAAGATGAAATGAACAAAAGACCAGTGGTGTATGGGGGCAACTTGTCCCTCCCCCCATGGATTTTACAAAAAAATACTATTTCATAAGGAGGAAAGCAAGTAATTGGTATATTTATTCATCAAATATTAGCACCAAAAACCCTAAGAATATAACACCATAACACCACCATCCCCCAACATCATGTTGAATGCGCCCAAAGCCACATTTGCTTTTGAATTTGGCCCCACTAACACCAAAGCTAGATACGCTGCTGCAAAAGATACTTAATATCAGGTTCATGTGTGTTTAACTAAAACTCATCTGAAAGACAATAGCAGTGGGGATGGCATAGCCCTAAAATATGTAAATACTGTAGCATCCAAGGCATATCTAAAATCTAATAAAAGGAGGAGATTCATTAAACGAACAGTACAGGGAAACTGAATGGGAGCTTGCATGATGGACAAAAGAAATTGACTTAGGCGGGATTTGAACCAGTGACCTCCAGAGTGCCAGAACAGTGTTTGGAAAGTTGCACATTCCAAAAATCCAGCTCCAGTCATTTTTTTCTGATCATATTCATTAAAATGAAGTGAGATCAGTTTTGCAATTCATTGCAAAATATCCCTACACTCTCCAAACAAAAAAAACAGTTGTGGGTTGACAAAATGTAAACTTGTGCTCGTCAAGGAAACCTCTCAATAGTCTTTTATGCCCTTGGCCCAACCAACCCAAGGCTGTTTCAGTGATTAAGTTCATCCCTTTCCCCGAGATCTGGCTCACAATTAGACAAAGAGCCAGAGGAGAAATGCATGCGACAGACATATGAACTTTCCGAACCCTCTGCGATCTGCTTACTAATTACGGCACGTGGAGCAAAATCTTTCCCTCTGGAAATCTGACCATGGTAAGGCAGTGTGCAGTAATAAACAACATTCCATATGTAACCACACAGATTATTCAACTGTGATGGAAATCCCCTTGAGCTCCAAAAACTGTTATGTGCAATTCATACAGTCTATTTATGCATGAACATCCGCTGCGTTGTAACGTTTTCCACGAATCACTTTATTTCACTATACTTATCCATGATATCGTGTGACATATTGAGGAATCTCTATTATGAGTCAGTTACAATAGTGCACAGCAAAGCATCAAGAACATTGTTCCATTTTTCGGTCCTTGACCTCGAGCATATAGGACAGAAGAGAAGCTGAGTTCATGATATACAATTTACATTAAATATGTCCTTGACTGGCGGTTCAATAAACATGCACCACTGGATTATTAAATGGAACATGTTTGGAATGTGCCTATTCTCCATCAGCAAGTGAATGTGGTTGTTTAACTAATGGTAATTCTCCATGGCAATTTGTTGCTAGCTTCGGGCATGGGGGGCCCCATTCCAGCTTGGGGGAAGGGGCTCATCAAAAGAACAGCTTTGATGGTTATTTTTTTTCTGATAGGAGGGGGAAGCAGGTGTTTGCCGGGGGGGGTCCCTCCTTTCGTCCCCCTTTGCAATGGGCCTGGGAAGATGTTGTTTTGTTTTAATGGCAATTCCAGCTACTCAGGCTATTTGTGCTAGTAACTACACGTGTATTCATTACCTTTATTAATCAGCATCACTTTACGGAGTTAGGAAGAAGGTCCAGTTTTAGAGGCAGGAGGAAACCAGAGCACCTCCAGAAAACCTGTGAGAGTGAGTATGGACTGGAAACCAAGTGCACTTAAAGCCTGGGCCAAGCTGGGACTCAAACCCGGGCCTCATTGGTGCAAAGCGAGGTGAGAACCGCTATGCTTAACCCGCTCTCTTGTCTGGGAAGATGAACAACTTGGTTAAGTTCAATATGTCAGCAGTACATCAATGAGAACAGTATATGCCAATTGAGATGGTATGCAAACTGTCCTGGTTAAAGTGGGTGGAGCCAGATATCAAAGTCCATCCAGTCTCCTACAAAAAGCCTTGCCCATCCTTGTGCTGGATGTGGACGCACTGAAATCCACCTCTTAGGGCCCTTCATTTTCAGCCTTTTAGGCCATGGTTTGTGCATTGATGCCTTCTTTTATCAAGGTTATGGACCATTAATCAGTGAGCAGGATATGAAGCACGCATGGAATGGCCAGAATAATCATACCACAGTCATCAGTATTTCCAGATTTTCAAATTCCTTATACTGGACAAAACTCAGGAGGAAACTTTGCCTTTGAGAAAGATTCTGCTGGGACTGAAACATCAGGTTCTCCTACTACTTTGAGAAGAAGAGTTTCCGAGAGAGAAAAGAACTTTTGATGATTTCTAAAGCTAATTCCTGGATAATAAATACAATCAAGCCACAAAACCAAATACTGTCTAAAGCTTTCATATTGTAACAAGAGTTCAAGGGTTCTCTTTACAGGACGCAGCACTCTCTTATTGTAGAGGAACTGCACTTTTTCCAATGGTTCTTTGCCATATTAAAGGAACTATTGCCAAGTACCACATACAACTCGGTCCGGGGATGTAGCACATATAACATCATTAGTGAGTTTCTAAAATTCTCTAAAAACTTCTAAAAGCTGGAGTGTAAAAGAACACCCACATAGTCTTTAGAGCTAAATTATCATCATCTGAGTTTGTAGAAACCAAACATAACCCAGCATGAAGGTCAGCGAACTTCAAAATTGGTAACTGGACTCTTCAGCTTTGATAGCATTATGGTTCCCATAAGATCTACTCAGAGATTCCGCAGCCCTCCCAATGAGCGTGACACTGCTCAGTTACACTGCCCCCTAGGCTCCAGCTGAGCAGAGGGGTAAGGTCGACCCACACCAGCCACCGTCATCACGTCCAGCTAAACCAAACCAGCTGGGACCCCTTGGCAATGTTCCCAAGAGAGGAGTTGAAGAGAAAAGGACAGGGAGAAGGGAAAAAATTAAATAGCCAAAGCAATCCGATGTGTGCCATATCCAGGCCAACTAGCCGCGAGTGTGTAACAGTGTATGTCAGGCAAAAATGCCAACCATTCCAGTATAAACTGCTTCGGTCGATGTCTGTAAACCCACATAATTCTAAAAGCACGCCAGGGTCTGCGTGAACACCGAGAAAATGTTCACTTAGAGATTACCATGGTGGTGAACATTATGGGGACCAATTTATTATAGGCCTAAACTGTATACTTCTGGAACTACTTAATTTTGTTCAGAAAGACAGCTGGTAAGGAATGTAGGGGCTCCTCATTAATCAGACCTTGTTCAGGCAAAATTTGAGAAATTTGAAAACAAAATCCCCCACTACCTGATGTGAATGTCACTGCATGAAGTGATTCTGCCATGCCTATTACATGTCTGAACATGTTAGACAAAAAAAGCAACAAAATACAGGGGCACAGAAAAACATCATTAGAGACAAGAAACATACTGCTCAAAAGTTCTAAGAAATATATAGGCTAGGTATCAGGTTGATCTTTCTCACAGCCCTGTAGGTATTCCTGTAATTTTCATTTATCAAAATGTAACAATCAACACTGTATTATAACAAAGGGTGTCTGTCCTCGCATCCCTTGCATAGTATTTCCAATTGCCACATTCAAGTGCCAGATGTGCTCACTGCTGTGGTCTCCATGGAGCATACGATGGCTCTGTTGATATCGGAAACTGTATCCAAGCAACATCGTGAAATCGGATTAGCAAGTCCAGACTCTCAGTGGAAGAGCGAAGCACTGAAGCCATGGGGCTGTAAATACTGAACCACATGATTGAAACCTGCACAATCCACAGTGGAGGCACAAAAAATGTCCTCTTTCCCGAGAAACTCCACAAAAGCCTTGAAGTTGAACAGCACAGTAACAAACACTTTTAACCAATAAACCCTCAGAAACCGACCAACGCTAAAGAGCCAACTGTGTTCTAATATTGGACTTTTTCATCGTTCCAATTTACTACGGCACAGGTTTACCTTACCTCTGGTTCTCTTTTTAAACAGCCATCACACAGACCATGGAGCTAATAAAACACATGAACATACCACCAGAAAGCTAAGTCACCTGTTAGTCATTTAGGTTAATTGAGCCGGTAATACCCCCTCTTGTTTTCACGCCCAGAAGTGTCTAAATATATCCCCCAAAAATGACAGAGTGGTTGACTGTGTCAACAGTGGAAAGCCACAGCCGGGGACTCAGGTTTTTGTCTGCAGGTGAAGTTTACGGCCATATTGGCTTTCGCTGATGATTCACACCATGCAGGAATAAGAACACACCAGAGAACCTACTGTGAACTTGATGCATATCAGCAGTTCTTCCTGCCGATCAACAAAACTCTGGCTGTTTTAACTCTCCTTTTCCTTGGGTAAGTGGTTTTAACAGCAAGTAACTGATTCAAGTTTTTTGGCCTGAAAGTAATATATACGTTTACTGATTTTTTTTCTTGAGTTAGATTGGTCAAATTGAGAAGATTATTGAAAGGGATTAATGTATCAATTCCATCAAGACTTCACAAAATTACAACCCTTCTCAAGTGCATTTCTAACTGGCTGATTTTTGTCCATTTTCAATGCATAAATTAGGCAAATTGATCCTATGACTCTATTATTACAAAGAGATTAATCAGCAACTCCTGGAACCGCTATTGCTGATTCACTGCACTCACCTCTGATAAATGGACCACGCACTGAACAACGGTTACACTCATTAAAATCCAAATTGATCACTTTGAAAGTTGAAAAAGACATATCCAAAGCAATAACCTCTCAGATCAAAAACCCCCAAAAATGAAATACCAGAATAATAATAATATACTGTGAATAAAAAATGTTTAAAAAAGAAGACATTTGGGCCTCAAGTCTGAAAACCCCAGACATTTGGGGCAACAGAATACTTAAGTTCCATGGTACATGGAGGAATGATTCAAAACAAAAATGTCACTTTCTAGTCCTTATTAAAAGGCCAGCATTTGAAGTTTTGACAGGTAGCATATTATGCACCTGATCTGGCTTAATGGCATCATTTCCTGCCAAGAAATGCACTAGACTGAGAACAATTTGAATCAATCACTGCTCAGCTGCTTTACACTGGAGGCCCAGTCAACCGAGGAAAGTGTCATTTCTGCTTTCTTAACTCCTTCCCAGGGCAAACAAACAGGAGGTCTATTTATATCCATGGAGGTGGGTTATTGGGATAAACCTCAATTGGAGTGGCTCCTGCCAGGCTTGGAGGAAGAAAGGATCTCAGGATTACCAAAAGCTCCGCGCTGTTTCAGATATATAGCTTGAATACTAGAGCAAGCGTGGAATTTGAAGTCTGCAGCTGCTATTGCAGGGTTCCCACAAGGATTTGAAAACCAAATTTCAAGAGTTTTTAACATGAAGGAATTTCCAGGACTAAAATGTGACAATGTCCATGACATTCAAGGCCATCTTGCAGAGAGAACTTGTTTGTTGTTATGAACCAGAAGACTGCTGTATCCTCTACTATAGACTGACAAGGATATAGCCTATAAAGTTCACAATTATATCTTAATCACATCAAGAGGAGCCCATTAAAATAATCCTTTCAGGATGTTCATTTCCATGACTTTTTCTGCGGTCAAGAGGAAATTCCACAACACTGTATTTTTCCTCAATTTTCCATGATTCTTCACAGAAGAGTGTTGGTTATTATCAACCCATTTTGGGAAACTTATCATGACTCTAAAAGTTGGAATACATAACTCAGATTCGGGTAAGCCTAATTGCAGTTTTGACCCTCCTTTGGATAGAATTTAACACAGGCAATTTTTCAGTGATGATAGTTAAAGGAAAAGTCTTCCGATTTAAGAGAAAGAGAGAGAAAGAGAGAGAGGAGAAACGAAGAAAATAGAACCCAAACAAATCATTTACTGTTGAATTGTGTAGACAGTTGTTTGCAAAAAAGATGTCAACACTTTTAAGCTGGGAATTCATCCAAATCTCTGAAACGCTGCGACGGCAGGCCTACAGTTTGTTTATTTTCCAGTCTGAACTGAAATCGTATCATCTCCACATCTAATGGAAAAACACTGTGACATGTCCCAACACTGGGGCTCTTTAGTGACATGCCACAAAGCTGCCACTTTCTTTCTTCGCCTTTTTAAATGTCACCGAGGTCCAGAGGCAATGGCACTGTTATGCACAATTTCCATCCCAATTGAATAAAGGCAATTCCTCCGTGTATCAACATGATTTACTTTGCTGCTGTGAGCGACACATTGAAAAATATCTGGTTTCTGATCACAACGCTGAATTGATAGCTGATCAAAGCACAGATTTTTCACAAACTTCTTTTTAGTCGCAAAACAGATATCATGAGCGGGAGGAACATTGAGCTTTAACAAAATGATAGCACTGCAGCCTTTTGACTTTCAATATAACACTGAATATATACTGTCAACACCACTGAGGATAAATTAACGTACTCAGGTAACAATTAATTTTGGCATCTACATGTACGCAGCGGCAAATGGCAGAATTTATCAGCCAATTGATCAGGATTTCAGAGTACGTTCATTAATCATATTTTTCTGACAGGCCTACCCTGTCAGTGAGGTGCACTCTATGCAAAAATGTAGGCATAACAGTCTTTGCTCATCAGAGGGCATTTTCAGCCACTTAGGCCTACAGCAGGTGGGTACTGGTGTTCACCAGTCCCTATGTTTCCTGGTTCCTGTTGTTTCCCAAATTAGACACTTCTACATAAATAAGAATGAACATAAAACATATCCATGCCTGAATGGGGTCATTCTGTGAGGAAAATAGGGAGTGGGGAACAAGGACCGGGGAACACCAGGGAGGCCCCCTTGCAGCAATCCTGCAAATGAGCTCCTAAGCCAATTCAAACTTCACACCTTAGACACTGCTACAGGTTAAGGTTACCCTGTGTGTTAATTATATCACTACTGGCCAGATCCTAACAATGACAATTGATATGCTGAGCAGAGAAAATTGCTAGGCACAGAAAATATTTGTGAGCTGAAAGAGTGAACTTCCTAAGGAAAGGTACCTCTCATAAGCTTCAAGACATTAGTCAGTGCTCTTTTTTGGCTGAGCAGGAGTATGCTGTTGTTTTAGTGGTTCAATCCTTGTGAAAATAGCATGCAGGTGTCTTGCTTTGTAATTTTCTTAAATCTGTTGGCAGGATGCTCAAGTGAAAATTGGGACTCAGGGTTAAAGCACTATTTCATCACTGCCAAGGAAACACATCACCCCAAAGTGAGCTAATGGTGGAGAGATGGCAGCTGAGACTAGAGGGTAGAATCTCTTAGCAACAGAGAGGACAGGACGGACAGCGAGCTGAGGTGCATACTGGTTTGTATGCAGAATTCAAGCTAATGGGTAGACTTGCCTCAAAGTAGTTTGACCTGAAATGTAGCTGAGCAGACAGGACAGATATGGCTAGGCCTCGGGTGAGTGAATTGGTGAACACTTGCTAAAAAGGAATTATAGAGGAAAAGTGCTCCAGGGGCCAATGAATGGTAGCACAAATTTGCCAACAGTCATACCAACATTCTTCTGGATACTTTTAAGGGAATATCATACACAGTAGTCAAGTCTGACAGGCTGATACTACATGAGGTTGAACGGAGGTCAAACATGAATGGCATACATGTGGCATTCAATTGGAGCGCCAGCATAACACACACCATGGGATGCCAACATGCTTGTGTTATTTCTGGTCAATTCAAATGCTGCTCAAAGTTTGCGCACAGAAACAATTACATGTCACATACCAATATCAAATGATGGCATTACTAAGGGAATACGTAGGCACTTGGCAAGACATAAAATGTTCCTATTAGACCAGATCAGGAGAGTAATATCCAAGCTGAAGGGTTTGGGACACTATCAGCATCCGTTCTCCTGAGCCGGTCTTAAATGAATGTTTTAAGTCTGGCCAAGCACATGTTTAGCCCTTTAATAAATACCTTTAGACAAAGTCAAAGAAAGTTTTAAGAATGATATATTTCCAACATTTTGTTAAACAGTTTCACTTCATTTTGTTTCAAGCATCTCTCTTGCAGTGTTGTGGGATGTTACTCACATGAGTAGTAGGAAAAAAATCCTGCTATAAAGAGATTGGCATGCATGTGGTGTACGTGTACTGGGTGAGGGGGTGCACAGCCAGCTGATACTTAACAACCGTGTGAGACTGGCCACATGAAGGGCTCTCACCGTCACAGCCAACTGGAATGACCGAACAATATTTATTGGCTTCAACAGACAAACAGGAACGTGTGCACATGGTTCTTCTCCCTTTTAAAACAGAGCTAACATGTACACCATTTTTATGCAAACTGGTTTGCCTGCCTCTGTAGAGGGCATTTTTTAAAATGCTCGATTGATGTGAAAAGGTCCATAACGTACATGCACATATGTGGGTACCCATAATGAAGTATCAAGTTACTGGACAAAATGACTCAATGCCCCAAAATAAAATGAACAAACTATTAGCCTGTTGACATGCTTACTTAGATTACTGATATAAGTTACCACCAACATCCTGTTATTTGAAGTTGTTCCTGTTATATGTAGGATATCATTTTGAAATGGACTACTGTAACAAAACTCTGCATGTAATATATACAATTGTATAGTGGCTTTGCCAATAGGGCTGATCGTGTTAATATTCACTGTTCAAATATTCGACTTTCAATTTGTTCGAATATCCGAATATTCCGTCATACTGACCGGCAGATTGTCAATGAACAATAACACACACGATTGTACATCATAATAAATATAATAAGCGTAATAGCTTCTCAGATCTAGGAGCACCTCCAGCCATGATTTAGCAACATTTCTGAGATGAACAAGACTTCTTGCCCTGTTGAAAATTTCTATTCCGTTTAATTTGTTTAATGGATAATTTACTTTTTGAATCGTAAGATTTCAGACGCTTTTCATTTGAATCGGCTTGAAACAAGCCTCCAGAGTGCAATTTTTCTCATTTAAAACAAAACAAGATTTTCCCTTCCTTTTCATGAATTTTGCATTCGAATATTCAAATTCAAAAAATAATATTCGAATATTCGACAATCAATCAAATATCAAATCAGTATCTCTTTAGAGATTTCAGAGCTGGTTTGAATGTTGCCTTTTACCACAAAAATGGAGACTGGCAAACTTCTGAATTGCCGATTCTTAATACCATCACACGGAGATGCTACTCTGGTCACCTCGGTCAAGCATGCCAAGATGCAAACATTGGAGTTCATCAAAGGAACCAATGCTAATCAACTAAGCAACATTTGGAGCGGATTGGTATTTGGAAAATACATTACAAGGCCATGGCAGCAGAACGATTTTCAAACTGAAGGGGAGGGCCAGTTATGAGACCATCAGGCATCAGCCATTAAAAGGTAGGTTCATTATGCCCCACCCCATTCTAGGATCTGCATAAGGTGAGGGGGGAAATGCCCCCAAGTCGAAAAAGTAGGGGGGCCACTGGTCCCCCAAGTTTCCTCCCTCCCGCTTCTGGTGCTAGTGATACAGGGTAATATTCCTTTTTGAAAAGGAGCACCATTCAGCGTTGAGCTATGCCTCTCACACTGTAAGTGATTGATAGTGATGCATTGGGTACACGAAACGACAATTTTGGGCACTGTGGCCAATATAATGAACAGTGTTTCATGGGAACTAAATAGGCAAACAGTGCAAGGGGCGACAGCTCGCGCTCAGTCCCACCATGGGATGTATTCACTGCTCAACCCATGTCTGTGCCTAGAACAACTTTCTATTTTCTTTTTGCTGTTGGAGACTGGCGGCAAATCAGATGACTGCATGAACGCATTTAATTCCCCACTGGTTTCTGTCTTTCAAAACCTCTGGCTATTGACAACAAACTTTGCAAACCCAAAAAGGGGGGGGGAGGAAAGCAATACAAGAACACTTGAGATAAGAAAGAAAAACTGTAAACAGAATTGCCTTGCAGATTTAATCCAATCAACATTTTGTTTACACCATTTCCAATCTCCAATCTAGGGACTCCATGTATTTTGCCAAGGGAGGAATAACAACAGCTTTGTTCCAGACATTTTCTTGGAAATTACATCACAGTAAATCATGCATTTTTCATGTTATTGAGAACTTTCTGAGTACTCGCTTTCTACAAAATATTGACCTGTTTGTTTGTAAACATCCAGAGAAATGTTGACAGCAGACATTAAGGCAGTGTTGACAAAAACTTTGATGTAGCATAATGTCACACCAATTACCTTATATGACCTGGCTGGCATGCAGTAAACTTGGTATCTAGAAAGCAGAGTAGGCCTACTACAACTATATCTGCCTTACACTTTGTGAAAAATGGGCACTAGGAACGCTCCACACACCTCTAAATGCAACAGTGAAGTAGCTGTTCAAGCTAGACCAATTTCACTTTAAGACTGCTGGTTTTTCTTTCTTTGGCTGCCTTCCTCTACAGAATCATCGTGAAAGGAATATTTGCATTGGATCCAATTGTAAATGTATGGAAGTTAATACCAAGTTGCATTGAAGCCAAAAGGAAAAGATGAAATAACTGAGGTTTGGAAAATGACTCAGACTGAACTCATTGCAAACATTTGATTGACAGTGTTTCCTCTAAAGTATGTTTACCTCCAATTTAGCCTCTAGTGTAAAAACACCCCTCTTTAAGAGTTCCATTTCCTTCTAACAAAGCAGATTGCTATGCGATACATGCCAGAATTATCATCGGCGGCATTCACCTGCCAAAACTTCAAATTTCCAGGGCGGTGAGCGGACACGTTGTGGTGACACATGCAATAACGTTTACCCTGGCCGAGTTCCGACCCGGCGTTATTGAACGAGGTGGACTCCTTCCCAGAAACATCCTGCAGGCCAGTCGGTTCCTTTTTCCCAGCTGGGGCTAGAGTTTCAGCGTGCCGGTGTTAATTTGCGGCAAATTTTGTCAAAATGTCGAGGCCGATTACAGGATGACTTTTCAGTGGCAAGTCTCGGCTTACGCAAATGGACTTGTTTTGACACTGTCCAGGGCAGCATTAACAAATAGAAGAAAAATCAGGGAAATGGCCATACTTTCTTTGAACAATAATTTTTTACAATGTCAATTCAAAACATTAAAAAAAACCAATTTTTTTCATTTCAATACATTTGGCCATTGTAACCCTAATAGCTGATGAAGTTAAGGAAAGACTGATGCACCACTGAAGTTGAGTGGTGGATTACCAGAAACAAAAATTAAAGGTTCTGAAGAGCAGACTACAACATGATAGTAGCAAACCTGGCATGGCATTTTCACCAGATTTTTGCCAATTTTAGAAAAGTCATCTGTGACCTCTTTTAAAAAGTCCCATTTAGAAAACAGAGAATGGTTGGCATATCCAAAATCCCTTCATTTGTCTAACAGACGGTAGAAACTGAAGAAGACAGTTGGAGTCTCATTTGATTCAATTGTCAACTCTCTTCTGATGACTGCCACCATTTCAGAAATTCTCCTATAGACAAACTCTCTTCTCCCCTTGCACAGGTCTTAGTGTCACAATAAATGTTAATACAAAGAAACTCACTAGTAATAATCCAAACTAGAGCCCAATAAGCTGTGAGTTACATTTGAATAAAATATGGTACAGTGAGTTATCTGAATGCACATAGACATAATGATTTAAATTCCCAGGACTAAAGACACTGTTGCGATACCATGCGATTTGGGGCAAGCTTTTGCATAGCGACCATCATCATCTCTTGAATAGACTGGTTCCTTTGTGCCCTTCTAATCCATTGAGAATAGTGTATTATTGCCAGGCATTTCCTATGAAACTAAGCAAAAGTTTGCTCCAAATCATGAGGTATAGCAATGGTGGTTTTAGTATAGAGAATTCAAATTGTAATGTTCACATGAATTTAAAGAGCTACCAGCTTTTATTCAAATTTAACTCGCAACAGGCTTATTGCAAGGGCTCTGTGTACCCAAGTCTCAGCCAACACCTGCTGTCACCTGCTTTACAATCCATCCCTTGCATAACTCAGAAAATTAATCTTAAAAAAAAAAGATAAACATGCACTTTACATAATAATGCCCACCAGCTTTGGTGAATTACTGTAGGCAGGCATCCCCAATCTTCTCAAGTTAGCTTGAGTTTCCATCATTCTAAATCTGGCTGGAGTATTCTAAATGTCAAGGCAACCAGACATATTGATTAATTAGGGGTAGACTGGATTCACCATGTGCATTTTGGGTTCAAGCTCTCATATCTCCTCTCTTAGAGCTAAAACTGTGGATAATGCCTTGTCCTTCCACATGATGATAATAATTGATATAAAATTCGAAGGATTTTGGCTAGAGATTAAGTTGGCCTTCATGTATAACCATTTCAATGATGAAAAAGTGTGACCTGCTTGGTCTAATAAACAGTGGTGTAACCAATAGGGGAGGGGCAAGGGGGAACAACTGCTCCCCCTGTGGAAACTATTGCCCCCTGTAAAATTGGGGAGTTACTATCAGGCCAGTACAGACAGGCACCATACCTTTCTTTCCACCCCAGTAAGTCATGCCTGTGTTAGTGTTATTGGAAAACAGTGCAACCCAACAGGCATGCTTAGAATTTTCAGATGCCCGGATTTAGCTTTCCAGAAATCTGGCTTCATTACTGAGAACTGAGATGATGCACATGTGGAAGTCTTTCCCTCTGACAGAGACATGGTCACTGTGACTATGTTAGTCTCCAGTACTAGAAGTGGAACGGAACTCTTAGAGGGCCTTCAGAGCACTTAATTTTGGCATTTTACCTACCTGTCTGTAACCCCCCCCCCGAAAATTTTTTGCCCAGTATTTTTTTTAATCAAAGTAACAATGTTGACTCTAAATCTATAAATGATACAAACTGTGTTTGTTTGCTCAGTTTGAACATGTTTTATGTGAAAAACCAACATGACAGAGAAGATTAAAAACATGCTAGCCAAGGTTCACAGGACTTTCGCAAACATTTGGTTTTAGACTGACAAACTCCTTCGCACATTGCGCTTTGAAAGTCAGCCAGTTAAATTTTCATCACACTAACCCCATTTTCACAATTTTCTAAGTACATGTCATGGCCCATTTTTGTCAGGCCCCCCCCTTGCATCATGATGGCTGTTCGTGTTCCTCCTCTTTTCCACCGCTCTGATGCTCTCCCCACCGCTCTCCAGTTTCTCCAAAATTCAAATAAGGTTCGTTAATACTGCATGCTGTTCATCACTCGTCTGGTTGTTCTCATGTGCTGGGTCCAAAGGTCTCTTTGCCCGAGTCACACATTCTACGATTCCATGACAGGAATTGAGTTTTGAACCTGATGATGTAATCTGTTACAAATACCCTTAAATATACTGTGAAATAAGCTATCCTGATCAACAGATAAAATAAACAACCCCTCCCCAAAAGAGCATCAAAATGCCTCCTGGAAAGGAAAACCCACGCACTTCTTCTTGAAATTATTAGAATGGTGGTCTGGTCTACAACATTCACTTTTTGTGTGTGTCTGTCATCTCTCAAATGGCTTTTGCCCTGTGAGACAATAACTCACCAAGACTACCCCTATTTCCAAACAAATTTGCTCCAATAACAAATAGGGTCAACAAAACTCAATACCTCATTTTTTGGCCGCCAGCTTGCAAAGTAATACCGGGGTAGCCAATTGGAATTAGCCCTCCCCCCAGCTACGATTCCTCCTACTGTTGGCAGCAGCCATTTCCATTGCTATTTAAACAGTTTTTCCTCCAACCCCCGCCTTCGTTCCTCAACCCATCGCTGTTGTCATATAAAGACGTTTCTCAACCGTAACAGCCCGATTAACTTCCCCTTTGGAAAGTGACTCCTCTCAATCATTTTTAATAGAATGGTGAATGCCTCTCCATTTAAACTAGCTTCTCCCTCCATCTCCCTAAGAGGGGTTTTACCCACCTTCCCACTTTGAAAGTGTGTCCTATTAACAGCAAAGACCTATTTCCTCTCACCTTTCGATTTATCATCGACTCCTGCCTTTTATTCAGCTTGCCAGAAAAACTAATCTAACAAATGGAATTTTTTTTGGCGGGTTAGATCCTTTTTCTGTTTATCTGATCAAAGACGACAATAATCCCTTTTGGTCCCCGGGGCGAGTTTTTTTCTCTCTGCTCATAAAAACACTTACAGGATAAGTGATAAAGAAAACACCTGTACTTCTGCGGCTATAAAGCGAGGGAGCGAGTCCAGGGTTCGCTTGGAGAGATCTCCGACGAAAAAACTGCCGTGCAGCAAAATTTAATTAACGCTCTATCAGGTTATGGCAGAAGGACCCTATGGCAGGGCCAGTGTATTTACTACGAATGCGCACATCCCATCCCCCCAGTTAATTGGATTGAGTGATGTAGGCTTCCATGGCTGTACACAAGCCGACACGTAAAAAGGGGTCTTGGGTTTTGCAGCCGCTTGGGCAGCCTGCTCACATTTGTCAGTGCCCTTAAATGTTCTACCTGTAACAAAACGCTGATTACCACGTCGCGATTAGTGAAGGATGTTGAAATCTGACTCAGGTAGTGTTACTAGAGAAAAAAGTCTCCAGTAAGACAACTTATTTGAGACTTCGGCCTTTTTTTCGTCTTTGTATTTGGAGGACCAGAATCAATACTTAAAGTGATGAAGATGGATTCCATTCACGGTTAGCCGCTTTCCTGGGCTAATGCACACAAACACACTGAGTGTATTCATCCAGCTTAATTAGGACACACTCTAAACAGAGCATCGGAAAAGGTGTCAGCATTTACTGTAACCTAAACATTCAGAGTGTAACACGAACTAATCCACTCCGTGCACGCACTTTGTGTTGTCAGGAACATGACAGATATTTTACAGAATGTGAGTTTACGAGCGTAAACAATGTAGCTGATAGAGACTAATAGGAAGAAGGCAATGCTGATGCGGTGGCAAAGGGATGTCTCAAGCATTCTTAAACTTGACAGGCATGTGCATTTTGGCAAACTCTTAATATCAGTGTGTTGTGTTCGAATCCAGTCACAAGTCCCTCCACAAGGCTTGTCCTAAGTAACAGGGTGAACATTGACAAAAGAATGCTCTTTTCGTCACAGCTCATTTGAATAGCCTGTGAATTGGCTCAAGACTGAATGACTTCTGATGGACTTGTGATGGACTTACAGGGACTTGCAGGGACTTGTGATGGACTCAAATACAACACTGGTTAATTTACTCTTTTGGTGGAAGAGACCCCAGTTTTTAAGCATCTTTGCTAGGCATAGGATGGACCATTTGTCATTATTTGCATGGTTTTTGCCTGAAGTAACAGAAATGCTCAATAATATCTTAAGACAGGTGCTTAGTAACTAAACGAATGAAGTTTTAGCTCTGTGAATATTGCATAATTCAGAAAATATACAATACATGCATGTTTGGGTCTATTTGTCAATTCGAGAGTTGCTACACCGTAGTTTAAATTGCACCCAACGATCTAGAATGCAGTAGGATTGCTACATGACAAAATGCACACCTGCACACACATAGGAAATGCAGCTCCCAGCACGAATGCTTCCAGAGTTGTGCCACTTGACAGACCCACTGTTATCCATTCTAAAATGACTGTAGGCCAGATGGAAGAACTTCATTGTGATTTTCAACCACAATCTGGTCAGTAAGTCTTTGAAAACCTGCAAGTGATCCACGCTACCTTTAAAATGAACAGATTGAATAGACAGAATAGGATATCTGTTCTTACTGCATACATATACATGTACAATGAGCGATTTCCCCTGTATCACATCGCAAAATATGACATGTTTTGGACAATCTGTGATCCAGTTTCAAAAATGGACAGTGATGATGCAATTCTTCCGCGGACGATTCTGGAATTTTTTTTGCATGTGTGATGGCCAAAATGGTGAACAATAATCGACATATAAAACCCAAGCTCAGTGTTTTAACGTGATTTAAATTACAACAGAAACTGCTAAATGAAAACTGATTAGTTGCTATACAAAGTAAATCTTTTGCTTTGCAAACAAAAAAGAGCTTAGCGAATTTGCTATACAAAATTTTAACATGAAATCACTCACTGATGTACATGGAATACTATCCCAAATCCCATGCATGTGTTAGGTGGGATATTAGGAATCTCGCCTCGTGGCAAAACTGACAGGGTTTTACGGTCAGCCACATGAAGCATGAAATTGTCTGACATTAAAATTCTATTCTGCTGTCTGGCCTGGGGAACTTTATACCATGAACAATCAGAAGACATCTGCAGTATAAACTGAATCCGGACATTCCAATTGTTTTTCGTTTTTCTTCTGCCACATTTAAAAATAGACTGTGATCATGGAAATGTGACGAATTTTCATCTTACACAGTTGTTTGTCTTAAATAGCCTTGGTTTTTTATTACGGATTGCTGTTTTTCACTAAATTCATCACTATGCTTTTGCAGTAACTCTGAATATTTTTATAATGTATAAACATACTGTGAGCCAAAAAAGTGCACAATAGGGTTTCTTTAAAACCAATCAAACTGAAAGGACCAAAACAAAAGACAAAAGAAAAAAATAAGGTGATCTTTAAAAATTACTGTTTCTTGTTTTGGGATGAAAAAAAAAATTATGATATGGACTGGTATACCTATGTGTTCTCTTGCCTTTAAAGAAATGATATCTTAGGACACTTTGGATCTGCTTGCACTTTCGTCTTAAGCAAGAAGTACTAAAAAAAAACCCAAAACAGCACTAATATACAGACCTTCCATTGTGATTCTGAGCCTTACATGTACTTAGTATGCTTTAATTGGTGACACAATCACTTCCTTCACAAACACACGCATCAGCATTGTTCTTGTAATGTGATGATATCCCACAAGGCATGAAATACAAACTAAGTACTCCATAGTGACAGCAGTCATGATACAATAGAGCAATGGGCATGAAATTGGCAAGATGGAGTTAGCTTATGTGGGAACAATGAGGTAATAGGTTCATAATACCACTCCAAATGATCAACATATTTGCTGTAATTTCATGGCACTTGGTTACAGCATTTTCAGTGGCAAATTGATGTGACATAAATGATAGCTTTTTGTAACATTGAGCACTTGCCACAAGATGATTCTGTTGTTTACCATTTGTCGGCCAAAGTAAGCCGATTTTTAAGCTGATAATTCATTTGATTGATATAACTATTATTTAGGTTTCTTAAAGGTTAGTTGATTTATCTTTTGTTTAGAATTTAATTACTGAAACATCAAGAAACCAACATCAATTTTCCTGATAACTTTGAAGTTTTCCATCACAGAAGTATGCCCTCTCCCAACCCTGATGTCTTGGCTTCCTTGATAACTTCTGGTCAAAACTTCCTGAAAAAAGTTGCGCTCTTATGTCCACAAAAAAAGTCAACCAGGACAGTGCTCTTTCAGAACCAAAAAAAAAAAAAAATCAGGAAGTGCTGTGCACTTCTACAGCATGTTGACGATCCTCAATGCCCACTGTGACTGTCGGAAACAACTCTCTGTCCTCAGAGATGAGTCGGAACACGTGCATGGGAAGACTAAACACATCCACCAGAGGCATCCCTGTCATCTTGACGGCCCTAAGGACTTGCTCAAGTGCACCCTCTGAGTGAAGTGGTGCGCGGATGGCGGATAAGGATCTAATTAGTGGTCAGGTTTGGGTACCAAGACTAGGACAAGTACAAGAGGGATGGCCAGACAACACTTGTGACTTTAGCCATTATTCGGTTGGTCAAACTGGCCTCTAGTAAGTTGCCTTTGTGTGGACACAACGTGTAGAGCCGTGGCCAGGATTATAGTGAATATGAAACATGCCATTTACTTATAAAGGGAGCTGACCTGACCAAGTAAACACAAAATGGGAAAAAATTTAAACAAATAAAAATAAGACTGAAATATCTCTCCATCACAACCTTGTACATGTGTGGAGCCATTCTCCTGAGCCACTTCTCTTCAATAACCACTGTGACAAATCACATGTAGTTAACATAACAGGTTGTGAGTTTTGACATACATGTAAATCACATAACCACAGACTTTTAAAATTCACACCTTTGCTTTAAGCTCCAATATTGCAATGCTTTCACACCTGCAATGAGTGGAGTGCATTGTTTGAAGCTCACATGCTGAAAATTAAATCCCCTTGTCAAGTCCGGTGGGATTTGTAACTTGCACAACTGTTCTCTAAAGTGACGACTGCCGTTAAGACAAAGTACCTGAAGGACAAGAATGACAGGCCTAGAAATATCTACACTTATGTCACAATCAAACTTTGATTTCTTCTTCTGCAAACAGCCCCTTTCAGTCCTTCCCGGGCGGAAATTGTTCAGTTATGCATTGCCAAACCCTGGCATGCATGCACTCACTCACGGCCAATGACAATATTTGAGTCAATATTGTCTCACTGTCCCTGTATTTGCAGGAAGAGCCTGGACTCATCTTGGTAAACACCTTGCTATTGTGAAGATACGGCAAAATCATGATGGATCGTGCACGTTCATTGCAAAGTGAGATGCGATAACAAGGACTAGGTCATTTTTCTGAAACCAAGATGCATTCAATAATGATACTGGTAATGCATTTGCAACATGAAAGACACGCACCTGACAAGTCCTGTTTTCCCTTCTATATATGCATTTCCTGAGCCCAGCACTGTAACGCACCTTCAAATGAAGGGGGGGGACACCATGGGGATGGACTAAAGGGGAACTCTAGCCTCCATCTCCCTTCCCCCGAGTTGCCAATTTTTTTTAAAAAACTCTCTGAGAAACAAAGACAAAAAATAAAACTCCATCTTAAATTACTAGCTCTGATGTAGCCATAAATCCCAGTCCCCTGTGGCCCTATGGAAGGGGGGATGCTTGGGTATCATGAGCTTTTTTCGAGGGGAAGGGGCAGGAAATTCCATTTGTTTCCCCCCCCCCCCGACAAATCCTGGGTGCACCACTGGTCTGGTAAGGTTATTTTCAATTTCAGGTAAACTTTCACACTACATCAACCTGCAGTCCAGAAAGTCTCCCTTATAGCAGAAATTATGAACAGTATTGTGATGTCCTACATTTTACACCACTTAAATGGTTGCACACATTACGGAGACATGATTTCATTAAAAGGCCCAAATGGCCGAACAATTTGAACTCCAACGTTACAACAGAGAGGGTTTCGTATCAAACACTTATCCTAACAGACATACATGCTTGCGCATTGAGCACTATATACTAAGCTTACATAGCCTCAGTTCAAGTCCCTACTACAAGTACCAATTGTCTTTCATTAACTATTGAAAAATCCTTCTTATAAATCGTTTATTTATTTAAGGAAAAATTATTTGACTGCATCACATTCCAAATGGAGTGAAAGCTTTGCTGCAAGGCATGCAGGTGCCCAATAACGTCTTTTTGAAAGTAACCTAAAAACCCTTCTGTTTGAAAGAATTACTTTCAGAGGTTTGTCTCAGTTTAGGGTAAGAGAGCTACATGCATGTATCACTTGTCAAAATTATGGAGTTCTGCAATAAAAAACAAGCTGTCATCTCCATGTGGCCTGAAGTGGAGAGAAAGAAAAATATGCCTCAACAAGAAAATGAATTGTCATGTTCATACCACTAATTTTGAAACAGGCTGAACTAACAATATGTCTATTATACCTATTATGTCTATTGCACCCTTTTCTTTTGCTAAATCTCAGAGAGAAAAAAAAACTTAATCACAGTTTCCTCTGTGGTTCCCTCTTAAACTCTATTTGCTCCTAGTCAACAAAAATCTCAGCCTACCCCGAAATCAAATCCTCGGCAAATTTGCCCTGTAACAAGCAGAGGATGCCGGCTGCGTGCCCCACCGACGCAACAGCGCGAGCGCTGCTTCTCTGCCTTTTAATGAGAAAATATCTCCCCCCAAATTACCAGTTCAACAACCTGCGGCACAGCAAAGGGGGTAAACATTGTCTGCATCTCAGGTGGGAGAATAATAAACAAGACGATGGTCAACTTCACAGTGCTGGTTGGCTGGAGGATTTATCCCTATTCGTGGCTGAGACTCATCTGCAAACTGATGGATTAATTCAGAGCAAAACCAGACAAAATTTCTATTGTAAGTCACAGCCAATGAAACTACCACAATTTAAGTAAACAGTGGGGTAAAGGCGGGGGATGGACAAACATATTGAAACTGTCCAGCCATGAAAACTGTAAAAGTTAGTGAAGGCAATAAACATTTCAAACTTCAATTTTGGTCCCTGTTCCTCATCCAACATTGTCTTTTGGAAAGGTTGAAAATGATCCCAATCTGTATCCTTTTACCTCCTGTGACCACAAAATGACTGCAGAGTGCACAGGCCACTATTACTGCATTCCCCAGCTGAAAAATATGCATTTATGAGGAATTCTTTGAAAATCTCAATTGAGCCGCTGATTCCAGGTGCTGTTGTTTTGTGACCATGGAAGCCAAGGCAGACTTTAAGCTGGATCAGAGCAGACGACCTGAAAGAGATCTTCAATACAGGCCGACAGTTTCATGAATATCACGCCTTAAACTGTGTGTCTCCTGATAAAGTGCAATAAAAAAGGTGTACCAGGTTAAAATTTATGAAAAAGTGATGTCCAATTTGCAAGTAGAATCCTAAATCTGGTAATTTACATTTCATTTTGAAGGAAGTGGAGGGTATCATACAATACACAGACAAGGCTGGCATTCTCTTGACATTTTTGGTTACATCATTTAATCTCAATCTCAACAGACTTACTCCACATTTGTTTCACTAAATCATGGAGGAGATGAAAGCTGTAACAGATAAGTGGGACATGGACAAATTCCTCATCTATGGGATCTTGTATTCTAACATACTCCTGCTGCAGTTCATCACAGTTTTTGGCCCTTTTAGCCCGAGTGCAGATGAGCAACGCCAGTGTGTACTCAGGCCTCCTAAAGACACCACTCCTGAGTTTCACGGCCACTTTTGTGCTAAATGAAGTGCATCGGTTGTGCCCCGTGCATGGCACCACGCATGACTGCGACATAACTCACCGGTGATCATGCTGGCGGTCTCAGCATGATTTCTGGCTAAAAATAACGACTGCAAAATGAGACCAGACCCAATATTCATAAGGAAGAGGGGAAAACGATGCCGTTTGAATCCTTCTGCACAAAATTCTGGTGTGCAAGAAAGCTTGAGACAGTAACACAAAGTAATCCACCATTCATTTCCAGTCCCTTGATGTTCTGAATATCTAACAACGTATGGATTAATTACACCTTCAAGAAGTAACACGATTCCTGTAGAACAGAAAATTCAACTTGTTTTGAACAGAAAGTAAAAATGTAAAATCTGGGTAAAACTAGTGTCCCTGATTGCAGAAAATGTTATGTAACATTGATGGTAACATGCCACAAAATGCATAGGAAATGCTGCTGATATCAATAAGAAGTTCTTGTAGGCAAAACAAATTTGTTTCAACTGATACGAAGTCTTAGGGTTGAAAGCCACACATATAACGGTTCAAAAAGTGAGACCGGTTATCAGGCAAAGTTAAAGATTTCTGGTCAAACACGTACTGCATGATCTCCCTTGTGAAAATGGCTCTCTGATTTCTGGTTATACAGATTCAGCATTCTGTCCTGCAACATACAAGGTGCAATGAGGCATTCCAGCATGTCTTAAGGCTGCAAATACCATGCACATGAGAAAGGCAATTTTTGCAATTTCAATAAAAAAGTGAGAAAGAGATTATTTTGAAAGATTTGAGTAACTGTTAAAGCTGACATGAAAAGCCAAATGTTGAGTGATTGATTGATAACTGACAGGCCTAACAACTGAATGCACCAACCGACAGGTTGCTTGATTAAACAGCATCGCAAAAGTCATCTGTCTTAGTTCTATGATCAAATTGTTCATTTGATTCAACTGACTGAATGATTCGCTAATGAATTTATCCATCAACTGGTCAAATAATTAATAAACTAATACAGTGGAATTTTAAAAACTGGGAAAAAAGTGGTATCCAAGCCAGAGTGTAAATACAATGTGCACAATTTCACCATTTTTCTAACCAAACACTCAACACAAAGCAAAACCAAATTTCAAGGAAATAATGTGACAAGGGGGAAAAATTCACCCCCCAAGAGCGAATAAAAATAAAGACAGGGACACGAGTATTGATCCCTATCACTGTAATACAACAAACCAATTTCTCTATTAAAACTTGCGCCTCTGAAAACACAGACTCTATGTACCCAACAAAGTGATTTCTGTTATTCTAACAGTCTCGTTGCTACAAAAACACCCGTTCAAATATCTGTGATTGAAAGCATTAGCGTGTTCTTGTTTCCCCAGTATTTTAATACTGGATCAACAATCTTGTCAACCGTATGTAAACTGATGTCCCTTTGGGTACAGTGCACATAAAGGTGAAGAGAAAGAACTACAGGGAAGAATGGCAGGAGCTTAGAGCTGTCTTTTATGCATGTCTTTCACATCGTAGACTCCACGGCTTCAAGGCACGAGGCAGTTTGACAAATAAAAATCAAGATTAGACAAATAACTTGAAAAGCAGGCTTATCCCCTGCAGGGAAAGAAAGAAGGAAAAAATCCCTGCACATTTTGGTTCCAAGCCTTTTGACAGTTGTGAAATGTGAGCCATTTAAAACTTAAAAGCCGGGCAAACTGAGTTGTTATTTTATTCAATTCAAGAAATGATTGTCAAGAAGAAAAGAGAGCCTGAGATGAGGCAACAATGTGATGTTTTTACATGAAGAGGGGTTAGAGGGTTTAGCCCCCCCCCCGGCAGCTAAAACACAAAAAAGAAAAGAGCATGTGATTAAAAATTATATATTCTGACAAGCTGCCCCAGGGTGTGTGTGGGAGGGGGGAGAAGGGGAAAGTATACCTAGGTGGATTTCCAAGTTATCCTCGGGAGCGTACACCACACTCCCAACATTAGCAGGCACACACGGGTTACATTTAGGGCAATTTCAATTGAGCAACTTTCCCTGATCCTCTTATGTTACCTATAACATGTACAAGTCTCCTTTTGGACTCAAATATTGCTGGACAAACATTTGGAAGCATTCTTGTGATGTGATGCAAACTGTAAACAAAAAACCTGCATTGTGCAATCCACTTTTCTGAAAATCGCTGGCCAAAAACAATTATGTAAATTTGCTTTGCAGACTGTCTTTGTACCTTTGCCCTCTCCAGAGCTTTCTCAGATTGCGCCTTTTTTACTGAGGTAGACTACAAAACCAGAAAGAAAAACCACAACTTTCACATCTGCTGGACAGTAAATTACCGTTAGACCAAATGAATGATTTATCACAAATAGGACGTCCCGCGCTTTAAATCTAGATCACGCACAATTTGCCCCGTGTGCGTCAGCGCAATTTGTTTTTAGCCCGACCCCCCTGAAAAATGTGAGATTCCACCTTAGATGAAAATCCAGAACTATTTGAGGAATCAGGAACTGCTGCACGTAGGCCACTTACGCGACTGGCACAGGTGCAAAATGGGACGAATTAAACTTCAATCCGATATGCCTGATCAATCAAGCCAATATTGCCTGGCTGTGCTCTGATGCTTAGCAAGTGCAGCAGCAACAGGCAAGGAACCAAATGAAAAAAAAAAGAAAGATGCCTAAAATACATCAGACGACAAATTTATTTTAGATGCAGTGTCGAGCGTCTGTCGTGGCGCGAAAGGCCACAGGCTACAAGTAATGGAGTATTACATGTAGGTCCCGCAAAATAAATGGTCACTCTCTCATCCCCGCTCCAATCCTTCTGGCGATCATTCAAATTGGTACATGTACAGGCCCATCACATTTAAACACGGCTCTCCTGTTTACACATTGAATGCTGTTGCTAAATGCTGTCCATGTGACTTAACACCCGATCGAATCAGTGCACTTTTGGACTTTGATTTTTCTGCATCTTGATGTAATATAGTGTGAGCCAGTAGTAGACCAGGCCAATTTTGATACAGCTACAGGAAAGTACCATACTTTGACAGAATTTTGCAACAGGGTGTAAAAAAATGTCAGATTTTCGTTTTGCCTTCACTACTACCTTCTTGCAGAAAGCTTGCATGTTTGATTCTTAAAAATGCAACATGTCCAAGAGAAGGAAATCTGACCCTCCTTGCCTCAATTTTACTCCTATAATTACAAGAGGTGAGAAAGCTAAACCTGTGGTAAAAGATCAAGTTCGCAGGGCAGAGTATGGTTTACATTTTTTCAATGAGCAAAATGTTGACCAGAAAAAATAGCACAACTTTAACTGTCTAAAATGTCAACCATGTTAACTTTTACAACTGAATTTCAGAATTACTTCAAAATTTACATTTCTGTGTTACTTTCACAGATTCATTTTTTCTTCAAACAACTTTGATACACAAACCTACTTTTCAGTCCTTTCAAATTGAGCAAATCATCAACTCAAAATTGAAACAGTTCCCGGCCAACCTATCATTGTAGCATTTTTTGTCCCCATTCAAAAGGGATCACCCTTCGCCACACCGGTAAAGATAAAAGGAATTGAAACATTTCCATTAGAAGTTCCAGGCGTAAATAGAGATATTTGATGCCTCTGTCGGCCTGTACTTTGCATTGTGGATGTACCCACTCCATCAGTACACAGCTCTAGCAAGCAAACAACAGCAATTTGTACATTTAAAACAAACACAACAGCTCCACCTGCCCTGGTGAAGGTGATTTATGACAGCATTCCTCAAGTTTGACTTTCTTTTAATCGTCCGATCGCGTGCGTAAACTAGAAGTGAATTCTTCAAGAAAAGGGAGGGGGGAATAGGCAGACACGACACCAGAGGCCAAATTGACAGGTAAAGGAATGCTTGCACCATAAATTTCAAAACAGTTTGGGTGTCAGCAAACAAAAGGAAAGTCATGAGTGCTTTATAATCAAGCCGCTGTGATTTCTCTTTGATGGGTACAGTGCAAGCCGGAGTGTGTAAAGAGTGGAGACTCAAGTGGTTTCCATGAGGGTGTCATCACATTTCCAAAGTTCATGTGACTACAGGGCTAAAAAGCTACGATTAATGTGTGCAATTATTGCCACACAGCCCTGCTCGAAACAGAGAAAAAGAGACTGAAAACCCTTGAATGTTCTCATCACCTCACAGTGTGGATGAATTTTACGAAATTCAAATAGACAATGTAAAATACAACTTTAATATCTCCTTCCAGCTGTGCCAACGTAGGAATGCCAACACTCCAGCCATCTGTAAAAAGCACACTGACAGTCTTTTTCTAACAGCTGCAAGAAACAGTGCCACAGTTGTAGGCAACATGGCAAACTATTAAACAAAGAATGAACATATAGTTCAACACCAATCAATTATGGTGAAAGGGCTCAAGGCAGTTAAGGCACCCCCTTTCAAAAAATAAGAAACAAAAATCCACCGGTTTTAAAAGCCAAAAAACGTATGAAAGCTCAAGCACCAAAACAGATGACTGCACCGATACCAGAGAAAAATCCAGGCAGATTAAACCCTTCCGTCCCAACTATTTTGGGGCTAGGTACTGAATGTACGTGGGGCATGTATTTGAAGTGTATCTACATACCTTCAAGAGCTCTGTGATCTAATTCAATTTCCTGATTTTCATAAGCAAATCCCAAGACTAACCATGAAACCTTTTACCACGTCCCGCACACTCCCATTACACGGACAAGCACAGTGTGCCATTGTGACGAACTGTGCTTGAATAAACAGATTTTCAGTGAAAAAAGATTTGTGCAGTAAGAGAAACTCAGATAAATGCACAAATATATATCATCATCAGAGGATGGACAAAAATATTAGGAGAAGAGGAAAAATGGGCAGAAACAAATGGACAAAAACAGTGCAATTTATTCTTTAATAAAATAAGTGCTAAATTGCAAAATTTATTCTGTGATGCCCTTCACTGTTTTTCTTTTTTTTGCTGGGAGGGGGGAGGGACTCAAGACATGGTCCATCCTCTTTCACAGTGCTGAGTGATCATCCAGTGATCCATTTCCTCTGCCTATTCAGAATTTCAGAATTTCCGTCAACACAAGCAGATGTAGGGCTAGTGTGAACATTTGGGCGGTTGAGACATTTAAAAAAGATGAGGATCCAAAAAGATAAACACCTTCTGGTAAGGTTTAAGAAAAAGTGGAACTGTTTGGAAGTTAGGATTTCAATCCTTATTGAACATCAAAGAAGGATATTTTAAAGCAGAGGGAAAAACTGGGATGGGACGGAGCTTGATGCTGTCTGAAATATTCCACACATTCTTTACATTTTCGCTAGGAGCACAGAATACACCCTTCCCCCATCATGCTTTTGCTGCATTCCAACTGAAACATTCTTCAGGCACTGGACGGGAATACGTTTAGAAGATGTTCATTTGTCAGTGAGGACGGGCAGAAAAAATAGATCAATGTGTTATATAAAAGCACAGATGCACCGAATCTCCTTTTACCAAAAAAAAAAAAAAATTTATGGATGTGATTATTCCTGCTTGTGGCTTGAGGCTGGGCAGCAAATGAAAAATACTTCACCGTGACATGCAGTGCTCATCTGTGAAATGTTGAATTGATGTTTTCCTTAAAAGTCAAGGCTTGAGTGTTAGTGTCCTGCAGGCCATCTGTTAGTTTGTTACATCCAAGCTGGAACGAAGTAAAACACACACACTCGGGCTGTTGGGAATGTATCACTGTTTCCATGTATCCTTCATACAGTGGCCGTGCGGAGGGGAGTGACGGTGTTGCTGGCTTTACCTCAGCCATTTCCCCACCTCCTGTGAAACCATCTGCAGAATGGCCTATTCAGATTTGGCCAATACTGAATAAATTCCTCACTTTACAACAAAATCTGTCGGTGGGGCCGATCCTATGGCCTATCCTTTCTATGGGCAAAATGTGGGAGGGATGTATCTCCCATCCCTTGGGATCTACGTGATGCCTGCCATTAAATCTCACATAGCCCTTATAGAATTAGGAAAAATCTCTGAGTATTTCACCTTACTAAAAACAAAACATAAGCAAAAATAAGAACACAAAGTCAACTGTCAGAAGGAAAAAGAAAATTCAAAATGCCCTTCCCTTTCAAAAAGGTGTCAACTTAAGAGTAAAAAGCTAAACCTAAAAACAGCTAAAGCTAAGAACATGGTACAAAGTGTAAAACATGAGTGACTATTAATGGACAACTGGAAACTGTAGACCTAAACTGCAGCACTGAAAATGCTGCCCTGAAGAGCAATTTTCCCCATGAGTACTATGGAGACAATTAAGTTCAAAACTTTGACCTGTGGGGAAACAGTTACAAGCTATCATACTAGGCGTTACAAAGTCTTATCAGCTAACAAAATGGTCCTCTTGAAGACAGGTGGCATATAAAGTATACAATGATTGTCTACAAGTCGTCTCCGCCATATTGCTAAAATAAATTAGGCTAAATATTAAAAAAAGGTTCTTGTTAAAGGGTGAGCCTCACTTTAATAAGAACTTGTGTGGTATTTTGTTTTGGGTTTTTTTGTCTCTCTTTTCTGCCACAAAAGGATGTCAACAGCTGCATCCAAATCTGCTAGATCACTTGGAATCTTACAGTCAGGATATTTTTTCTTTTGACTTGCCTCGCTCCTTTGAATATTACAACCGCCAGGCATCATTTAATCAAGTGTTTGTGGTCAGAAAACAATGCATGGGTTTTAATATGCCCTTAGTCAAGGCTGACAGATCTACTTACACTTTTTTTCAGCCGACAAACTTCACTTTCAGTGTCTCTATACAGTTTGATAAAATTATTGCTGCTGATTATCTACAAATATGGCTACTTCATGCAATGTGTTATGGGTCTATTGCCCTCTTATTCTTTAAAGATCACTCTCATTTTTCCTACAACTTGTAATGGGCGACCAAAATTTGCAGAAATATCATCTTTTGGTTGTTTTTTATTTTACCTCCATTTCATTCAAAATGGACAATTGTCCCATTGATTTGAAATAGGGTAATATTTTCATTTGGTATTTAATAGTAAGTGTGTTATTATCTGGAGTTCTGTTAGTTGTGTGGGAATGTTAACAGTAACACTCTGTAAATTATTCTTTCACTTTTGTACCGACAGGCAACCATAGGTTTAGCAGCCACTTGTAGGAAAACACAATTGTGAAGTCACATGAGCAGACCGTAGACTACAGAGAAATGGAATTACTGAAAGTTTGAATGCAATATGTGCAGTCTTAATTTGCTCAATGAACTCAGGCGTTTTAACAGTTACACGGCACTTTTTGTAGTAAAGAGAAACCTTGAATAACGTGCGGCTAGTTGTTTATTTTATGCTCTCTTTCCTACATCGTGTGGTACATGGACATGGTTTCTTCTTATCTTTGCATCCCCCTTTCCCTGAGCAGCCCCACCTCTCCCCTACCCTACCATCCACAGCGTTATCACAGATTGCGTCAAAAGCAATGAAACTAAAAACATGCTAATACTACAGTCATATTTCAGAAAGGAGTGTGTACTTACAGCTCTACTGTGCGTTTGAATTCAAACTGAGGGGGGACGTCTGTCAGGTTCTGCTTGGAGCAGTCGGCGAAAAGCCCCTGGTTCGTGTAGCGACAGCAGCATACCGTCCCCTGACAGTTATACTCCTCGTGGACACAAACACGACCCGACAGCACTGCACGAAAACTAAGAAGGCCGAGTAAACAAATGCTGGCCCATGGCAGTACACCTCTGCACTCCATCTTTTAGATTTTAGAGGAACTTGGACATGTTTTTCACAAATTTTTGACACGAGAATTCCTTGACAAGCCTCTGTCACAACGCGCTGAGGATTAATAACTTCCATGCGTACGGTGTTGTCTATTTACGCAGAGCCAACCTGCTTGCGGGAAATAATCGGACGGATACATTGAACGATTGGGGTGCAAATGTACACTGTCCCCTCACTGATCCAGTTCAAAGTTGAAGTAAAATATACTCTTTATCCGTCTCTTGGGTCCAAAAGCGATTTATTCCTTTCTGTTACGATTCGATGTATTAACTTATTTTATATTCTAACTAAATTACGCAAAAATAAAAGAAAATGAAGAAGTTACCGACAAAACTTTCACGCACCCCTACTATTAAAGTGTACTTGTCCGTACCTGTTGCTGCCAATCACGAAGCACCTTACACCTGTCGTAGTTTCTCCGCACGGAAAGTTTTCTCGAATGTACATATTCACAAGACAAAAATGTAAGCGTTAATGCGCCAAGTGTGGTAACTAATGGACTAAGGGTTACTTTTGCAAGTCACAACTGACCTAAGGGTGAACAATGGTAGAAAAAAAATGGCACGGACCACCAAGATTTTGCGCAGCCGATAATTCATTTAGCTAATTAAGTTTGTAAGTAACAAATCAGCCTGGTATGTTTTAATTTCAACATAATCTTTCCTCGGTGTGAGTGAAGGATATTTTCATAACCCTGCCAGGTGTTTGTTCTATATTTCCTCAACATGTGTATTACCGAATGTTGGAATAAGCAGTCACACACACATATTCAATATTTAGAAGGTTTCACAATAAAATACATTTTATTAATCACGATTTTTTGTTCTTATCAAAATTAAATTGAGGGTGTACAAACTCAGGATGATTAAATATTGCACTTATCACATTTTGAACTCTTAAAAGTGTCCACAATTTTAGTAGCAATATTTACATGGATAAGTTGTAAGACCATTGGTAGTGATTATCATATGCCTTTATCATGTTAATACACCCACGATGTAAAATCTTGTTCCCTGCCAATTACCTAGGAGGAAATACATATAATATACATTTTTACACCTTAATTTACACCTTAAGATTCCACGAATAACCAAAATATATCTATATATCTTTCTCTTACAAAGGAAAAGGCACCCAATTACAATTATTACAAAGATAACTAAGCTGACGTAAAAAAAATAGAAATGAAATCTTTTCACTCGTATTTACATGAAGTCTGACTTCAACTGTACTTTAAATAAACTGCAAGTTACAAAGTAATAGTAACTACACATACAAGTAAACATAAACTAATGATGGGCAGAAAGTGGGGCATTGAAACTGACCTCGTTTTGACAACAATGCATCTGATTATAAAGGGGCACTTGGCTCGTTCACATGAAGAGGAAAATTTACAACTGAACATCTTGATACTAAACACTTGATACTTTATGCTAAGTGAAATAATAATGAGGGAAGTAGCCTACCTAATGAACTTGGCATGCTGACTGCCACCCCAATCGTGGGTAACAGCCTGTTTGTGATGGCATGTTACCTGTTCAAAAAACTTCACTCGCAGCGTTAAAGGGCTGTAGCAATGGACTTTTAAAAAAGACAAACCTCCAAAAAATAGCTTTGCATCTTAGTTCACCTCTCTTTCAGTTTCTGTTTCACTTTTTAAAAGCGTACTTTGCTGCCTTTTTGTTTTTTTTTCCATATTCATGGGGTAAAACTGTGAAAAAACTCACTGTTACTTTATTAAATGCTGAAAATGTTACTTTGGTTTATGCACAAAAACTCCTGCACTTTTGCATGTTTTTCTTTGGCAATGTTTTGCTGTGTAAGTATGCATTGCAATAAGCAAGCAACCCTTTCTCAGAAACGTTTTCTTTGAGTAAATTTTGGCACCATAATTTGACCAGAAAAACCTATGCACTGATCTGTGTCTTTCCTGGATGACAGTGAAGCAGCAGCGCCCTCAATTGTCGAGGGAAGCGTGGATGATTTTAGAAGTTTTCAAAAGTGCACTTTCAATGCATTTAGCTAGGAAGAAAAGGACTTTTCATAACACTGAAGAAGTGTATACAATTGGAGAAAAAATTGTGTCTGACAAAAATTCATTGCAGCCACAATCTATACTGTATCTACTCTGTGCATGTACTGCGGAAGGGGGGCTTTAAGTCTCAGCAATGACAGCCAGGTGTAAGTGTGCGGCATCTAGATCACTTGACAACACACATGAGACTAATTTCAGCTGATGGCCATGGGCAAAACGTATTATTTGTGGCTGAAACCAATGCAAACTGCGGTCACAGCCACATTTCTGATCTCCTTTCTGTTGTGTGAAGTGTCGTCTCTTGTTTTCCTTATTTCAATTAACATCAGGAAAAGGGAAAAATTAATCACTTGACAGTGTAAAAAAATATTTGACCTGATTTTCTTCTCCTGAGAAAATCACTCATTGCCCTGCTCTAAAATCCTTTCTTAAGTGTTACTAATCACGGTCATTTCTTCCTCGCTATCCTCCTCCGAGAGCAAGTGATAGCTCTGCCCATTCTGACATCTCTCTATGCCAAATTTGTCTGCGAAGCACCCACTGCTGTTGCGGTCACAAGAGATGAGGATAACTTGGAGCTGGACAGAGTAGAACTCTGGGATGAAGGTGAGAAAGTAGAGGACGAAGGAGGAGACCATCATCAATTCGGTGAAAGCGCTGACCAGATGGGCTGCATAGCCCTTCAAATGAAAAAAAAAGGATGAGTTGACTTAGTAGCGAATCAAGAATCAGTGCTGTGTTCGAGCCCTGTCACAAGTCCAGTCACAAGACAAATCACAAGACCAGCCATATATACCACGGTGAACAATGATGAAGGAATCCTTATGCTGTGGCTTGTTTTAAGACTGATTGACTTGCGATGTACTTACAAGGATCATGTAGGGACCTGTGATGGATTCGACCGCACCACTGTTCAGTCTTGTGAAAAGAAATGGTTTGCCCCAGTGGTTGAAGTTTGTGACTCAAGACCAGAGGTCAGGGGTCAACTCCAGCAGCACCCATCCAGCACCCATGTATTATACAAATACAGCATGGTGTGAGGGGAAGAAGTGAGAATTACTGGTGCGTATCATTCCTACTTCCTGGGTGTGTGGTGGAATCGGCCAATGATGTGCTCTAATTCGTTTGTGAATATTTATGATGTGTAGTAAAAATGGATACCAGCATTAGCGGGGGGGGTCATAAATTTTTTTAAAGTACATCCAATTAACTAATTTCACACTCATTAACCACTTGCTGCCAGGTTTAATTTGCGGGACGAGTTCCCGAGGCATTTTCAAAAAATTTAATTTTTAAAATTCTTCAAAAATTCTAACTTCACTTACTGGACGTTTACACCCACACGAATGACTGTCTGGTGGCTATTTTAATTTGACAGACAACATCTATTGACACAGGAGTATTTCAGCCAGGCCTGCTGCCTTGTAAAGAGAGCCCAGATTGTGCGGTGTTGAGTAATTTTCTTTGTTTCTGAAATTGGCCCAGGTTGTTGCTGAATGGCAGTGGCATCTTTTCAAATGCAGCCGGATTAGCGCGTAGCGGTGTTGTATCGCTCATCGCTGGAGTGCTGGAGCACTGTTGTCAGCGCTGATAATCTGCAGGTACTGATGCCGCAAACAGTGGTATACTGTTTTGAACAATGACGGATTACCTCCACTTAAGCCAGCTGAAAAATGACGGTAATTCCCAGCAGTGGGTCTTTTGTTCCGAGAACGTTTTTTTGTTACAAAGCCCAGCTCCTTTGTCCGATTTCGAGCAGCCTGGCTACGCATACAAACCTAAGGAGACCGGTACCAGAAACCCTGGCACCAAGTGGTTAATAGCACAAGAAACTAAAATAGGATATCCAAAACAGAAATAAAACTAACAGCTCTCCTGGCACTAATTTCGACACTTTCTTTAAGCAACATTGCTTCAAGAACACCACTAGAATTGACATTCGAGAGCAGACTGGCCTAGACTGAATTAGACCAAGTTCTTAATGCATCAAATGTGACGCACCCATGCTAAAAACAGGCTGAAGTCAGTTCTTTTGATGTTGGACGGTTGCTACTCCCTAGCTGTTTATTTTTCGTACATCAAATCGATCCACATTGGGTCTACAGAAGGCTTTGATAGTTACAGGCAGTGAGAGTTCAATAATCTGCATTGTTCATGTGCAGACCGGTGTCGAGATAAGAAGCTATGAAATCTTCAGTCTAGGCCCAATTTTGGTAATGCCCAGTAGCCTGGTCTTTTGTTACAGGGCCCCTTGTCCAAGTTCAGAGACCTCGGCCACGCATATAAAGCATACATGTCCGGTACCGGAATACCCGGCAGGAAGTAGTTAAACAGTGCTGTGAAATTGGGCGCATGCTTTTGGAATGGTGGGTCACAAATTCTTGGCGCTTACCCCATCCTCTAACTGCCAATGTGGTTTGTCGTTCACATGGTGTTGAACCCGGGACCATCCAATCCCAGCGTAAATGGAGGAGACTAGGCCTGACGTCAAAGTAATGCACCGTCAAGAAAAAAGGTATGGGATGCTCTCTTTGAGAACTAAGCCCAGGCCTGTTGTCAAGGGGGGGGGAAGGGTTACACCCCCTTGGGAGCAGCTTCCCCCATCAACAGGTATCCAAAATTATCCACTGTTCTTGTCCCCCCTCTAGCTGGTACTCAGACCCCCCTAGCTGGTACTCTGCCCCCCCCCCACCCAAAGCTAGCAATGGGGGTTGACTGAGCCTCAGTTGGCAACTATGATCCAACCAAAATCAGTTGAAAGTCGCCAGGGACACTTTTGAGCAAAACGTCTTGGAAAGAATCTTGCACAGTTTAACTCAACAGGATCTCTCAACACTTTTCCCCTTTTCCATTTTAGTCAGCATGCTAATTTGAGTGATGAGCTTCAAAACACTCAGCTCAGTTTGGTCTTTCAAATGCAAACTAAAACAAAACAAGGCCAGTATTTTTGTGGGATCCAGTCACAAACATTTTGAGTCCAGTAAATCTTTTGATCCAACGTCCTGTGGTCTATAGTTCCCTGATATTTCATCTTCAACATCCTCCCATTATAAGACCTGGGAAAAAGGCTTATAGAATGTGACCAAAAAATTTTAAAAACTCGAAGGATACATGTAAAGATACTAATGGATGACAAGATACTCAGCACCAGGCGCAGACGGCAGACCGTACCATTTCCCTGAGAGGTGAGCATCAGGTAGGACAAGACAGTCTGCAGGATACAGTACGTTGTAGAGGGCCAGAAGAAGAGACCTGCCCCCAGCATGTGAATGGAATAGACCTCCGTTATCTGAGAAGAAAAACAGCAAGTCTGGAGTTTGTTGGTGTGTAAACTAATTGTAAATGCTAACAATATCCCCATGTGAGATTTATCAGACATGGTTGTTACACAATTACACAAAAAACAACAAAAGCTGCCTCATTTACTGCTGTAAGTTTTAGAACCATTTCCTTGAAAGCTTAACAACATTAAACCAACAAATTAAGACATAACAGATGAGAAAGTATTTCAAAAGACTTCAAAGACTTGTCATTACTTTATCTGCAACAGTTCCAAATCTGTTGGATAGGTCTGTGCCAAATATCTGAATAACTGCATATTCGATTAATTGTTGAATATTCAAATATTTTTTTCGAATTCGAACATTCGCATGCAAAATTCATGTAAAGGGAAAATTTTCTTTTGTTTCAAATGAGAAAAATTGCAGAATGGAGGCTTGCTTCAAGCAGATTCAAATGACAAGCATCAGAAATCGTACTATATGAAAAGTAAATTATTCATTAAATAATTTAAAAGGAATAGAAATTTTCAACAGGTCAAAAAATCTTGTATATCTCTTAAATCTTGCTAAATACTGACTGGTGATACTCCTACATGTGAGAAGCTATTATATTGATCATAATGTGCAATTGTGTGGGTTATTGCAACTGATGTTGTATATAGTTTGTTCATCAACAATCTGCTGGTCGGCACCACTGAATATTCGGATATTCAATCAAAGTGTAAGCCGAATATTCGAAAATTGAATTATTAGAATGACTCAGCCCTACTATTGGACTGAATGAGATTTTTTTTTTCAAAACTAAAAAGCAGGAAGTTGGAATATATTTAAGACAGAAAGGGACATTATTTTGTTTGTATCTTTTGTTTTATTAATTTATTTTACCCTGGCCGCAATACCTCTCTTCAACTCGGGCCTTAGATATATGTTTAACGTGAACCATCAAGTAACCACTGTCAAAGAGCCTTCACTGGGTTGCTTGCACAAGGTCAAGAGGCCAAAATCAAGGCGTATCTTCCTGGCCACACTTACCCGGACGGTGGCAACGACTGACATTCCTATACTGGCCAGGACGCTTAGGATGAACCCTGCGATATTAAGGCGTCTGGAGTGCTTTGACAGGTCACTGGAACTCAACTTCACCAATCTGTACCTCACAAATGAACTTGCAAAAACTTGATTCAAACAAAGAGATTACAAAAAGAGAATTTTAGTAACAATAAGGTAAATAGAAATTTTAAAGCCAATTCAAAATGATCCTTCCAGCAAGAACTCATTGTTTCAGCTGCAACATGTGAAAGGTTGAACATTATGACTTCATCATGTTGCATACACTAACTAAAATGAAATCTAGACAACATATTACACTCCTTATCATTTCAATGTGACATGGAAAACCCATTGATATTACCGAAGTCTTAGAACGACAAATGCAGTAACTGGGATCCATTTTTTCCCCCAACAACTTCCTTGCTAAAAAGTACCTAGTACCAATTCCATGTTTTATTTCCACTTAAAAATGAGTTTTGCAGTGTTCAGTTAAAAGAAATCTGTCTTGAGATAATTTCTGTTTCAGACTGTGATTGATTTGCCAGGGCTGCTGACAAATACAGAGCGTGTCTTATCATTCTTTTTCCTCAGGTAAAAAACAAAATGTCCTGCCAAACTTCCACATTCAATTTACCGAGCAGAGATGAAACGTACAACAGGTAGCTGAACACGATGGATTCAGGAGGTTTGGAGCCAAGAAAACTGCAACAAAATTATGATCGGGCATTACGGAGAGGTAGGAGCTCGGCAGACAGGACAGTCCTTCCATACGATAACTACTCCGTGTACTAGTGGCCCTCCTTTGGTTTTACAGCACAAATATGCATGAGTGCCCACAGTCACTCTCTTGCATGTGTTTTCTATATGGAACACAAACATGCACAGGTTCAGTGTGTACATAGTTGGTTGCCAGCACGTAATGACCCAGGGTCTTTTGTGCAGTCCTCTTCACTGCATTTGGTTTACTGCACAGTTATGCACATGAAACAGTGAAGCACAGTTGGTGGGCAGCACAAAAGTGCTATCTGATATTCCTGTGAGGGACAGTTGGTGCAGTGCACAACACGACACAACTGTGCTTCTTTGAGGTGTTTACCAAGTGACCCAAAGAGTGACAATGTTAAGCAAAAGTATGCGCAAGCCCAGAGAAACCTGCTTGAATCAATGACTTTAAATTTGACAATAGAAATCTCTGAGCATTTATAAGCATGCTACCATGAGTGCAATTGGTCAATCTGCACAATTGCTCCATCTTTGTGCTAGAGTGGTTAATCTTATTTGACGATTTGTTGACAATTCCACCATGCATGGTCACTTCATGCAGGATTGCCATAGTGCTGTGCGATCGTGCAGATTGACCCATCATGCCCATCACATCCAAACCCATAAACCTTACGGTATCGCTATAACTGCATAGGTGAGTTTTACGATAGTAGAAAAGCAAAGCAGGAATGAACAAGGAGCAAACAGTCGTGCCCCTTTTTTCTTCCCACAGTGCATTTCTGCCAATGTGCAAAGTCATTCATGTGGTAGTAGCGACTTAGGAAGGCTTATAAAATACAGTTTCTGAATTTACCTGATGTAAGGGAAAAATGGTGCTACATCTCTCCTTGCAACAGACACTGAAAATGTAATGCTTAGCAACAACGTTGCTATGACAACCAAGGCAACGGGGACGGCAGCCAGGCCACATCTCGGCATTGTCGCTTAGGGAACAGATTGTTTGATTCTGGGAGAATGCCAAGGAACAAAACAATGGAAAATCTCATCAAAGCTGTATGAATAATTGGCCAAAAAGAGAGTATAAAATTGACTTGACAAAAAGGGTTATAAATACAACCAAATGTGAAGAAAGATCCTCAGGAATTCCAAGGTTTGTGAGTCATGTGAGCTGGTGAGTCGGTTCATCGGGAGGAATGTTTTCTTTTACTAGATACTTGGACACCACGCCATGCACACTTAGGCCATCGCAAAATAATAGACCTACGACAAGTCCTCGGATAATCCACGTTATAATTCATCCAGTGCAAAAAAGAATGCGTAGTTTCTACAGTTGCTTTATAGTAAATAAACAATATATTATGAACATGACGTACAACAAGAAACGTTACCTCAAGCCAAGTTTTTAATACCGCCCGCAGTCTGCGTCTCTACCCTTGCGGAGCGAAGGCAGTCTTCGTTGAGATATAGATGGGCGCTCAGATTTTTCTATTTTTCCGGGTTGTCCAGTGACATCAAATAGCGCCCCCTTTGTGTCTGTTTCAATCGAATCACTGAACACTGCACAATTATGTAGGCCCAACACTCTAGTATGAGAAATCGTTTCACCTGGATTCCTAAAACGCAATCTACAAGCCGCCGAAAAAAGAAAATATAATTATAAGACTCCAACATTCTACTTTAAAAGTCAAAATATTTCAGAAAATTCATCTGAAGTTGACAGTGCCTACGGAAGGTTTGCCATAAAGAAAGATTCTGCTAGGATCGAAACGTCGGGCCCTCTTTATTTTGTGAAAAGCAAAATTGAATAGTAAGGTTGCTAGTCGAAACAATAGATCAGTCAGTAGTCATTGGAAATGTGGAATTAATTTCATTCGGCGGGCAACATGTGCCAGCCCCCCCCCATTTTTAAGGGGGGGGGATGAGAGAAATGCAAGTTTTTTTTACGTATTTCAGTTTCCTCCTTAATTAAGAAACCGAAATACATGTCTATCCCTATCCCTCAGATGGGCCATAAAAGGTTCAATATAAAAAATCCCAATTTTTATTCGGCCCACCCCCAACTTCCCCCAAATGATTCTAGATCCACCCTTCGTAAAATCTCCACATTACTTTTATAGTTGGAACAAAAAACACCTGGGACTTAAAAACCACGCACGGAGTGAACGGATCAAAGAGCCTTCTGTGCCTTAAACGTTAACCTTCGAACATTCTTATGTGCGGGGCTACGTACCCGCGGGTCATAGTAGCTTATTTTACTTTTACAGTCCGTGACCCACATACATGTAACTGTTATTTGCCTTGTTATGTGTTCGGATTTTTGTCCCTGGTCCCTGTTTCTGCTTATATTTACTTGTTTGTGTGTCTTGTTGTTTTTTATATACTTTTTGTTCAGTTTTGCTTTGTTTGTTCTAGTGGTGGTGAAATAATAATAATTCTGAGATCACCTACTAGCTGTTTCACACGGTGGCCCACAACAGGCAAGGCAAAAGCAAAAGCGCCACGCAAAGCAAAGCGCCAAAAGTGTGGTGCTTTTGCTTTTGTCGTGGCACTTTTGCTGTGACGCTGCTTGCTTTGGCATTTTGCTTTTGCCATGACAGTTGTGGGCCACCGTAGTTTTATTATCACACTGAACAGGAAACAGACCTATTACGTATTCCCACACTTTTTGGCTATTGAACCCCCCCCCCCCTTGCGAGGTGAAAGAAATTTAAGGCGGACTGGAAAGAAGCTGACTTCTGAACAACCAAAATGTATCCAATAGCACTCAAAAAGGAGAACAAAAATAAAGCATAAATATGCCTTTGATCTGCTGTAAGATAAAACACAAGTTTAATATTAAAAATGTCCCCTTTCTGGTGTCATGGTGTCAGCCCCCAACCCCTTTCAAAATTTCCATGGCTGAGCAAGTCATCCGTCACGGTTCCCCATCCCCCAATTTCCGGCACAAATTTACACCACTGACTGAAACTTTTCAGAGCAATACACAGAAAAAAATTGACTCAGATGTAGGTCAAATAATATCTAATTTTATTTCCTCACAAACCTGACAAAACCGAATGTTCGTTCGAAAATAATAATTCAAACAATTCTGGCATGTGATTTAATACAATACATACTCTTTCAAAAAGGCTGACGGTAGGTTTTATTTTTTTTTTCAAGGACGTCGACAACCAAGTCAAAATGACAAAGTCGGACAAACGTGAGTTAAACGAATTTTAATGGTTACTGTCAATTAAAAAAACAATCTAGTAATGTATGTTTAATGCACTGGGTGTGATGGTTAATCACTTTTTTAAAGACAGCTTTCTGGGTAATGAATAGCATTATTTTAATTAAAAAAAACCCTACATAATAATGAAGTTAAAAGGGTAGAATGGAAAAGTAACTGACTTACTATCAATCAGAACCTTACTCCGAAGGCAGAAAAAGTTTGGAAATGGATTTTAACATGACTTTTAAGTTTAAGGATTATAAAATTCATAGAAAGACTGCCAATGTAGTGATAAACTTTATTTCACGAGTTTATCCGTCTGAAATGTGAGGTACTTCATGCTCGGTTATATTAAGAAGTTATATTAAGAAGTCCTCATGTTGGGTAAAATCATCAAATGGAAGACACAAAAGCCTACCTTTGGAAGAGAAGTCATATTTTATGGGTACTTGTCATGTGATGAACAAGTCACTTTTATGAAGGTACTAGCTACTTCGTGCAGAGTACAAGTTATCTCATTGAAGGTTAAGTCACTTAGTGCAAGTTGCAACTACGAATGTTACTTCGCGTATGTGAGGTGCATAAAGAAATGATTATAAGACTTGATGCGGAAGGCACTTAGGTGCTAGACAACTTGCCCCTAATGCCCAGGTATGGGTTACTGTGCTTTTGAGTGTCAGTTGCCGTGCCTTAGGTGACAATCACCTTATCAGAGGTGTTAATCACATTGACCAAGGTGCTGGTCACCCAGCCAGAGGTGCCAGTCGGCTTCCCGCATCAGGTACCAGTCACAAAGCCTCAGCTGCCAGTCACCTTGTCTTAGGTGTTGGTCACCTTGACCACGGTGCTGGTAACTGAGCTTAAGGTGACAGTCAGCTTCCCTCAGGCAACAGTCGCCTTGATTCTGGTGCCAGTCACCTTTACTCACATGGTATCACCTCACTTTAGGTGCCAGTACTGGTACCATACCGAGGTGCTAATCACACTGCCTTAGGTGATCTCACGATTTCAACAGCTGAGCAAATTATGACTGAAATATTCAATAAGGTAGAATGGTTTAAATTTTGAACATGAGGAGGTGGGGGCCCAGAAAAGCAAGGCACTGCAGCTTGAATAAGGGAGCTTGAGGGAGAGGGAAGGTGTAATTTGGGACAAGTGTTCAGTATACATTTTGCAATTGAAAAATGACCTCAATTACAGGTGTTGCACTTACAGTTTGACTTCCACAGAATTCTAGTCAAGCCTGATGCTTTTATGAAACCCCAACATTCCAAAGCACCAAAAACAAAATACATGTAAACAGTGATGAGGGATAATCCTGTTGCTTTAAACTTCCCAATCATTGTAGGCCTCCAGGCTGTAAAAAAGACTTGAGACAAGTCTACTCTCCCTTAAGAGCAGGACTTGTAGCACCTTTCGGCTTTCTGTCTCCATATGGAGTCAGGAGCCAGTCTTGACTTGTTTTTTGTGGTGGGTAAGTTTGCAGGAAGGGAATTTCACATGAAGAATTGGAAGTCACGAATATGTGGGTCTCATCTTAACAGCATCAGCACATTTTACTTGAGAACCAGCCACCTTAGACATTAAAATAGATCTCCATGGGTCAGCATGTGCACAGTCGTCTTAACAACCTCAAATGGTCAATACTGTTTTGAAGCATTTCAAATACATATGCTCAAGTATGACAATTCTTACATTCTTTGCCGTCACCTAGTTGTAGAAAATGAGATAAATAATAAAAAGTTTATTTTACTCTCACAACGTAACTGATTTGCCTTGCACACATTTAACCAAGCACATACTGATGAAGATGTATATCAAATATATATATTCCTTTACATATTTCATGTCTATTTACATATTTACATTTGTTTCATTAGCAAAACCAGCAAATTTGAGTAAAGGTACTTGTTTAAAGAAGATATAAAAATACAAAATTATACAAATAAGAAATGAAGAACAAATTCAGCACATCACTTTACAAGAAAAAAAAATTAAGATACAGGGCTCCACATAGTATTCCACAAGGTTGAAGTTGAACAACTGTGATCTCTTCAGTGAGAGCGGGGATAGTGGGGGCCCGAGTAATGCCCACATTAGTACGACTGAAAAAAAAACGGGATACCAGTGCAAATATCACATTGTAAAGCAGACTCTTAAAGCTTCTTTCTGAAGTTTGAAGTGACCACTTCTAACCCACATTTACACTCATCCCCCGAGGACATCGCCCATGAATTTGACTTTTACAGTACCCATAAGAATTGCTGACATCAGGGACAAGTGGGAAGCAGAAAAACCTTCCTCGAGGCAGCAGCTTTTCCAGAGATAAAATATTTACACGGTGGGAGAAATATGTGTTGGCATGTGGAAAGTTTCCGGCAGCATGTTTTAAAGGAGTGTGGATGATGGACCCTAAGCGGGACCAAGAGAGGGTGCAAATTTTGGAGGCTGCTTTGGTGGGAACTGCACTTCACTGGTTCACAAACCACTATGAAACACGCATGTTACTGTCGCGTCACTACCAACAAAATGAGCACGCTGCACCAACATGGCTCTCCTCAACTGATGACGGGGGAGGGGGCTTTTCTGCTCAACGCAGATAGGCTCATGTAATGATGACCCCACACTTTGTTTGCGCTTTCCTGTGGAAGCCAGGAAGCCAGGTGGGGACAACGGATGTGAAAGTTACTAGGAAAGTGTACGCCCCACCAAAAAAGAAAAAAAAAAAAATTAAAAAGAGGTCGTTGACAGGAGAAACAATGTTCAGTGTACATACATTGTTTTTCAAAATGTAAAAGTCTGTGGTATAAGCACTTGTCTTTCTTTCTTGCACAAGAAAAAATGCCAAATGCTGAAACAATGAGAAAAAGATGCTCATTTCATAAAAATTACTCCTTATTTACATACAAAAAGTTTGAAAATACTGCTTCTGGCAAGTTAATATCTATGAACATTGTAAAAATGGGACAAGGTCGGCGAGATGAACAAATAACTTTTAAACGTACGTATACATGATTTTTTTCTTTCTTTTTTTTTCTTGCAACTGTGTCCTGAGTACATGGTTTACAACAGTGCCAGACCAAAATTACCTCATGCAAAATATACTGTGCCCTTCAAAGCAGGGAATCATTCAGGAATTGGAAAAACGAACTTGTGTCCCTGATCAGATTTTTTTTCTCAAACAGACTGGGTGGTTTAGAAGACAGACAGATTAGGAGTTGGAAATTCATCCTCAGCCTCCACTTTTTGCATGAGTTGATGGCACTGGAAATTTCGAAACCATTAAAAAAAAAAGTTCTGGAAACATCCTTCTTTGTCAGGATACAAATGTGGGCACTGTAGTCCAATCGGTACTAAATCTGTCCCTTCAATTCCTGCATGACAGTTCCAAGAATTAAACGTCAAACGTTCCCTGTGAAATACCGGGGGTAGGGACAGAGAAGCTAAAACACGAAACTGAATTTTGTTTTGTATTTTGGAGTTTCCTGATTAATATATTCCGTATTATTTAGCCCTCTTCATAAATCCCATGAGAAGGGTCTGCCCAATCTATCAAAGTGTGTAGCTGCAATAAATTTTTCACACATTTGCTGCAGCTTTGTACTGTTCTTCAATGTGCTGAACTCTTTTACAATCATATTTGGTTAAATACATTGAAAAGTGCACTTTTTGAAAGTTTTAAAATCATCCATACTTTCCTGGACAACTGGGGGCGCTGTTGCCTTGATGTCATCGAGGGAAGACGTTCAGTGCATGGGTTTTTCTGTTCAAATTGTGAAGCCAGAATTAACTCAGTGAAACGTATCTGAGAAAGGGATTGGTGCTTTCTTATTGCTACACTGTATGCACATAAACAACAAGGAATAAGCAAAGAAGACAACATTTAGTCCAGCAAAATCTACCAAAATTCAACACTTTTTTTGTGTACAAACCAGTGCAACATTGAGGCTTTCTTCCTGGGATGACATCACAGTTTGCTCATAAATATGGAAATCTCATTAGCATAAAACAAAAAAGGTGACAAAATACCCTTTGAAATGGTGGAACAAAAGTTGAAATTAAGGTTAACTGAGACACAAAGGTGCACTTAAAAGGTTTGTATTAAAACAAATTGATTGCAGCTACCCTTTAAAGCTTTATTTACACACATTTTGTTCTGAGCTACTTTGTCCTGTTTCTGTGGGAATGGGTCACAAATAAACACATACATGTATCTCGACAGCCACAACATTATCGGGCATGGTTCTGGGTTGATTCTTGCTCATGTGGAGACGGAGAAAAGCATTACAGAACACCGCCAAAATTGTTTGCAGAATTTTATGTTGAGACTTCCTGATGTGGAGAACATTTCTTGGAAACTTTAAAGATTCAGGCAGTCCCTCCCACATTAGATTCACACAACGTGGGCTATACTTTGGCCGAGGTGGTGAAATTTCACAGGTTGTAGTCTGTCTGCCTTGACCGCTCTGGGAATAACCCGGACACTGACACCAATTTTGCAAAGGGGTAAGCGCAAATAAGTTTTAACAATGTACTGGGAGAATAGGCTTCTGTTGAGGTGAGTCCTCATAATCTGGTTTCGTGGTCGTTTTCGGAGGTATTTGACAACAGTCTGGTGTGTTCAGTGGAGCCCGGTCTCGACTTCAGGAGCATCTGATAAGCTATCTCAAACGCCTGACCCAAGGTCATGATTATTTCTGCAGCAATGTCCTGTGGGAGGGTAGAAATAATATCGTCCTGAAGTATTACAAAAAACAGAAGCAACCACAACTCCCATGCATTTCATACAGAACTTCTTGAATTCGTGCAAAGTAAACAACCGCCAGAACCTAAGGCCTCTTTTTTAGGGCACATTCTTTGAAGAGTGACAAAACCGAAAATGTCTAGTATAAAGTGCGGCTGGGCTGTACAGCCATTTAGCTATCAACATGAAAAAAACAACAACCCAGGAGTGAACTTTGATAGTTTCAGGGTTGATCGAGATTAATTTTATTTTTTGGTCTTCTGAACAAAGTCTGCACCACAGTGGATGTTATAAGCCCACAACTAAACTGTACCATGAAGTCCTATGGAAGTACACAAATGGCCACTGAATATGAGGTTTACATGACTACTACATTTTGATGGGTTTTTCAAAATCTTCAGTAATGTGACCGAGAGTAAAACAAAAGGCAAAATCACGTATGAATTTCACTGATATCTTTGGTCTTCCTTTCTGGACGATACGTATAGGGATGACTGCCAGTTTCTTGTCCACAGCCTCAGAATGAGGGCCAAAGACAAATATCTCAAAATATATTGTTAGGGTCCGAAATTAGCCCGGCATTTTACATTAAAGAAAAGCTGAAAACAGACTTTTGCCTAAAAACCTGCAATGGACGCTCATTCAGGAACCTGGAGATTGGAAGAACAAAAAATAAAATATGGAAGTGACAGACACGCTGGTACCAACGCACTGATTGGAAATGACTTGAACAACATCCTCACCTCTGCCTTCACGCTGAAGACGTGGCAATACAGCTTGTCATTCTCGCTGTCCTTGGTGATGTATGCGAAGGTTCGCAGGTCGTCCGAATCCTGGGTGACGCATGATATGTTACAAATCTCGTGCTCTGTGATGACCATCTGTTAAGAAAAACAGAGAAGTAAATTATACAGAAGCTGTTATTTGGCCAAAACAGCTCACTTGAAAATGTAACAGTTTGTAAATGGGCTCCGATTGAGTCTGATATCCGAGAACTTTTGCAAACCAGTGCCTACATTTCTCAGATTGTTGTGTCTGGCAGAGTATCCAAATGCTTATTATTCCTACTCATTCAAGGTATTCAGTAGACACAGCCTTATTATAGAGGGTTTGCACGGCTGCTACCCTTGCAGGCCAGTGCTTTTGTTCCATAGGGCATGTACAAAGGAGGTTTCCTTGTGGAACAAAAGAACTGCCCTCCAAGATGGTTACCGTGCAAAGCCTCTATACATTGTGTAAATAAGCCTGGTTTCTAATGAAAGCATGCATTTCATTGTATGTGTTTTAAATGAAAAATACATGACTCCAACACTGCAAACACTACCTCAAATTACTCCTCTGCCAATGACCAAGTTTTCTGCTGATGACCAACTTGACAGATTTAAACTAACTGAGAATGACGGCAGTACGGTGGCAAATGGAAAGAACCATTCAGAACTTCACTGTGAAAATAACAGCCGCTCAGAACCTCGGTAGTACACTGTGCAGTACACAAACTTGGGTAATGCCATTAGAAGTAGACACAACCATTTTAAGCTTAGGTTGTACAATGAGCAACAAGAACCATTCACAGCATTTCAGTGACTAGGTTGTCAAAGGCAAAGCAAGCTAGGCAAGTTGGATTTTGGAATAACGCAGCCTACCTTGGACTTGAAGTCAATGAATTTGACACCCAAGTAGCTGATGGAGAGAGTGATGGAGGGCACTTTGTGCAGGTGGGAGGCTGACCGTCTCAGCTTGGTGCAGGATTCTTGTGTGGAGTCCGTGCCTTTGGCTTCCTTCACCAGTGTGGACCCAAGATACTGGAAATCAAGCAGGAAGAAAGAAGACTTTCCAAGCCTCATTGCAGACAAGTGACTCAAGTCAAGATAAATTCCATAGCAAAAATTTTGACTAATATAAAACCGGGACATTGACTGTACAGAAGTGAAGACCTGTGGCTTGCAGATGAAACAGACCTACGACAAAGAATGTTATTCCTATTCGAAAATATTTGTTGAAGACAATAAAAGATGGCTTGTGAAATACACCAAAAATTACAATAAACTGTTTTCCCCTTTACACTGACCACTTCAAGCAGCTGAATTAAATTTTGGTTGAGTCAGTGACGAGAGAAATGCTCACCGATGCAGTGTAATTGCAACAGCCCTTGATGAGTGCCTCGGGAGGATGCATCCATTGCACAGGGGGAGAGGTTGGTCCATTTTCCGCCTCCTTGGCATCTGATGCCCTACAAGACGTACTGGCTGTCATCCTGTCCGACGTGGCCATATTGTCATAGTCCTCAATGTCTGAGTGCTGCATTGCCGCGACAGCGGAGGCTTGGGCGTTAGCCAAGGGCGTGCTGTCCTGAGCAGAGAAGCCTGGCAAGGGTTTGGGCTTGTTGGGCGTGGTCACCTCCTTGGAGTAGTCCTTGAAGAGGTCAATGTCCAAGGAGGCAGACTGCTCGGAGGTGATACTGGAAAGCTGCTTCCGCCTCTCGAAGGAGGACAACTTCAACTCCTGGGTTTTTTGATGCAACAAAAGCAATGGCAGAAAAAGAACACTCACCATTCAATGAAACTGTCTCATAAAATCAGAGCAGCTGGGAATATTCTCACTTGGGCAACAAATTGGACTATTTGACCAAGTTGTGCACATTCAATCGGAAATTTCACCATGTATATCAGAACAGTTGATTAAACATGGTGAAACAATACTGTCAGAGTGGTTAGGCTTTTTAAGGCTGGATAGGATCGGAGCACTTGGATAAAGGAGCAGTCTACCAGTAGAGTGTGTCCTTTCTTGTATATAAAGAACGTGCTGCATAGCACTGCACTCTGTACAGCACCCACACGGAAAATGCAGCACCACTTTTCTATTTTGTCTCCTGCTGCTGGCAGTGAGTCATTGGTGGCTTGGGGCAGAAGGGGGGGGGAGTGTAAGAAGGTAAGGAACAGATGGTCACTCACCAGGTCATCTGTGGTGAGTTCCAGCGAGTCTGGTCTAGGTATGCTGCTGTTACTGCTGCTGCCCACACTGTGCCTCCTCTCACCCAGCGATGCTAGGATTCTCTTCCTGTGTCCCAACAGGTGGACCTCAAGTACCTGTGTCACCAGATAGAGACATCAAACCCGGAACAATCGTTGGCGAAAATCTACTTCCAAATTAACAGGCTTTGCAGCCTCTGAAAAGACAGATGGGAACACTCTCCAGGCCTCTAAATCTCAGCTGATTCCCGATTTTTAAGCTTCATCTCAAGTGCAATCATCAGTTACAAACATTCAGTGGGAGCCAAACAAAATTTCTCCAAATGTGGCTTCATTTAACACAAAGATGATCATGTGTGGTAGCAGAAGATGAACACGAAGCCATGTTGAGCATAGCGGTCTCTATAATGTAACAATAATAATACGCTCGTGTAGTGCTCTATGCCTCTCCACACTTAAGCAACAAGTATGGAACTTGAAGCTTGAACCTTACAGTGGAGACGAAGTTAACAATTCGAACAAATCAACTCCTGCCAACATGATCAACCTCTTCACTTGATAGCTGAACCATTCTCAGTTCCTTCAGAGTGCATGTCAAATCACGCTAAAACAGTCTATTTTCCATACAATAAATCTACATTTTTGAGCATCCAGTAGTACCTAAGAGAACATATATTTTTCTCGCTTGATTTTGGAAAACAATGAATGCATAGTACTTCATGGCATCCTTCTGGTGAAGGGCACATCCAATTTTGAAGTTTTCGCAACCCAGGCACATGTGCGCTTTACGTACAGTTTCGAGTTCCAGCTCCCAGAGTTCCATGGCGCGCTCCATTGACGTGATCCCGTTGGACAGGAAATTTGGTATGCAGTCGCTGAGCAGCAGGCTTCGCAGCCACTCTGACACAGAGCTGGGCATGTTGCCTTCTTGTGCTGATGATTACAAAAAAGAAAGGAGTTTTGAAACCCTTGTTCTCAGTGACGATCGACATGGGACATTAGGTTGGTGTTTTTTAAATCTCAGGGTTTGAATCCTACATGTATATCTGTGGTAAAAATAAAGAACTGAAACAAATTTTTTTTAGCTTTTAGTATATGTACGGCGTTTCTTATTTTATCTTTGATCTTTTATCATTTTATCCGAAGAGTGATTTTTAGAAGGACCTTGAGGTCTTGTTCATAACTCCTGACATGGTAAAAAATTAATAATAATAAAAAACAAAAAAATTACTGTTGTTTCATATTTGTTTTGCATCTGTGCTCTGGCACATAGGTCATTCCATGAGGTTGGGGCACAATTTGTGACGGTGTCCTTGTTACATCGCTAACTTTTACCACCTGTCATGACCTTTAGAGTAGGTCATTTACAATGTAAAAATAACATACACCTCTGTATTCAGCCCTGCAGGATGTATAACCATGTGAATTTGGAATCCACATGCAGGGAAATAGCTGTTCATTTTTACGCAACCCATGTAACAATTGACACCGCCACAAATTGTGCCCCAACTTCATGGAATGACCCACATAACTTGTTCACTTTCAGTTGAACATAGTAAAATAACTGTGGAAACCAAATGATAATTCTTCTGCACAATGAAGCCTGAAGACTAGATCTGGGTGTCCTCTGGTCCATCTGTGCACCAAGTGTGTACCAGTGAATGGCTCATTTGACCACATGCCAATACCGCGACCTACTGGCTGATGTACTGTTAGTCTCGACAGTGAATTGAATGCTTGGGCTCACTGATTGTCTTCATGACTGGGAGTGCGCTGGTGGCCTGCAAGATGATCTTGCGGTGGAGTTCCTCCAGGATTCCCATCTCGGTCAGGTCACTCTCCTCCAGGATGTTGCCTCCCTGAAACACGCAACACAAGCCAGGCCACAGTCAGACGGTGCTCTCAAGCCCCATATTCTAGGCACCAACAATTGTATTCCAATGTATAACAGTGTATTTATTTCTTGATGAATCTATTAAACCACATGGTGCTGGGACAGCTTCAAGTGTAGAAGTCACAGACAAGCTGCGAATGTTGAGAAACCAGTTCAAACATCTCGGAGGGAAGTCTGTGCACTAATACCTACCATGAAGTCCAAGTTGTCAAATCCGTTTGCTATCAGCATGTTCTCGTACTGTCCCATGCCTAAGCTTTCCAGCCATGCACCAACGCTTTGAGGTTTTGTAGGGCCTATTTCAGACAGAAATTACCAGCAGGTTAAGGCAGTATCACTGGAGTTAAGTTAGCCTCACATATAAAAGAATACCAGGGAAAATAATATGAAAATCAATGTGCATTTGAAATCCGGTAAATACCAAAGACAACATCCGTTACCCCAATTTGGTGACACCCAGTGATAACAGCCAATGCATACTTCTAGGAACAAGACCAAGATGGCCACCATAATGAAAGACATGTACCTTACCTTCAAACATCTTTTCAAACTCTTTCTGGAAGTCTCTGATGTAGACAGATTCTCGGACCAGACCAGCACCGAAGGATGCCATTATGCTCTCAATCTGTTCAAAAGAAATACGCATTGAAAACCAATCAATATCGTTACTTCCTGTTAACCAGTTCAGAAAACAACCTGTTCCTGAAAGGAAGCAAACACAGCTCAAAATGAACGCAAAATAATATGCTAAGGTTTTCATCAAAAATTTCATATCTTTTGAAGCACTGAAGTACACCAATTAATACATACAACATCCAACTAGAAAATTTCTATCCTGAATTAGGCAATGGAGTTCAGGCCACTGGGCTAAGCAGTTTACAGTCTTTTTTTTCCTTACACATGTATATGGCTGCTCAAAAGAACCCACACGGACGTAATCAGTGATTGGCCATGCTTGTTTGGTAATGGTGTGATGAGCTTTAGGCTAAAGGTCTCTGAGGAGCTGAAATGAGTCAAAGGAGATCAGTTCGGATGAGTGGCCGATGATCAAGTGCTTAAGTGCTCGTACACAGTGCCACCATTCCTAATGGACCGGCTTACTTTGTTCTTGGATCTGCCTTAACAAGCCAAGAACGAATAGGCACATAAATTGGCAATCATGGGGTTGTATCAGAAACTCTTTTTCCTTGTGGATAGCTTTTTATAATACTAAATGCCAAATTTTATTATTTATTTTTATACAAAAAAAAGGAGAAAAAACAGAAAACTGATTGTACAAGTATGTGAATCAATGGATATGCATGGGTGCACGTTAAGTAGCAGTTCAGCTTTTGCTATGACAACAAGAAATTAAAAAATGGAAGCAAGTGGTCAAATCTGTAGCATCTCATTGGGGTGGAGTATTCTTGGATTGTTCTTAAAGCGACTGATGTGATTCCAGTGTACAGTATTTCAAAGATTTGTTTCTCACTGCAAGTTTGCCGTCTGATCAGGTTGATGTCTGTCAATTCCTCAGTTTTCTCCAAAACCTGTTCTGCCTCATTAACTCGGACATGCGCGAGTGCATCTCAAGAATGCCGATAGTTTATATATGGCAGTCCCAGTAACACAAGACAGTAATCCGACTGACAGCTGTAAGCCATCAGCCACCTTGAAATGACTGCCGTCTCAGGAAGCTCAAACTATGTACATCTTTGCTGAAGGCGTCGTTACTACATGCGAGAAAAAAACCTGCACATGCGGGTCTTTTGCGTTCAAATCAAAAGGAAAGACCTCAAGCTTTTGACTTTGAAGTGAGCAGATTTTTGAAGTGAACAATGCTAATGTACTAATGTTAAGCTGGTGTCTCAGATCATGAAGCTTCAGTTGAAGACACACCTGAAGGGAAACTGACGGCTGATAATTCTTGTGCCACAGGGATCTGACAAGGAGAAAATTTGTTACCTCTCTCAAGAATCACAGAAGTTGAACCATCTCAGATCAATCCAAATCTGCTGAGACATTTGGAAGGGTTCTGAATGATGGGCGGAAGGTATGGACCTTTCTCATAGGACCCTATCTTCATGGGAAAATGTACATGTACAGTGCGTATACAATGCCATCATGCACATATCGCATATGTTCCATAAACCCGCTCGTGCTGATCCAACTATCTTCGAAATACGGGACAGCCGATGTGTGTGACAATGATTTGAAATTGAAAAAATGACAAGTGAAAGTGTCAATCTGCAGAGAGTGATGTCATTTGAGAGAGACCTATAGCTCTGTCACTGATACCTGAAATGGGACTTAATATTCCTTGGATGTTTAAGGAAGACAAATGTGTCTTTGAGTCCTTCTGCATGGGTGGAGTTCGGAGGATTAGGGAAGCCTCGCAGCAAAAGTGACTGAGGGGGTTAGACTTGAAATTTACCTGCGCCCATTCCGAGTTCTCGTCAATGGCTCCGGCGCCGTCTTCCGTCCCTCCCCCGTGTCCCCCGCCTCCTCCTCCGTCGGGTGGGGCATCCGCTGGGCCGTTCTCCCCGACCATGCTGGTGCGGGAGGAACCGGCCAGGGACCAGTCCGTCATGTGCTGGGACAGGGAGAAGCGGGAGGTGGTCTCCAGGGACAGGTTGCGACTGCCGCGGTTGGAGCCGTAGATCAGACCTGCAAGACCATGAAAAAAAAAGTTTATGAGCTTGCCGCAAAGGGCAAAGGTGCTGCGCATGGTCTTTATTCAAAATTACAGCTATGTCTCTGCATCTTGGCTTTGTCTTGAGATGCGCAATCAGTTCCAAATGTTTGAACTGTTGGAACCAAAGTAACATGCTAAAACTCTTGGCCTCATACTAAACAATATGACACTTCTTGATGTTCAGAAAATGGGGTTCAGTAGTGCTCTCTTAAGCCTCATCTCAGGGAACTAAATTAAAAGAACTGAAGCCAAACAGTGACCAGTAGATGAACAAACCTCCCACATACCGTTAACTAATGGGGGAGATCTTGACTGCATGTACATGTACCATATATTCCACCCATGCACAGATTGTGTTTGCAATCCAATGGGAAAATGGTTTACAAATGTTTGAATACCTGGAATGCACCCCAGGTTGGAACAAAACATTAGCTGTGTCAGGAGCAGATTTTGAAAACAGCCAGTGTTTGTTGTCTGTTTGACCTTTGCTGGAGGGTCAAATAAGAGAAATACTTGTGGGAACACAATTCCACACTGCACGTTAACATTCCTAGAAACTTGGCTAATCATCCCACAGGGAAGGTCAATTCATTTCACAACCAGCTGATCCAATTCAGACACATCCTAAACTCTCAATGGCAGCATACTGCATGTACTGTGTCATGTCTTCTGACATTCCCCCTTCCAACCCCTACCCCTTGTGGTCAGCTTGGCCAAGTTCTGAAGTACATTGATTTTAAACTGTAGTACTGCGTCTATGAGTGTATGTACTCATGCAAGTCAACATTTGAATGCATGTAAGTTGACCACATTTAAGACCCCACCGGAGAGAGAAGCAAGATGGACAAGCTGGCCAATTTGAAGAAAATCGTAGCTGGGGTTGGTACAAAGTTGTGTTTCAACTGATACCATAGTGTGCTATACACGTATGAATAGCATCAGTGCTGTTGTCAAGACCATCACGAGACCACGCACGAGACCAGTCACAAGTAAAAGGGTGAACAGTGACAGGGGAATGCTCTTGGTGGAGGACTTTGAATAACTTGTGACATGAATCAAGACTTGAGGTCTTGTGTTGGTCTTGACTACAACACTGAATATCACGTTCAGAAAAACAGCACATGAAAGTGACAAAGATGAAAAAACCAAAAACCAAACAGGAATGCAGTTTGTAAACTGAAGCTTCTCAGAAGTTTACAAAGGGCTTTACATGTACATGTACAATTCAACATACTAGTTTGTCTATGATCATGCCACACCCATATGCTCCTACGCTTTCCGCACACGTACGCAAAGGCACAAAGTGGGTTGCTACACGTACATTGTACAAGTGGTGCTACGTGAATGTATACCGGTGCTATACATGATCTTAACCGGAATCGGCAATTCAACAACTGTACCTTGGATGCGGTGAGCTGGTCCTTGCCAAGGTGGAAGCACACAAACAACAAGCGAGCAAACAAGCAAGTTGTCATTGAACGCCAAATTACAACAAATACAACCCAGAGACTCATAAAATGGAGAGCACACAAGTTACTAGTACTTGGAACGTCTTGGATGATGTGCTAATGATCCAGTGGATAAGTGAAATGAGCACCATGCATGGCAACAGGAAATAACCTCCAACTGAAAACAATCACACCATCTACAGTATATTTAAATCAAAAGTACAAGTACCGGTAATAGAAATAAAAACTGGAAGGCTGGTAGATGGAGAACACCAAACCCACAAGTGAAAGTTTGGATTAATAATAGTGGATGATGACATTAGTGCGGGTCTTCCCCATCCAAAAACATTTACCAAGCATGCGTCATGTACTGCACGGTACTATACATGTCAACATGTAAAGTGTAAATGGTTGAGGAAACAAAACAACCAAACAAAGCCAAAAAAATATTTGACTGAGATGTTCAGATTATGGCAACTTAAGGGGGCAGAACCATACGTCCTATCTCATTTGTATTTCCAAAAATATCCTTCTGATATGATGCTTTTCAGATATTAATGTCACTCTACAATGTACCGTACATGTATGTATGAAAAGTGTTTCTTTAGCTGTGTATAAGCTTGCTTCTTCAAAAATGCAAAAACATTTTTTGAAATTTCTACATGTATGAAGCTATCACTGAATGAGACTTAGGTTCATGCACCTGAAGCATAATTAAATGCCATGACTTTTCATGAATTTTTCATGACCAAATTATGAAAATCCATGACCCAATAACGCAATTCCTTGGACTATTCGGACTTTTAAAGTTGCGAATAAAATCACACATTATATGCACTTATTTCTGATAATAGAAATCACACACAATGTACGAAAAATTTCATGATTTTTCTATGACTTCAGTCATTTTTACAAAATTCCATGACTTTACCATGACTTTATTCATTTTTATGAAATTCCATGACTTTTCCAGGCCTTGCAAACAAAACGAATTTCCATGACTTTTTCATGACTTTTCCAGGCCACAGGAACCCTGGAGACTGCAGAATGAGGGACTGGTGAGATTCTACATGTATGCTGTAGAAGTGTGCTTTATTCACAGTACATTGAGTTTCAATAAACACATCCATATTGGGCAAATGGTGTATCGTGGATCTCTGCGATGAAGTTCAAAGGCACCACTGCAGCATGTGCAAGAAACGACACGTTGTTTCCAAGCCGCTTTATTATATTCCCCAGACAAAAGAAAAATAAATTACCCACACCGGGTAATTTTTTAAAACCAATACGTGCCTCCTACACAAAATGGCTGAACCCATGCGCATGTTTATGTTGGAGTACCAGAGTGTACATGTATGGGAAAATCCTTTCTCCACTAGAAGTAAAGCGAACAATGCAAACACAGAGAACATTCAATAACTCTGGAATAACAATATAAACCACATTAGGTATGATCAGCCGCTGGGTCATTGCGGTATTAAAATAAAACTTCCCTCGTCGGGGCAACGGGGCACAGAGAGAGAAACACAGTTTATCAGGAATACGAGGGCCTTACAAGCGCAGGGCCAATCGATATCGAGCGGGCGGTGAGGGGAAAACACAGCAGTGTTTTGATTGGGTCGGGCCCTCCAGATGCGGGTATGCCACCCCCTGGCACCTTTACAGCTGGCTATTGATCCGAAGGTTGGGACTCCGCCCACCCCGGGGCAAAAAGTGTGTGGAATATCTCATCTTGGGTTCCACTGTTGAATGAGTTAATTCTTGATATATGCATACACGTAGTGTGCATTTTTCCCAATGTGTCATACGAAAGCTGATTTCTTGTCACTGCACATACGAATACATGTATGTGCATGTGTAGACATACATGTATATGTACCGGTACAGTGCATGTGGGCATTAATTACCAGTATTGTGATGAACATGCAAATGTACATCACTGTATACAGGCCAGTGCACGTAATACATTTTTCGGGTATCATCAAGCCCTGTGTGACAGGTATGATCAGGACTTTATTGGGGAAAAACTCTTCCTCTGCTCCAAGGTACACATAAATGTACATGTACACAGGTACATGTATGTATCTATAGCAACATGGGCTATGTGCATTTCTAATGTATCGAAATACATGTACAAGGTGTGTGTGAGGGTACCGGTTAAACCAGGATATTGCAATCACCAAATTTCAACATCAAACCCCAAAGTGCATGTACATGAGCATGTAACTTTGACAGGCTCCGACCCAGCACTATGAAGCTGCTTTTTAAAAGCAATTGGGGGAACACTTGTACCTAAGAACTTAGGCAAAAATTGAGCAACTTCTGCAACTTGTGGCAGTGTGTATGAGCCAGGAAACTTCTCTACAATCGTACTGTACATCTTCACCGAATCCTACCCCTATATGTGCAGTGGCACCAAGGTCTCTGCTTACAGGTTACCGGTACATGTACATGCACAATTGTACAGTTTCCCTGTAATTAAAGAAGGTTCCTGTGCTATCAAATCACACGTGGGTCCTGGTGTTATTTATAAGGAAACAGTTTGATTCAGTCTTATGGAATTACATGTAATTGCATAACACATTTTGCTACATACACATCTGGCACATGTACATGTACTATGTACGTGTACCATGTATATGTACATGTACCATGTACATATACATATAAAGGAACATGTACACACTGTACATCTACATGTAAAATGTACATGTATGCAAATTTTCATGCACCACATTCTTCATTCACAGTAGTATGCTAGAATTTCTGATCATGGAGAAGACACTAAAGTCCTAGGAAATTTTAAGGTATTTTGCTGACATTTTGCACAGTTCCAAGGAAGTCAAACTTACATGTATGGTTTGGACACTTGGACAAAAGCTGTGGTTTCCCTTGACAAACGTTTATAAAACCAGTGTGCCTATCAGATTTCAAATGAAAATTGACATAGTAATAATTACCATTCATGAGCTTTGGATTTCAGGTGGAAATTGAAATTTTAAGTCGATTTATAGTGTTTAATTCCAACATCACCTGAAATCGCAACTGCTACTTTTTCATGTACACTCTAAACTGTTACCAAGGCAACAAATGGTCTCGAATACACTCCAATTTCACTGGCATGCATATTTTCCTAGTGGCAGCATGCCCTCAAAGGCAGAGCTTGCTTGCTTTCAGACAGGGCTGGTTGCCATGGTTATCAATCATCCCATTGATCTCTTGCAGAGCTCCTCCAAAGGCACCTGCATTTGTAGGAGAAAGAACCTTGCTGGGGCTGAGTTCATCACAGAATCGGATGCAATCCGCTGCATTTCATCATTTGCCTGAGATCGGTTCAGTCCAGGGTGCACACTCCACTGTACATCTTCATTTAAAATGGTCTCAAATGTGACATTACAGGTAGTTTAAAATGTACATGTACATAAACTTCATACATTTTGTTCCTTATCTATTATAAAAGCCTGGGGCCGATCTCATTATATGAGCACAAATTTGCTCTGCCAGGAATTCATTTACTTACAATGTAACAAAGACAGGCTATCAGCCAAAATGTTATGCAATATTGATCACTTGTAATTGGTTCTACTGTGAGATTCAACCGGTATGTGCTTCAAACCCTCAAAGAGTGAGGTTATTTTGGACCAATCTCACGGACCGGGAGGGGAGGAGGGACGGTCTCCTTGAGAACTCAGCTATCACATGTCTGATTCTTTTCAAACTTCGTTTTGATTGTCTTTACGTGTAATGCTGCACGTAAAGACAATCATTATCAGTACCTTCACCAATGTTATACATGCAGTCGAGACCTGATAGTCCGAGTCCGAGGCCAAGACTGAGACCTGAAGATGTGAGACCAAGACCGAGACCAATACCGAGACCTCCATCACTGAGTTTCACATCAGTATGACATAGGGTTTTAACGTTATGGTCATATGAAGTCATGGCATCAAACATATGGGCCTGCCTGCATCAAGCACGCAGTGGAAAAAGTTTTGGCTGACCTGTCTGGAAAAACTAAAGGAAACAAGTCTGATTTTTAAAAACCGGGGTCAAAATGACTGCAAGATGTGTACTGAAAAGCTCCTTAAGGCTCAGCGCAAGAAAAACAAACCTGGCAGTGGTATTGGAGAAAATGCTTCGGGGGAAGGGAGGCAGATTCCCAGTGGCCCTTTCAGGGTTAAAAGCAGCCTTGCTGTGTTATGCTGTATTTTTGGCTCAGCATCTTTGCAAAGTAACACCACACTCCAGATGTGCTAATTTTTCTATGTGCGTACCGGTACATTGTACATGTACACGTCAACTCACTTTGACTGTACATGTACCACCATGTTTCATTATAAACTATTGGCCGGGGCGGTCATCCAGGATTTTCACAAATGGCAGGTATATGTAGCAACCACACTGTTCCAATGAAAGCAACTGTGACCGTGGCGACGCGCGCGAACCAGCCAGTCAGAGGATCAGACTACTCGATCATTTCTTTGATCAGTATGTGTACCCACGCCCGTCGCAGTTGTTTTCATCAGCGCGGTGTGGTTGCTACCTGCCATTTTGCAAATGTCTCGCAGGTCCGCCCCAGCGTATAGCAAACTGCCTTGATAAATAAAACAAAACCTGATTAATCCTGAACTGTCACCCCTTAAGAGTGTGAATATGTAGACCGAAACTCGCAGTCTGAAGGTATGTATGTAAACACAGAGCTCGTTTATGAGTATGTGTACATGCGCATTTGGAAAATGCATGCAACTGTCATGTTAATTAGACAACTTCCGGGTAACATGATGTTTCTGATCATGAGTGTCACATTACTTGTACACTGTAAATGCATGTCAATGCAAATGTACATGTAGGCGTTCATATGGAACGCCGCTGTACCATGTCAAGACCCACTGAAATGTATCAGCAAGGATTCAGTATGTTTTGTAACACCATGTACAAGATATAATGAACCTGTCAGTATCTGCCAAAGTACGTACACGTACTAAGATACAGGTAGACCAAGTTTTGCCTGTGGTACTGTACTAAAACAAGTCTGTAACTTCCCTTACCGTACATCAATAATCACTTTCTTACCATACATCAACAATTTGGTGGGTTATTTTTTGGGGTTTAGGACAGCTTCAATTGGTCCACGTACTCTACAGGAACAGGCACAGTGCCTTTAAATTACTTCATAAACAGTCTTATGATTACATATTGAGGCATGCAACTTGGACTTGACAAAAAATGAGGGAATTCCAATTTTTACAAGACTTTGTACAGTGTTTTTTCAGGTAAGTGTGAAGTAAAAAAAAGAATAGGAAATCAGGTGATCTGAGGAAAAGTTGCATGCCTGTATCGGTATATTGCACAGCACAGGCATGGGGCAGCAAATGAGGAATAGCTTGGAATTCCTGGACACTCAAACTGCAATCAAAGCTGGTGTTTAGCCGGAGGGCATTCCTGTGACATTTCTGACATGCTGAACTGCCATTTGCAATGACATCAATGACCGACAAGAGGACAAACATTCGGTCCCACTGACCAAGGTGGTCTGTGTGTGACATCCTGTTTGTTTCACCAAGCAATGGCCAATTCTGATCGGTCAGACAAGCTCAGGGAAATCGTCCTCCAAGGTACGGCAAACATGCCTTTTTCTGTGATTACGATCCTCCATGACATACCCAGAGGCTCCTCTGCTGGTGTAAAATTGTACGCTTAGTAGTGCCATGAAATTGGATCCTTATCTGTGAAGTTGGCCCCAGTTTGCATTTGATATTGAGAAACTCACAAAAGCACAGGAAAACTTGTGGTACTTTGCACAGGGCCTGATGTCCCTATTGGCTTCAGCGCAAAAAAGTGCAGTGCTGGGTTACAGGATTCAGGGAGGTTTTTCAATACAACAAATGCAGTGTGGGTCTCAGGGTTAAGCCTCTGACAAAAGGCCGATAGCTGAATGTATAAGAATGTACTGGTATTTGAGGCTGGTGGCTGTGGAACATTATGACATGAAAACATGTACGTACATTACTCCATAGGATTTCCAGCACTTTGTGCCCAAGACGTGTGACTTTGATTACCAGGGCAGCCAATATACCATTTCTAAATATGCAAAGAATGCACGAATACATATACACTTCCTCCGCCCATCAAAAAGTGAAATATTTCAAATGACAGAAGCCCCTTTCGATACTCAATGCCAAACGGCATTTGGCCAATGCTCAATTTATCTCCCAGTAAAGTTTACATGGACGTAGACGTTTCCAGCAGGACTGGAGAGGAACGGGAACTATCAGGAAATTGATGTGCACATCAAATACCGCCGGCATTGGCACTGATTCCCTACTGGTGTTTGCCTCGGCAAGTCCAGTTTAAGGGGCAAATTTTCCCCCTGCTTGCTAGCTCTGTGAAACTGTACTGCAGGGTTCATGAAAAAAAAAAAATTTAATCGCCCCAAAACAACAGCTGTAAATAAATAAATACAAAATAGCTTCAGGACATTTCACTTCTTTTAATGGCCGGGATTCTTCAGGTTGAGATTTTCAAAAAATTGTGTTTATTTTCAAAGATTTGTTCATGTACAATGTACGTGTACATGAACATGTATACATCATTAAGACATGAAGTATCGCAACGGCATTTCTTAAACACTTCCTAAAAGAAGAGAGAAAAAGGTTTACTTGAACGTATAATACATGTACATGTAGTTTTCAATATGTTTATTTATTCCATCTCCCATCAGTGCTGCTTCCTGTGGCCTACCGGCATGAGAGTCTGGAGATCTCATCAAAACAAATGCCAAGACTTCTTCAAGTATTCCACAACCCTCCAACATTGACTCCGAGAACTGACGAGATACAGTCTGCATGAAACCAGGTGACCTTTAGCTGTGACCCTCGACCTCCAAGGGGCATGCATTAATCTACTGAACAAGTTTTCCTGACAATATTAGACCACTACAGATAACCTGCCGAGTGCAACCAGAATCTTGCTTAGTTTAAGTCTACAGGCAGTTTGCGCAAATTGGTTGAAATCCTTTGTCTTTTGATTCGTGCTGCAACTGTTCCAGTATATTTTTTCGAAAGTCAATTTTCGATATGCTCTGGAAAATTTACGGCAATTTTTCTGCCAGTCTACATGATAAACAAAGAGCTCAGTTTGCTCTTTCTAATCCACACGGGAGCAAATTACGTGTACTTGTAAAATGGCCTTAAAACTCATTGTGTGGGATCCTGTCACTGATTTACTAACCGGTACTATTTCACAACTTTGTGCTTTGAGAATGGAAGTCCAGAGAACCAGCAGATAAAAATAGACACACCTTTAAGATCGACTTCTAACTCCTGAAAAACATATGGAATTTGTCTCCATCCCCAACACTTACCTGCGGTGTATACTGCACTACTAAACACTGCCGTATCATTCAGACTGATTCAGACCTGCATTGTATATTCCCTGTGAAAACTCCACATGTACGGCAGGCAGACCCACAAGCATAATGAAGCTTAATGAAGATATGCGCACGTCCTGATGGTCTTGTCAGGTGGATTTAATTGAGCACCAGAGAGCAGTGGGCATGCCTATAGATACATCACGGACCATTCATTTCCGGCTGACTGCACAATGAGCTCAGTACTGGCAGCTGTCACGGCAATCGAGATAACCGGGGACGGACCAAGTCCAAGGAGACAGTTGTCACATGGGGTTTGTCCATGTGGATGTACATACATGTATACATGAAGAATTTGGATGCAAGTAAGCAAGAGTACCACTTGGAACATTTACGGGTACATTAGCATAAACACATTCAGTCTCAAAGGAACACGTACACGTACATTGAATTTGGCTACTGTTAGTACATGTAATTCTGGTGCGGTGCATACAATGGGCTGGAACACCTTGAAGTGCACCAGTTTATACACCTGTAGGACAGGTACTTAGAAGCATTTGCCAAACTCATCAAGGGTCTGCAAAACTGAGAATGACTGAGCACGATATGTGGTGTTGTTTACATGTTACATGTTTATCAACTGTACTGGCTTTAGTAGGGAACACAGCACAGTTGAAACTGTCATGGCCCACTTTGCATGATGGGTACAGTAATTTACAGTTCCTTGAATTCCCTTCACTAACGAGCTGCACTTTCCTGGCCACTTGCAAAACTGAAACCTGTTCTTGTTGTCTTTATGACACCATTTCAGCTGCACCGTAGACTTCTATTCCGAGTTTCCATCTCATCACTCACAGTGAAAGAAAACATCCCAGTTGACATTGTCAACTTTATGCTCGAGAGAGATCCCACCACACTGACTACCAAAGTGGAAGGCACTTATTCCATTCTCACATGGGCATGGCTGATTCTTAATTAGGCCCCCTGTTCTTGCTGAGAAGTTGGAACACTCAGCAAGTGATCCGATGCAACAGCAAAAATGCTCCTTCTCAAATACTGGGTTTAAATACGGTGCGTGTACAAGCCATCACTCTCCATCAGTCCATACACTGTACATCACTTACACCGCCTGAAGAAATTGAGCACCGTAACATAACTCGTGTGGTACAGCGTCTCCGTTTACATTGTACACTGTAGTTTCCTCACAGCAAGCACGTGCCAACCTCTGTCACTGATGAGGAAATAAATGCCTTAAACTCCAGTGCAACAGGATTTTCAATCACATAAGTCTATCGTACATACATGTACATGTGCTGGCAGCGGCAATCACAACTATACAGGTACATGTACATAGGCAAGTAACTGAGAGGGCAATTCCAGTGATCATCTTTTGCTTCAAAGTTCTTTTTATGTGTAGTAGAAATCACGGTATGTTCGTCTGGGGATCAACCTAATCTGTGGGAGCATCACCCCCAGGACACGTAGCCACCATCAGCATCTCAATGTCTGAATCATCTTCGCTCTCTGTCCCACAGCCTTGTACACGTACAATGAAGGTGATGCAGGGAAAAGTATGCATAAATATGCAAGGCACGACGTGCGGGGCTGTGCTGATGGCCAGGGCAGCCTCCTGCATTTGTTCTGTAACAAATTCCGGCTGATGTGCGTCTGATGAGTGTGTGCCCCCCCAGAACAAACAGGGAAATGCACAGGCCACGCGGACTTGCAGAAAATGGTAACATATCTTCCTGTTACAACAAACGCATATATAGTATTTGAGAGCATCAGGCTTGCTAGTTAAGTTCTGTAACATTGCTTCCAGTGCACTATGAACGAGCAACTTGAAGCACCAATTCATGAAGAGCAATGAGACATGACAGCTGGAAGAGTGTATTTTTAAACAATACATTCATATTTTTGTTCAGTGTGTCTCCTATTGTGAAGGGACTTACTGGTAACGTACACTGTACATGTAAGTGTACAGGTATGTATATCATACGTCCTTGTTTTACAAAAAAAAATGAGCTTAGGATTTGTTTTTTCCTGCTGATGACTAATAAAGACAACTGTTCTTTTGAGTAAAATAAAGATCAATTAGGTCTTTCAGTATACTGGTACATATACCGTACATGTATTTGTTATGCCCTATCCTTGAGAATTGACACCATACATGTTTACAGGTATGTATGCTCTCAGTTAATATTGTAGGAGTCAGGAGCATTTGGGGCACAATTTGAAACATACTGTGTGATCGATTGGCAGCTTGTGATTTCAAATTGACATAATGCTTTAGAAAAGGACCATTTTTGAAAATCCCTGTTTCGAAGTGCCGCAACCATAAAATACATGTACATGCACAGAAACTGTACATCTTGAAGACTTCACCCACAAGGATTTTCTTTTCACTTGCAAATAATTGTAAATGTAACCTGAGCAAGCAAGGCACCATTTCATAATGCCTTTTTGAAGGTCTGAAGAAAAAAAAATACACAAACACGCCAAACAGAAAGACCAAACAAAAACACATTATTTTAATGGGAGTCCGTGAATGAATGTATGATGACAGGAAATAAGTGACTGATTAAAAAAGAAACACAAAAACCAACACCCTGCTTCCAAAACCAACCCCACAATGCAGTGTTTCAAGTGTCAAATACCTCTAATAGAAATATGCATGAAACCTAGCCAGTGGCGTTCTACATGTATAAATCTCCATAAATTGCACTCTAATTCATGCATGGGGGGGGGGAGTCCAAGGTATCATTGACCAATGCCTGGGTCTGCTATATCAACTTCCTCCATGTCTCAATTTATTCAGCGCTACCCCAGGTGTCAGTTTCGGATTCTGCCTCTTCACTCCTCATCAATTCCTAAGTGGGTTCTAAAAATACATGGCCCACTACTTCAGAATATCTGAGGATATTCACTGTCTACTGTGCATCAAGGAGTAACTCTGCTTAAATACAGCAAGCTCAAAACATTCAGAGGTAGATAGAAGTAGGTCAGGTTGAAACTGTCAAAAAATACATGTAATGTTTTGCATGTGTACGTAGAGAAGCCATTTTCAAAGAAAATCCAGTGCAATTCATTACATACATGTATGTCCGCCTATGTTTGTTTTTTTTCCTTTTTTTTTTCTTCAGTGCCACTTCTAATTCTTGTACACAGTACATCACGCACTTCACAATTTGCAAAGATGTACCCTGGTAGGTCAGGAGGAAAGTCGTGTCTAATGTAACACGTCAATGTCATCTCACACCTCGATGCACTTGTACTGCTATGGTCTGTGGTCTATGGCACTCGATGCTAAGTGACGAGGCTCGGTGAAAGCCAGATGAGACCATTACCTTGTTTATCGTTGCGGCACATACATGTACATGTATCAGGAATCCAGGTACACTGTTAAAAAGATGATTCCAGTTTTTTTTTGGGGGGGGGAGAGGGAAGGGGTTGCAACAGCCTTGGTCAAAATCCACTGCCATACAGTTTCAGCCAAGAACATGTAATTCCTACAGCTGTATGATGTATGGATGAACTCAAGCTCAGGTCCGGGTGTATAGTATTTTTTTTTCCTTGAGCAATGCTTTTCAGGATTTTTTGTTTCAAAGAATATACAAACAAAAAACCCCCCTGATAAGGAACAACAGCAATTTCTCCCTTTTTCATTGTTTTTGGGGTGGGGCTTCAGGGATTCTACAAGTGTGAGTTTGCCCCTTTTTTGCCTGAATCGTACAGTGGGACACAAGGTAAATGTATGGACTACGGAAAGGTACATACACATGTATACTGTCAGGTCCCTGTGAATGAAGGTGTATCTTTAGAAGAAATTAACTTCCCAAATTCCTTTGGAAAACATATCACTTACTGCACCTGTTTGTATACATGTACATACATGTACATGTAATTTGGCCAGATTTCCATACATATGGTACAGTGTACATGTAACATTATACATATTTACATAGAATTCCAAATCTTAGTGTCTTTATTTTTAAATTTGAGATGTTAATGTTTAGATGTATATTTCCAACTTTACCTACTGCCCATTTTGTGACCTCCTATTACCATGTGTGTGCTTATCTCTCTTTCAAAAGTTTAAAAATACCAGTAAGCTGCTGTCGTCTTTATACATGTAAGCTTGTTCATCTGCCAACAACACACCAATATTTTGCAACCCTCTAGGATTTAATGGACTTGGAAATTCCAAAGCTGGCAAGCAGTCAAATCACAGTTCCGGGTCACAAATGAGTACTGGGAGATGAACAATGACGCAGGAATTTCTGTCACGGTCCACTAGAATCTCTCCTGACTTTACCTGAAACTGGACGGCTTTTGAAAGGCTTGTGATGGAGGTGCACACTGTACTAGTGACTTGAACATGAGTAATGAACATCTACACATGAACATGCACGTGTAGTAACTCAGGGCAATAAGCCATTTGCGAGTTAAATTTGAATAAAATTTGGTACACTGAGTTGACTGCACATAAACATAACCCAGACTAAAAGACACTGTTGCAAAACCTCATGATTTGGGGGAATGCTGTTGCATAGTGACCATCATCTCTGGAATCGACTGGTTCCTTTGTGCCCTTCTTATCCATTCAGAACAGTGTACAGTGTCTCTTATGTAACTAAGGAAAAGCGTGACCTGAACCATGGGGTATAGCAACAGTGTCTTTAATATGAGAGAATTCTAATTGTTATGTTCACACGACTTAAAAGAACTCAGTGTAACAGATTTTATTCAAATTTAACTCACAAAGGTTTATTCATCCAAGATGCATGTAGATGGTACTATGCTGCATACATGTTATGTGCACCTCCCTTCCTTGCACTGTGGTTTAACTCACAGACTATCCATGACACTTGACACCCCTCTATCTTCTAGGGTACCAGTCCAAGTTTACAAACTATTTTATAATACTTCTCACTCTCACTTTTGATTCTGGAGACAGACACTGGACGGCCTCCTGGGAAACAAGTCTGTGGTGTGCAAGGTTCTTATTTCCAACAAGGAGTAATGAGCACCACAAAGAAATATTTGTTAAAGACAGCAAGAGGTGAATGATCCCTCTTCAGACATAAAACCTCTGAACAGTGACAACCAAGGACACATGTACATGTAGGGGTATTAAACAGTTTGTGATGTACACTATGAATACATGTCTTTGGGCATTATGACCCTACACAACACATACATGTACATGTACAGTGTAGCAGTATCTATTTTATAGACTACATGTACTTTTACATGTATTTTTGGTCGGGATGGTCTATGGATTGCATATGCTCCTCCCCAAATGTCTAGGTCCCATGAGTGAATAAGACACTGTAGTTCCTCTGCTCGACCTTCTTGCATTAATTCGCTAGTTATAAACAAGTTGGAATCATGCAGACATGTTATTTGATGGAAGAACTACTCAAGAATTATAATGTACTTCTTTCTCACTACTCAAAAATTTGTTGTCAAAATAATGTGCCTCATGCTGTGCGGTGAACAAGTGGCTCCAATAGCACTCTGAAGAGTTAAATCACCCGGTACCAACAAAGTAACAAAGTTGAAAACAAACCAGTACATGTACCGGTGATCAGGTGACATGTACATGTATTACTTAGAGCTGAACCCTGCTGAAAGAATTCACAAAGAAGAGACCAAAATGCAAGGTTTGCTGACTTACATTCCATTATTGTCCTGATGTCCACACCATCCAACGCCCCAAGCCCGATACCCAGCAGGCAGCGGGACAGCAAATATTCCACTACCCCATTCCTTCCAACATCTCCAGTCATCTTAATAACAATTACTAGTATTATCCCCAAGGGGACAGACTTGCAGTGACCACGCTCGCTCGCTTTCAGAGCCACTGTGGATCTGAGGGCAATGCTCCACTTGTCACTAGCTACTGGCAGAGGTCTTTGAAAGACTTTTTCTGAGAGGTTGCACAAAAGTGTGGCAGGACAAAGTGTGCGTCATGCCTGACTGTCAAAGAGGCATCTAAACCCCCCCCCCAGTATTTTTCACCTAGTTTTTGTTATCTCATTTTGTTTGGCCAGTCAAGAAGCCAAACACAGTTGGAAGGGGGGACTCCTAAACAAACGGGACACAATAGGACTGGCAGTGATATGCTTTGCTACAACTCCCGGTCAGGGTAATCTGTGTGATACCGACCGTCTGGGCTCATTCACAGCATCAGTCCGGACTTGAGTGAGTAGACATTAGGCGGTAGCGTTCCTAGAATTCGGCAAAGTATGGAATGTGCCAGAGTATGAAATTGCATTGTGATGGAACAATGGGCCACCTGCGCAGGATCCCGACACCAATTTGAGTGACTAAGCCGGGTTGAATGACATCTGGCAGGTACATGTACAGAAGCTGGATTCACATAGAGTATGAAATGATGTGGCATTCTTCTGGATAAAATGTACACACATTCATACATACACATGTACTTGTACATGTATTCCCGCTATTGAACCAGGGCTTGACGCGCAGGCTGGCATCTGAAGTTTAGGACTCTATCCAAAGCAAATGCCGGTACCGGTACATGTACCGTGCTGTGCAAGAGAGAGAGAGAGAAATATGCACTAAGTAAACAAATTTTTTACTAAGCACAACTGTACTTTGCGTGCAGCGTCTAGCCCAAAGTGCACTCACTTCATGAACTCAGAGGAGTCAATCAATTTTCAGAATTTTAATGAACACCTGTGGGTTCTCTATGTACAATATACCGGTACACATGTACTTTCCGTATTGTGTATGTACATTTATGTACAGGTGTAACATGTACAAGAACTCTGTATGCTGTATTGTATACCGTGTAAAAGTACATTGTACGGTGCTCATGTACATGAAGGTTGCATAAAGTACATGTAGCCTTCTCTTTGACTGATACAAAAGAGGTCTGTGATCGTTTACAGGTACTTTGACCGTATTCCTTGTGTTGTCTTTCTGTACAAGAAAACTGGCCCCCAAACTGGTTTATACTTGCGCACACTGGACAGTATGTAAATGTACCATACATGTACATGTATGTTCATGACGAATGCGAGAATATTTGCAATGTACATGTCCATGCATGTACATGTTCAGGACATGTACATTGTGTACACCTACATGTTCATATGTACATGTACTTGTACCCTGTATTATGCAACCACACTTAACAGTCACATTAAGCTTAGTCTGCAGTATGGCACAGCATGTTTTTTTTACGATTATGATATACATGTACATGTACCTTACCAGTAGGTAAACAAGATGGCTGGTGTGGTATCGGTACATGTATGTGCCAATTTTGAAAGAAAGTAAAACGGAACATTATGCCTTTCAATTTAATTCTTTTGTTGTCCTAATTGTTTGTGAAATTTCATAGGTTGGACGTGGTTTCAACAAAAGGTCAACCATACATGTACCGCACCTGTACTTTTTTTTTGGTAACTTCTTTGAAAAATACAACGAAACTGCGGGATGTTTGTTTTTCCAGAAATATCTGCCGGTCTGCATCCATACAAAGACAGCGTTTTATATCAATATTTTCCGGCTTTTTTTTTTCAATCTGGCGTCTGGCGATCGTTTCTCGTAGACACTTCCGGACCGGATGTGTGCGGTTTGTATTCAATGTTCCAAGTGCAAATATTGAGTTGCAGGGTTCAAGTATACGGCTATCTCTGGTTGTTATTTAACAAAAAAAAATATTCCTGATGGCTTTCTGGGATAAAAAAAAAAGAACAGGCAAAAGAACACGATTGCTTGGCTGCATAAGTAACCTCTACCAGCCTTTCCAATTTAGCTTCAAAATGCGGCATCTTCAAAGCAACATTTCTGGGTTTGGGCAGAGCTCTGCCAGACAATTACTTTGTTGAACAGCGTGAAGTGTGCAGGCACAGCCGTGGCTAAGTCATGTAGAACGGACACAGTCAGTGATTAAAATGCAGAAGTGATCAAATGAATACACACCTATGTACATGTACTGTGTGTGCATTAGAAAATGGGCAATTCTATGAAAATTAAATGACTCAAAAAGAGGGCCACATTTTCAAGTTTTAGAACAAAAAATGAAAAATGTCTGCATTAAGGACACACACACACTGCATGTTTGTTGGGGCACTGCATATTTGTTAGATTTGACATTGATAAATTCTACATGTACCGGCACCAGTACAATGAAAAGAACTAAACTCAAAGATTTTCACTGTGACAGCCTGACAGTCAGGGTTCAAACAGACAAGGTCAATTTCCAATAAAAAAGGTAATGTTTAGTATTTGCAGAAAACAAAGACATGTATACATGTACATCCATCAGTCAAAAATGCTTGTCTCTTAACATCCAAGTAAAGCCCAAAATATTCCACTGCTGAAAATGGCAAATCTGGCAAGAAGCTGGCAAATACAAGAAAATCATGCACAAGCAAACTGGGTAGGTTCATCCTTTACAATGGGCCTAGAAGTAGTCAAGTTACAGGAAACTGTACGTGTATGTGAATTTAACTTGCTCTATATGGAAATTTCAGTGCCCTTAATTTTTGGGGGGATCAGAGCAGCATTCACCTGGATGACAACTTTCAGCTGTAAAACAGTTTGCCTGGCCCGTGGCCCGGCCATTTGCATTTACAGGCTCAGTGTACAGCCGTGCCATATATTCGGTCAATATACCGATACCTACATGTACGTGTACAGTGTGTATCTCTGGGAATTATTCAGAGGAAAGCCTCGACCTACTCTGAGCATTCAAGTGCAATCACGCTGGAACGAATGTGGAACAAATTAAACTGGAGAATGTGCCATTTGAATGGCTCAGCGGAAGAAATGCGGCCGAATGGCGAGTGAATGGGGCTGGAATGCAATACACATGCAGATATGTACGGTGTAACTGGGATAAAAGTGCAGAGTCCAAAGAGAAGACAGGAAGAGTCTGGGTGGCAAACAGGTTAACTCATTTGATCACATGCTCTAAAATGATTTAAATCACATACGGTAAATATGTAGAGACAGAGTGGCAATGATGGAGGATTGAAGTAAGATGCCTGACATACATGTAATATGTCCAAAGAATTTGGATTAAATGGGGTTAAAATGCTTCAATAGTTTCACGTCTTCCTCAAGTGACAGAGAACGGGTAAAGGAGGACCTTTTACAAATTTATACAGGTGATTCCATAGTACACACATGCATCTTGATTTTAAAAAGTGAACTTACTAGGAACAAAGTCCCACAATTCTGTCTTCTTGCCATACATGTAGATGTACGGTACATGTGCTAGTATATTATGTAATGTGGACTTTGACCAATTTCCATAATTCATATCAAAATCCAGACACTCCAGACACATGCATCAATGTACATGCTACTGTACTTTACAGTGCAGTGATAATTTTCAATGAACCCCCTCATCCCGGTGATATCAAGTTAAACATTAAAACCATTACCTCCCATAATCTCATCTGTCCTATCAAACTACATGTACATGTACCCGGTATGTACAGGATGCACTTCAGACAAGGTCCAATGAACAACTTGCGTTAAATTTGAATAAAATCTGGTACACTGTGTTATCTGATTGCACAGAAACGTAACAATTTGAATTCCCTAGACTAAAAACACTGTTGCTATACCTTGTGATTCGGGTCAAGCTTTTGCATAGCGACCACCATCTCTGGAATGGACTGGTTCCTTTGTGCCGTTCTTATCCATTGAGATCAGTGCACAGTTGGAAGGCGTCTCTTATCATGCTTATGTAATTAAGCAAAAGCTTGCCCTGAATCACGAGGTATAGCAACAGTGGTTTTAGTATGGAGAATTCAAGTTATGTTCAAGTGACTTTAAAGAACTCAGTGTACCAGATTTTATTCAAATTTAACTTGCAAATGGCTTATTGACAGTTTATGCTTGCTTTTTCATTTCTAATTTTCTTCATTATACATGTACCATATCGCATGATAGGCCTACCGGTACATTATCCAGCTATTTTTCATGTTTTTTGTGCTTCTGGAAATGTTGAGTACAGGTAACGTCAAGTTTGATGAAAAAGGGAACACACAAGCAAGTAGTAATGACCAAAATATTATGAATGATTACTATTCAGGAAACAAATGGCACACCGGTATTAAGATGTCGCACACTGTACATGTAATGGCATTCCCTTATGATGTTCATTTTAATGCAACAGGCAAATTATTATGCTACATCATACTGCATGGCCCTATTATTTTTACAATACCCATCCAGGGCTTAATGAACAATCAAATCCATCCATTAACCCTCACAAGTGCTGCTACATGTGTGCATTCTTGCATGACTAAACGGTGCTGTCAGGTACCCTCTATTACACAATTAACACTCGAAAGGTGACCGTTCTTTCTAAAAATGCTAATTCTGAAACTTGGCAAGGGCTATCCTTCCAAAGCTGACACTTTGCGTCTACTTTCTCTATTTCATTCACATGAAAAAAAAGTCTATATGTGAAACTGATCTCATCTGCCCACAATTGCTGCTGATTTTCTAAGTTGTTTTTGAAAAGAGCCAAATATTGAAAATCAATCGCTTTAGTTGATTTAATTTCATACTGAGCAAGTACATATCTGAGTCATTATCCAAATATTGAGTGGTTGGCGTTGTTTTACAACTGTCTCAGTTTTGTTGGAAAACTAGGAATAAACATTGTACCGGTACCTAAATGTATGTGAACCCACACATCATTTGCTGCAATAATGCAGGGAGTTGGATTTTTAAAGGCGCACGGTTGAAATGACCCTAGGACTTTGGGTTGATATTGTGGAAGCACTTACCAGCAAAGGGATCTTCCTCGTCTTGTCTCAGCAACTCGGTATCGCCGCTACTGCTGGTATCAGTGATGCTCTGAAACTCGTCGTTGGCCTGGTAACCCTCTGAGTCAGCAATGCTTGAGTGAGTGAGAGAGTGGCTGCCGTTCACTGGTCCCCTGCCGGTCTCAGTCTGGTGCAAATCCACAGGTCCTGGGTGACTATCGTCGGTGAAATGAGTTTGGGGTGTAGCGCCGATGCCCGTCCGTGGGAAGCCAAAACGGGATGGTTTTTCTGGTCGGTTCAGCCGTCTTCCGGACTGTCTCTCTTCGCTCCGGTCGTCAAATCCACTGGACGGATCGGCGAGGGAGTAATTAGTCCCTGTGCTGTAAAAAACAGAACTCTCTGGAGCGAGGCAATGCCGGGTCTCAAGGAAGCGAGACGCCTGTTCTGAAGAGTCTGCGGGGTCTCTGCACCCGATCGGCCGGAAGGCTGATCCCTCCTCCACTGATGCACGCTGAGAAGTCCACGCTTGATTTGACGGCTCCTGCCCCCCGAGCAAGTTACCACGCGGGAAGGACTAGGCAATAAATAAAAAAAATTAAGTGAGACAAGAGTGCGGTCGTATAAATTGGACGTGATCAGAATGAATGCAACCAATCGGGCAGGAGCTTTGAGGTAAATAAGGAAGCTTGGCATGCTGGAAGCAGCTGAGAGTGTTCGGGGGTCTTCATGTAAAATTAGCTTTGGCCTTGGACAGCTGGCCAGCCTGGCGGAACTTGAAGGTATGCTTGCGCTAATCTGCTAAGTGGTTTTGGAAATTGCTGGGAGGGTTGGATTAAAAGAACTGTAGTGTGCCGGTGATTTGTCAAATGTGCTTTTGTGCACAGGCTTTGCAGAAAGAATAAGCATCACAGGGTTTACAAATATTGAGTTTAATACCCCGCTTTCTGGGGGGAAAAAAGAGAAAAATGTGAACAATCAGACATAACAAGCAACAGTACTAGTAGAATGCATTAATGGAACAGTAATTCAGGAGCATGAATTTACGTGTACATGTATGTGTGTGTCTGCATATCGCAATGTCTACTGCAAGAAGGCAACTTAATGCATTTGAACTTGTCATAATTGCTTTTCAATTTGAAAAAAAATTTAAGGACTGATATTATGACCCAGAGAGAAATTTTCCCCAAGGCAAAATTTTTTTCCAGACGCAAAATGAATGGGTTGTAACTCAAAAGTTGTACTTATCAGTACTGTTTGAATGTTCGCAGACTTCAAAGCCACAGTGGTGAACAGTTGACAATTGAATGATGTTGTTACGGATATATTTAATCTGCTAAAAAAGGTCAATTAATCCCAGGTGGATTTCCAGAAAGGTCTAAATGTCGCACTTCCAAAATATTCATTCACGACTTCAAGTACCAAATCAAGTACCAAAACGAGCAACAACACACTGCACTTTATATGTGCATGTACGACAATACATGTATGTCCATGTACAAACCAAAGTACGATACTACCAAAAACTAGACAGCTGTTGCTCAATGCTGAATTAAAGGAATACATTTGTAGGATTGTTTGTAATTTTCATTGCTATCTTCTGCGTACTTTCTTTGCTCTCGTTTCACATTTGAATTTTTACACAAATAGTTAATTGACACCTGGTGTCAAATTGATTTAGTTTTCTTTGCAGTTTAACAACTACATGTACATATGTGTTCTGTGTAGGTGTACTTTTCTTTGGGAATGTTTTAAAGTAATGTATACATTCATAATGATGTAGTAACTACATTGCTCTTACAAAAATGTTGAAAAAATAAAAAATACATCACATACAAAACCAGGTGAAATAGACTGAAGGGTGTTTGTGTCCAATCCTACTAAAAAATGCTACCTAAAATGAATCACTATTTACAAGCAACATATTAATTTTCCCAGCCTGTGACTCCTTTTCCGAAGCTGTCAACCAAGTCAACCAATCTGTTCAGATTGGTTGACTTGGTGGAAAGCTTCAGGAAAGGAGTCTTACCAAACGTCAATAAATTAAATTGTACCCTCAGAAAAAAAATATGCCAATCTCAAAATTTTGGTGCTGGTTACCGCTACACATGAACCTGCTGCTAGTGGTGCTGGTGTTGAATCACAGCACTTTTTATTTCTTAATGTTACCAAAAAAGGGTGAAAAGTTTCAAAGGTTACATGTATGTTTCCTTCCTGCCACGTCACTGGTTCATTCTCCACAAGACAATAGAGGGCAGTATTGCACTGTCTTCACTGTTGCCTTCTTTTTGATGCAGTGTTTCACAAAGATATCAGAGTAGCACGCAACAGAACAAGCTGGCAGCTTTTGCAATCATAACTTTGCCTCTGTTTTCAGTTTGATGCTTTAGTTTTGTTAATTTAGTCGCATGAGGTGACACTCTCTGAACACTGCCCCACTTTCTGCTACACAAACATCCAATAGTTTATGACCAGTAAATGTGAAGGCAAACAGAAGGAATTCCGTTAGCTTTACTCTCCATCTTCCAACACCCTTCCATGTATATCGAGATTGTGCATATATCAATAATACTGCAGATTCACAGCACAGCTCACCACCAAGAGGTTGCAACAGAAAGGTCATTTTGTATGCAGTGCATTGTGGGAAATGGTCGACAAATTCTATTTGCCCGCTGCACGCTAGCAACTGGAAGAATTCATGATGCTTGTTTGTCGGGGAAGAAGTTTGACACGTGTGCTTCAACTAGCAGTTTCAATTGATCCCTTCTTTCTACTGCATGAAAGGGCCCAATCCATCAAAAATTTACTGCCTACTGACATGTATACCCTCAAGTGCTAATCACAGCAAGGCGGCCATGCTTTGACTGACTTTAAACTTAAAAAAATGGCCCCTCCACGGCAGCTTCTGTGTGGTGCACTGTACTGTGCTTTTGCCCAAATTGTTTGCCAGAGCAGCATGGGTTAAATTCCGACGATACACGTTTCAAACTGGCTTAGCGTGCATGAACTGAAGCAAACGTGGAGAAGGCACCGAGGCAAACTTGCCCAGTGCGGAGAGACTGGCAAACTTCCCTCACCTGTGGGGACAGCTTGGCCTGAATGCCCAACATGGCGGTGTGCGGGGAGGGTGGTGGGTGGTCCGGGGTGGGCGGCTGGGAATAGCAACTGCCGGGGGAGGACGGCACGTCCGAGTCCGCCGTCTCCGAACTCTGGAGGTCCGAATAGTAGGAGCTGGTGGCCAGCGTGGGCAAACTACCGTTGAGGTCATTGTTGATGGACGGCATGGGGAGAGTCGGGGTGGAGCTCCTGGGGGAAGCAGCTTGATGTTTGGAACGGCGAGGCGGAGGGACAGGGTTTATGCCTTCTGAGGTGGTTGAAAAGATGAAATTAATAGCAGAATAAATGCTTTTGATAAAAATGGATGAGTGATATTTAGTGCCATTTTTAGGGGAGTCACCACTCAACTCGTATTCATGAATTTCTACTCACGAGGCCTATACTCACTTGTTGGGGATAAGTCTTCCAGGGCGGAGCCCACCGAGGAAAGGGCAACTCTGGTGGGCGGGGGGATGTTGTAATTCTCGTGCTGTCCTGTCGTGGCGTCAGAGAGAAGCTCATAGACATCTGCGTCTGTGTCGCTGCCCGTGGATGAGCCCATTGTACTGTTGCAATGTGCTGGGATCTGTAAAGAGAAACATGTTCACAAGAGTCATGAACTCTACTGTGTAATGATGATTTGACAGAGGGGAGAAGATATCCTTCCTCGACTCACGAATTATTATAAAAAACCATGATGGTTGTTTGAACAATAAATTAGAGCAAAATGTCCAAGTATGAGTTGAGAGAATACCAGTTAACACCGAAAAGCATTTTTGGTTTCATATCAAAGGGAAACACTGCAACTCCTTGCAGATCATTGTATGACATAATTTCCAAACTGATACTGCAACTTTCAATGCCTCAGATGATTCACAAAACCAAAACTAGTTTACTGCGACGCTAAAGCAAGAAGAAATCTGGTTTGCTGTGGTGTGCGAGACAAACAAGCCGGGCTGTACATGTATGTGTAAATTTTTACTCTGCATTTAAACAAAAGGAAACCCGCAAATGATAGCTTAAAACAACCAATGGTGGCCTGGACCTCGCTGAAGAAAATGGGGATGTGGTCTAAGACTATCGTGAAGAACTGCTGATATGTGTTTTCAACGGATTCACTGTGTAGGAATCATCCCTCCGTTGCGCTCTGCAGTTGGTACAAATCAGTGGTGTACACTCACTTGCAAGTGCTGCAGGGGAGCTGTGGAGCTTTGCACCTGCTGCATGGTGACAACCTCACCGCTGTACGCTTCGGACAAATCCTCATAGAAGCTCTCTGACTCTGACGAGGAGGGCATGGGACCGGGGCCGGGGATGGGGTCAGGGGCTTGGGCCAGGAGAGGGGGGTGGTCCAGGAGGACCAGGCTCTTGCGGACTTCGTTGACGTCCTCCTTGGAAGAGATAACGGGGTCATCGTCAATGGGGTCTGGTGCCTAGAGTTGACGCAGATGGAGAATGGATTGCAAATAAGAGAGACAGAAAGCTAACGCAAAAGTGAACCCGGATGGGTTGCCAGGGTGTGGATGGGTGGGTGTGGATTGGTGGATGATTTGGTGGATTACTGTGGATACAGAGTTAGTTAGCGGAGATTGGTGGTTCATGTGTGGAATAGTGATTGCATAAATCTGTGGACCAAGGTGATTCTAGGTGGACAGTCATTCTGACCACTGTCAAGGATAATTAAGAATCATCATCATCGATCATGTCATCTGGAAGTTTTCTTCTGGTGGTACACGCCCCAGGCGTGGTGCCATTGCTCTCAATCTGACATATGACCCTGCAACTCTTGTTTCATTGCACCCATATAACTGCAAAGTGTCTTAAAATAGGACAACTTTGGAGAATGAGGTCTGACATGTGGCCAGCAAATTTCAGTGTTCTCTTGTTAATAATACAGCTGACTGGTGGAACTAAGCCCCCTCCGTAAAGTTAGCAGGTTTGGGTGGTGGCCGGTGGCCTGGAATATGAGGTTTTCTTTTACTAAATAAATTCTGTTCATGCCTTGGTGGATGAAATCGGCATGCATACAGAAAACTGATTTTCAAATGACGTGGTTCTGTAGTTGGATGAACCTGGAGCACATGCAATGAATGAGCCCATTCTGGTTTTGGGTGGGTAATGGACTTGGGAGCGTGCAGGTCTTCAACAGAATTTGTGTAAGGGAGCCACTCTAGCATGGGGTTTGCCTAAAAACAAAATCACTGATAAGGCCAACATAGTAAGCAACCAATAAATGAGGAAAACAAAGATATGAAAGAAATAGCATAAAACCCCCACAGGATTCTCTCAACAACTTGTCAAACACAACAACGGCAAAGTGTGTGGACTGCAGTGTCCAACAGGCGGGCTTTAACGATCGCCTGACGACAAAATCGCAGTCGTTGAAATAAGTTTCTACAGTGCCTGTGGCAAACCTGTTCCGGTTGCATAAATAGCACATTCTACAAAAACTCACAACTTTCCCACTTTTTCCTTTAAACTTCAAAAAAGCGCACAGTTGTAGGCCTCTAGTTAAATAATAACTCTTAACTCTAACTAAATAATAAGGCCTCTGCTAAATAATAAAAATCTTTGGGAAAAAAGCTCATTGTGTACGTATTTTCTGAAGCATAAGAAACATAAAAAATGATGAATTTCAGCCCATGAAAGGTCTATTCTTGATCAATCACCCCACAGCTTCAAATCCATGCCGTCACGGCCAGTCTACTCCCACTTTTTCAGAAGGACTCACGTAGATGTGCCGCTTCTTCCTGGAGCTAGCTCTCATCAGCACGGCGGGCTCCGGCGGTACGGTGGTGGGAGGAGGGGCAGAGCATTTGAAAGAGGACCCCGTGGACTTGATAGGCACTGAGGGCGAGGCACTGACGGTGGCTTTGGTGGCATCCAAGCGGAGTTGGGTGTACTCCCCTGCGACGTCTTCGTCGTAGTAGTTGCGGTCCGGCAAGGGCGGAGGTGACTTCTCCGAATCTATTCAACAAGAATACAATAATGGTCCATCGTTTAATAAAGAATTCTGTGCCTACCCACAACCATTGAAGACCAATTGTACATTGGCTGCATCCTAATCATTTGGCTGTAGCTGGCAATATAACAGAAGTCTACAGGAATTGGCTGAAACCGCTAGCCACTCTAAATAAGTTTATGGGAAGTGGCTAACACTGCTACAGATAGCCACTCCACATAAGTCAACGAGAAGTGGCTGTGCCACTGGCCACTGCCTTCCATAAGGACACATTTTTTCCATCCACAGCCGGGTGATTCTGATGCAGCTGTAACTAATGGATACTTTAATTTCTCAACCTTCTGCTGTGCACTCAAAGTCACTTCTGCTGTGCTTTTCTCAAAGTCACAGCCTCTACGAGGTTGTGGAAATTCACTTGAGACTTGCTGAACAGAGACAGAGGAGGAAGAGGCCACTCTGTCAACTTGACTGGTAATCTATGCATAACATACATCCTGGGCAACAGGTAAAATTGATAAGTTGATTGACAAGTGATCACTGATCAAACTCGGACCGGTGTTCCATCACCTGAGCTCTTTGGCTGAGACGCTGGGCTGCTGCTGCCCAAGGGAGCAGAAGACAGGTCATACATGGAACAGGTGGAGTTCACCAGCGGCGACTCGGCCTTGGGCGAGGCGGACAAGTCCACCTTGTCCAGCAGAATCCCGATGGAGGAGCGAGCTGGTTTCTTGGGAGGCACCTTGGCGGGCAGGTCCACGTTCATGTAGTTGGCACTGCGGCCCGCGCCCGCCATCGGGCGGAATGGCCGCGCAGGCTTTTTGACCAGCGGCGGGGTGTACGAGGAGTGACGACCGGCGGGGAGGTCAGGGGCCGTAGCTGGAGGCACGTTATCATACGTCGACTGCTGCTCAGCGTCAATGAGCTCTTTGGCTTTGCGCAGTGGGCCGGGAGTTGCTGTGGACGGGGGTAGTGGATCGCCTCTTATGTGGGCTGGAAAAATAAGGAAAATTTAGATTATGCGAATACACAATCATAAGACTTTCTATCCAAAAATCAGAGTAAACAATGCTTTGGATAGGAATTTTTTAACAATTCTGTAGTCCCGAAAGACTCCATGTGGTTTAAATGCAATACATTACTTCTATTAAACCCTCCTATGCAAAGACACATTCTTAAACCGGTTGTCCTATCAATCAGAACCAGTCAAATTTCCCACATGTGTCTGTGTACTGGGAGAAATCAAGTGGAAGGAATTTTTGACAGTTACAACAAAAGGAGGGTTAATAGACATTCTAGCACCGCTTTCATGTGAGCTCCTTGACAAACTAAAAAGAGCACTCTTGTACATCTCTTGAATAAGCCACACAGTGATACCGCACCCAACAGCAGTGTATGTCATTGCATGTCCAAATCAACAGGCTGTGGCTAGAAACTGCACGTCTAGGGGAAATACATTTAGCCACTAACTGGTGGTTTCCACAGACAAGTAAGCTATGTCCAACAGTAGAGACACAGCCTCAGGCAGTGTCCAGATTACTTGGCAATGGCTTGAAATTACATGAGTCCATGGCGCTAGCCACAGCCACTGTATTGTGTATTTTCAAGCCGCAGCCAAGTGATTCTGACGCGGTCTCAATTCTTCTCTGCTGGTTTGGATGGGAGTGTGCTTCGGAGCTCAAGCACCCAGACTCTCACCTTTGATCATGGCGGCTATTTCGATGGCCACTTTGGACGGGTATCCTTCCACTTTCTGCAGCGCTGTCTCGCTGGCAGAGTCCTTCATGCGGTAGTTGATCGCTGGGCTGTGCTCTAGGAGGACTCGAACCGCCTCCACTTTACCAAAAAGTGCGGCCTCGTGTAGCGCTGAACCTGTCTTGAGCTGCAGGTGGGGGAAAATAAGCACTGTTAAGCAGTTTTGTTAAACAGTTTAAGTTTATGCTTGAGATTGAGTTCTTTGAAGTCTCCTTTTTTGCTTGCTTTTGATGTCTGTGGACTGTTGAGTCCTCTGTACTTCAAACTTAGGAAACCATCAGGAGGATTTTACTCATTTTGAATAAGGATCTGGTTAATATTTCTGGTTGTTTAACATTTTAGTTTTTATGATATACTAGGTTTCAAGCCTGCGTAGTCAAACAGTGCCAAGGGATTATTTTGCTTTTCCACTTCCTGCCATTCTTGATATGAAGGAAGATTTGATGAAACCACAATCACAGTTTGGGAATTAGGCTGGAGTTTTTTTCTGCTAGTGAGATATTTAGAAATGTGTTCCGAGCTAGAATGAGAGAGGGTGTGCTTGTACATGGAAACGGCGCTTCTTTGATAGAAATTCACTGTGAGCATGCAAGTTTATGCACACTTTGTGTGGGGCGCAGTGAGTACGTGCAACCAGTATATGCTGGAATGCATGGTCCCTGCGGACAACCCCCCCCCGTGCACGGGCTCAGTTGAAAACCTTCCCACTGGCCCGTCTTTCCTTAGCTGAGGAGGGTTCACTTCAACTTTTGGGAGTCAGGTTGGCGTAGTGTTTCTTTCCTCACCTTCCACCTCTGCGGTCTGGGTTTGATTCCTGGCTCCGTCCACATGTGGATTGGGTTTTCAGTGCTTACCAGATTTCGTGGGTTTTACCCAGAATATTCCTCTGGGGTTTTCCTCCCACCTGCATAAGTGTTACTGCTTCTAATTGTCTCCTCTCTACAGATTTCTTCAGGCTTGGGATCTACAGTGCCTAGGACACTTTCGAGGAATCCTTAACGTCATTACCAGAAATAAATTACAATATAACCACTTCCTGCGAGGGACTCCGGGATCGGAGACGTATGGTTGATATGGGTGGCCGGGGTCTCCGAACTCGGACAAAGGAAACAGGGCCTTGTAACAAAAGACCGTACTCCGAACAAAAGATCAGGCTGTTGGGCATTACCGAAATTTTTCACTCTCAAAAGTGGTGATAATCCAGTGTTGTTTTGAAACCGTATACCACGGTTTGGGGCATTGAGAGCAAGGGGATTACCACCAGGGACAAAAGCACTCCACCACCGCAG
>NW_019091400.1:344778-427623 GCF_001949145.1 Acanthaster planci
CAGCAAAAACGGCACCTTTTTATTGATGTCACAGCCGGCCGCCAGCAGAGCTTTGATGACCTCCGGGTGGCCGTTCCTGGCCGCCAGGTGCAGGATGGAGCGATGGTCGGGGATGCGGCCCAGCAGCTCGGGCTGCCTCCCTAACAGCAGCTGGACCGTCTCCAGCCGCCCGTACTGGGCCGCCAGGTCCAAGGGCATCTCCTCTTTCTTGTTGACGATGGTAGGGTCAGCCGCATTCTGCAGGATGAACATACAGACAGCAGGACACAAGTGAGAGTTTTGTAACAGCCCTATGTATTGATGGAGTATCAACGCGGTGCATGGTGGGACAGAATGGGGGTCGGTGGTGTATACATTTATCGCCATACATGTACATTTACATTGCTATCAAAAGCACATGAGTACAGTTTCTGGGAGTCAGGTCGGTGTAGTGCTTCTTTCCTCGGTTTCCACCTTTGCGGCCTGGATTCCATCCGCGCTCGGTTCACATGTGGATTGAGGTTTTCAGTCCCTAACGGTACCTGATTGTGTGGGTTTTATCCAGACCATTGGTCTTGTGTTTCCTCCTGCCACCAAAAATGCACCTGCTCATTATCTCCTCTACAGGTTTCTTCAGGCTTATGAGCTTACAATGTCTAGAGGGTGCGCTTTGGAGGAATCCTTGGTTTCATTACTAGAAAAACTTATTAATAAGAAGAATCTCTGTTTACACAGAGCAGATTTTTGAAAAAAATTTCTGCATTTTAAAAAATTTTTATGCAAACACTGTTTTAAATCTTCTGGGAACTATCTTTGACAATGGAAAACGCTAGGATTTCACCTCTCACTTTCATCTGATCGAACATGCCTCTTACGCTGCCATCTCCTCTGCTCATGGCATGCATGTACAAGTGTACATGTACATTGCCTGTTTATACCACACTGATGAAGCCCATTAAACCAGTGCGGTAAACCAGTGTAACACCGGTACGTCATCAGTACATATGGGTAGGCATAGCGAGTCTACCACAAGCCCACTCATATTTGTTTCACGAAGTGTGGACATTCCTTTTTTCTCCTGTGGTTAAGGTACTGGTAACTCTGGAAAAATGCTCTCTTTTTCTCCCACTAGGATAACTATTTCGAACTGCATAACTCTGACCCAAAAATGTTGCTGAAGATGTGTTTTAGAGAGGGGAAAACATTGTGTGGACGTGTGCGAGTCCACACAATGCTATCATACCCTACATTATTTGGAGTTCTTTTGTCTGTATGTGCAGAGGTCCACACTTTGTATGCCAAGCCTGCACATTTCAGTCCAGCACAAGTCACCCACACACTCACACTCATTCCATGCCACTGGGTACTCAAACAAACTGTAACCAAAGCATTCCTTTGTTACTGCTTGTCCTGTAACTTGTAACAGGACTAGTGAAAGGACCGGTGACGGACTTCATTTCAACCCTGACACTAAATAAACTTTTTTAGACCAAACAACTTAAGAAATACTTGGATGAGTACTCTTCAAGTACTTTTCTCCTTGAAAACATTCTTCTTTCAGGGAGAGTCTCAAGTCTTAAGGTTATTGTGTAACCTTACTTTCATGCATGTACACATAGCATTCAATGTTCATCTTCTCTCGCTTTGTTCACACCTGACCATGGTAATATTTGGCTAGGTGATGACCGCTACACCACTGCTCAACTGTGACAGGCTTAATTATTGTCGGGATGAACAAACTGGAAAAGTTGACTCACCTCCAGCAATAGTTTGACGACATCTGTGTGGCCATACTGCGCTGCGAAGTGCAAGGGAGTATCCCAGTCATTATTCTGAAGTAAACAGTTGGAAACCACAACATACAAACACCTGTAAGCTAATACTTTCCACGATCAGAATCATAAAATTAATGTTGACACGTACTACATGTAGGTATTTACAAAGGGCACAAGTCAATAAACGACCCCAAATTTTTTAAAGTCAAGGCAAAGTGGGAGATCTGATTTGTTCTTTGCAAGATGCACTCTCGTCACCCTGTAGTGCACGTGTACATGTAGGCAGAGACCTTGTGTGAGGTCCACACAGCAGACTCCACCACTGTTTCTCAACCGAGGATAAGATGAGATAATTGCCACCCTCGTAAGCAGCAGGGTATCCACTCAAACACCATTTCAGTCACAGGATGGCACTACGTGAACTCCATCAAACGTAAGATACAGCGCCTTCAAACCGAGAGGCCACCCGAGACTTCCCATGCAGTACCTGTCCGTTGATGTGGCAGTACGCCCGGGCGTGAGATATGAGTACACGGATGATTTCCGTCCCTCCTGTCCAGGCAGCCAGGTGGAATGGTGTGCTGCCCTTGGCATCTGGCATGCCCGGGGAGGCATCGTACTTAAGCAGAATCTCCACTGCAAGCCTGAGGACATGGAACACAGTAGATGAAATGTAAAATTGGTTTAAATCCAGTCACACATGTGCCACATCCAACATCTAACTGCCGGAATTTGTCTTCATGTACTATACATGTACCAGTACATGTACGTGACCAGTAATAATTTAATAATATTCATTTATAAAGCGCGAATTTCATATAGATATGTTCAAATGCGCTGTAAAATAAAGACATTAAGCGTGGAACAATGAATACATTTAAACATGGTTGAGCCGATGGCATACAAGGGCGCCTCAGGCAGCCGCCAAATGACCCACATTCACCAACATCAGTAAAGCGGAGACAGTATGAAGCAGTTACAGTTTTAGAGGTTGGAGGAAAACCCCAGAGGAATATTCTGGGTAAAACCCACTGAGTCAGGTAGGGACTGAAAACCCAATCCACATGTGAACCGGGCCGAGATTCGAACCCGGGACCACAGAGGTGGAAGGCGAGGAAAGAACTACCCTGCCAACCTGACTCCTGAAATATCGAGTGTATGTCCCCACAACTACAGTATGGGAGTTTGGTACATGAACCGTATATACATGTGCACATACATGTATGTACTGTACTACTACGAGGCACGTCCGTCTCAGGGAAATATTGTTTACAAGTACTGGTACAGTACCGATATTTACTGTCTACAGTATTATGCACATCAAGTTGAAAATTGAGCGAGGGGTTGTGGGAAAAAAAACATACACCATTATAATTTGCAAGTGGGTTGGGACTCACACACATGTGTACATGTAAATACATGTACAGTCGAACATGAATAACACGAGCACGCTTGAGATGAGATCGCACTTAAGACGAGCATATTTCTTTGGTCCCGATCAAACTGTACACATTCCTATGACAGAAAACTTACTTAATACGAGCTATGCTAAGACAAGAACACGGACAAGACGAGCACTTTTGCCTAACTGGCAGTGTCAAAAACCATTGTCCATGGCATTTTTTATACGAGTACAACTGAAAAGCATCTTCAAAAGCTTAATCCCCGTAATCCCAGTAAGTAATTCCTGATGGAGCACATCAGTAGTTCTCTAAAAATGCTTATCCACTCAGCAATTCGGGTTGCGGTTTTGCCAACGATGACTTAGCGACTCTGTTCCTTGTGCCGCTAGAGGGGGCTTTATTCTAGATGACACTAGGTGTTGCGATGTCGTGGCATCAAAGGAGTTTTGATCACAGCGGGTCTGGTCCGAAAGAGTTTTTTTTTTTCAGCTGAACATGAACAATTATACGTGAACCTGACTTGAAAATAGATCCCTCCCGCCAATTACAAACCAACAGAAATTTTCCAATTTCAACGCCCTCTTACGTCCCTTCCTTATATGAACTGGTTCTCAAGTTAATTAAACCTTAACTTACGAGCAACGTCAGGTACCAGTTTCCAAGGAGCGCTTTACCTGGCTATGCCGCGTGCGCGCGGCACACGCAGGGCGGCCGGCCAGCCACTGTTGTGTCAACAAGTAGGCGTATTCGGAATCATTGTTTTATTCATTTGAATCGTATGATTTAAAATTTATTAACAAGTTAAAGGCTGTACATCGAATACTAATCCACTGCATATACATGTACTGTATCGTAGAGTACCAGTACATGTAGGCCTGCAGCACACGTACATTGCCGTAGTGTATAACAAAGCTTGCTGGTGTATGACGCCAGGCTTGCGCTCTATGCCTGGGGTAAGTGTCAACATGTATAAAACAAGGTTTACAGTAAGACGAGGTTTTTTGGAGAGTCCCTTGGAGCTCGTATTAAAACGTATTCGATTGTATGCAATGTATGTGTGGGACTAGATACCGGTACATGTACGTTCATGTACCGGTACATGTGTAGATCGGGTACAAATTCTGCAAGTTACATAATTTGCATGTGTATCTTGACCAAGCAGCACCCATCCCTTGGCACTCATCAGTTGGCCAGCTACCGGTACAATGCACATATATGTGTACATGTACAGTACAAAACAGCCATATACATGTACATGTACGATGTATTACACCAAAACTGGCTCACTAGTGTATAATATTACAGGAAAGTGAAACCTTATTATGGAAACTACAATGTACCGGTACGGTATGCTGGAGCCAGGTCAAATTTAGTATGGAGAAACAATACTTCATTTTGATGTGGCCTCCCAACTGGCTTGCATGTCTTCAGCAATTCCTGTTTATGGAAGTGGAGAGTTGGCTTCCAGCGAGCCAGGAAATATGGCCTGGGGGCTGAAATGATTTGATCAGAGCCCATTACAGGATTGGGTGCTAATGAAAAGGCCATTTATTGGATATTGTACACCACAGGATTACACTTGAGGAGTTGAAATGATCTCAAGTCAATTATACATATAGTTTTCATCTGAACTGCTGATAAACTAGGTTGATATTACTAGAGCAAACAGTTTACTCTTACAGTAACTGTCTGTTTATTTTCTCTGTACATGTGCATATCGGTACATTACCTTATCATCATACACGTTCAGTACAATATTCTATTCTAGATTACACTTGAACCCATTACTTCCTGTGGTACCACACAGGTACAATTCATTGTTGTGGGTAGAAGTCCCACCATGATGCAGACTATGTACGTGTACCGGTACCGTACATGGGAGTCCGAAGGAAACTTGACTTGTACGGTACATGTGGATTTTGTTTTGCTCAAAAGATCGTGGATCACAAATGATACGGTAAATAACAGCAAATTTATGTACCCCGGTACATGTAACTGAAGAACAAAGTAATACCCCTTCCCCGAAGAAAAGCAAAATACCCGAATATTTTGTACACAACTAACGTCCAAATTATATTTTGCGGGGCTGTGATTGCACACATGTACATAGTATGTAACCTACAACAGGAAATAAGAACATTATATTGTATTCATGAAATATACTTCTAAACAAAAAATGGCATACATGTAGGAATATTCCACACAGGACAGCGAAATATTTAACATTTAAACAAGTGCTCACTTGTACCGGTATATAATGTGCACAGCACATCATACAAATGTACAGTAAATGCACATGTACATGTACATTGTCTCAGTGAATAAATTTGAGCAATACTCGTATACACTGTACATTAATTCTCAAAAGTTCCTGATCTTGAAATTCTCCTCTTTACTAATACGGCTTCTGACATCCATCCCTGTGACAGAAGTCTGGAATTCTGAATTCCTGGTACAGGTGTATGAAAAAACTGGAGTTATTGCCCAAGTTGACTGACCTGGGCACTCTGTACCAGATATACGTGTATGTACATTTGTTTGAAAAAATTGTATAAAAAGTTGATGTACACTGCAATGTATGAGCATTTGCATGCCCAATTGCCACCTTGGGTGTGTAAAATACCATGGACACCATCACAGCAGGTGACAATTCTGTGCTGTTCACAGTACAAAATATGACGTGGCAGCCGACAATCCCATTCCACAATAACAAAATCCCTTCATGAGTGGTATTATTGGAAGCCACAACCAAGGGAAGACGAAACTCCTGTTCATGCTGTAAACAAATACTGATGTACATGTACAGTGCATCTGACGAACAAAGTACCCGTACACGGTATGTATGGTATGTGTAAGCACATGTATCAGAACAAAAGGGATAATGCAAGGTAACTATGTACACATTTATTTGTGTACAGGGGTGGTACCAGAGAGGCCAGTTACATGTAAATTCAAAAAACATGGTGGCTGAAGCATTTTAGCAGCATCCAGTATTTCTTGCAGCTACATGTACATATACTTTTGTACACTACTTTTTGTTTTGCCAACAGGTCAGAATTTTAGCTGAAGTTTGTTTTATACCAGTACATGTACGGTGGCAGAGCACCTAACAACTAGAAGCTTGCAGTCAGAACACTGGCAAAAAACTACGGTAACATCTTCACAAAATGTGCCACTTAAACACTGTGACAAGGGATGAACACCCCTCACTGTACATGTACAATGTACATTGTAAACTGATTGTCACTGGAGAGCAGACAGGACCTTCACAAGAGACAGAGAAGTCGCACTGCCTACATGTGTAAAGCTTAAGTGTCAAAACACTTTTACCAAGCAATTTTTCTCCCAACCTTGACAGTATACACCAATTGGATATAACTTTGCCAGGTTTGTGTGGACCCTATCCACTCTGCTGTGCATGCATGTACATGTACCACTTCTGTCCTTGGCTTTGCCTGCAGTTCAACCAAGAATAAACTTGACAGCTCAAGGGATGCACGTTCTCATACATACATACATGTACATTGTACAATGTACCCGTTCTCAAACACAGGAAATAGGGAAGACGGTCCCTTAATATACCCATGTCCTACTCATGAGTACAATATACACTGTTTCTCCCATGAACTTGTATGTGTGTAAACGGTACATACCCTGTTCAATGATATCCTCATTGTTGGGGTATATGTACCAATAGGTCATATATACATGTACCATACATGTATCAATTACCATACACAGTATTTCCTTAATCTAAAAAATACATGAACTGTAACATAACCTTCAATATACAGACATGCAATGTACTGAAGATGTACTGATATGTAAGATTAAACCCAGGCTATTATGGCCTAGTCATTTTGGTCTGTGCTGTGTTAAGTATTGCACATGTAACGTTCACATGTAGTATGTATGTACATTGTATGTATGCACTGTAGTTAGTTGTACCAAGACATACATGTATATGCATTGTACACAAGTGGCACATGTATACATGTACATGGGCTGTAGTAGCTTGAAGGTCAAAAAGATCACTTCTAATTCTGTGAAAAGCTTACTCAACCTGCTTACATGTATATCCTTTTTTGGAAGTTTTTATGGTGAATGTGATGCCAGTGTAGTCTATTAAAATTGAAGTGAGAATTTTTGGCCAGCATTAAAAGTGCCCCCCACAGTGTTGTTGAAAAAAGAGATTTTGGCCCCCCTAATGGTGTGATTGTGTAAATATCTGCCGGGATCAGCTCCCTGGGTCTTTTGGGCTTTCATATTTGAGAGCAGAAAAGTTAAAAAATACGGTTGAAAAATGGTCCCAATTGCCCGGGAAAGTTGAGGGTTACCACTTGAAAAATGGCTACAAGCAGACTTTGGAAATATCACTTTTTTGGGGGTGATTTTGTTTTGTGGGAATAATTAAAAATGTAATTGGTTAACCTGCCAAAAAATTAAAAAGATATTGAAAGATTAGACACCAGACAAAAATTTAATTGATGTGTCAGAAATCTCAGCGATGTTGTATGCATGTTATTGGGCCCTGAACAGTGTTGAGTTTGCACAGTTTTTAATGGGGCTTGAATTAGTGGACTGTACCAATGTACATGTACTGTACTGACGATGTACACATGTACATACATTGTACGTACAAACTTTACGTACATGTTGTTGCACAGATCCCAAAGAAATTCATATTGAATTGCATAGGCCTACATACTCGAATTCAGTACATGTACATGTATATATTTACCGGTATCTTCAGGCACACTTGAATTCTGATTGGTCAATCTACGGCAACAAACAGTGTGACAGATAACTGTGTTGCGTGGTCCATGTCAGACCCTGCATAATGCGCTGTTCTAACTCAATGTCCTGTCCTATTTTTACACTAACAGCAAACGCACATTTGCGTGACTGTAAATTTCAAGAGGCGTGCTTGCCTGTGCTGGTCGTCACATTTAATTTTAACAATTTCCATTATTAGTGTAAGCCCTAATAATAAACAATTTCAATGCTCAGTAGATAAAATCGCAGACGTGTCATACATTGTACATGTGTTCGGTGTACACCGGGGTTACTGTTTTTTGCTGTGCGCATGTACATGTACAGTGTATGATACCTTTTGTCGTCTTTTTCATGGAAAGCATGCAAAGCCCCTTTACCATCTTTACTGCGTGTCAAATTTGCTTGAAGAGTACATGCACGAAAACCGTTGGACCTCCTTTGTGAGTAAAGTGCATTTAAGATACACTTTTTAAAAACATTTGAAATGTTTAAGTTTTTTTTTTGAAGAACTGAGGCTGTGGTTGCCAAAGCCAGACTTGAATCAGTGACCTTTGGTTACTGGTAGTGTGAAGGGGGCATCGGAGGTCATCCCTGCGGTAGCATACACTCTTGAGCAGGTGATGTACATATGCATGCATTATATGCTCCTTTGGTCAGTGATGGGATGCTGTGGATTGCCTAATGTGCGTATGTGTCAATTCATGCACACAGCCTGAGTGATGCCAATGCAGTAACGTCATGTACATGTAGTTGGTGTTTCTTCAACTAAGAGCTCTAACTGACACTGATAGTATACATGTACACTGGCAATGCCCAATGGGTCAGTGGCCACGTTCTTAATTGTATCTCTTAAAAGGTATTTTAATTGCTTAAGTAAACATGAACTGGCCTTATTCACAAGTCAGTCATATTGAATCGAAAGTGAGGCTACATGTACTCCTTTTGTTTTGGCATCTGAGAAAAACAAATGAAAGCACTGAAATGAAACTCATTACAAATTAATATCAAATATGCTGATGATGAATTCAAAATTTGTAATTATTAAAACAAAAAAAATAATAAAGTGAGGCATGGAAAGGCAAAAGTAGTTTTGGCACTACACTAATGACAGATTACACTGATTAAGACAGATTCTAGGAACACAATCAAACATGGCTTCTCTGCCCTGACCATATTACAGTATCCATCCCTCTTTGCATAAAGACTTCTCGGGAACAGTCAAGGCTCCAGGTAACTGTATGTGCAGTGATAAGGTCTCCTTTTTAGAAAGTGTAGAGTGAAAGACGCACGCACACATGTATGTGTACTTTTAGACTGTAAACCAACCTCACATGTACATGCACATGTACAACTGTACACTATACGTGACACGCACCCTGAGCATAAACGGTTCACGCTTGATGTCTTTCAGAAGTCCAAGGGCTGAATTCCGTATCAGCAAAACAAGTTTTTTGGGGAAGTGATGGATTTGCTGAGGTAATCCTTACTTCCCTCGACAGGAAATGCAAAAAGACGCAATAGGACAGTATTGGCAGCACACACATCCGCTACCTTCACGTGTCTCAACATTTTGGCACCTTTTGGGCTTAAACTTCTGCCAACGTTCATGTACAGGTACTAAGGTACTGTATCTGCGGGTAATTCTACAAACTGAGGTACGTACAGATGGGGCAAAAAGTTACATGCACTAGACAAAAAACAGTTTTCCTCAATTTTTCACTGTTCAAAATAGTTTTGCCAAGGTTATGAGGTCAAACAAACAGTACCTCAACTCAATGTCCATAGTGTGTACATGCACTTCAATTGAAAATACTCAGAGACATTTATTATGGTTCAAAATATTATTATATCTGAAAAATCATTTTGTAAAAAAAGCACCCCATTATTGTGTTGAAATGGCGCTGAACAGAGAGAGGTAGAGACATGCAGTAAGACCCCCTCGGCAAGTGAAGCCAACTATAGGGAGGACCAGTCCAACCCCTGCTTTTCTATGGAAAGAAGGACGTAAAACCGAAGATGATGATGATGAAGAAAAATACTTCAGAATGTGGTCCACTGCGACTGTGTGATGTGACCACAAATACAGGAAGTGGCACTCAATATTAGGGTTGGAATATGTAAAATTTTGATTTCTCTGTAAATATAAATATGAATCGTATACGTCCTCGGGTGTTTTTATTTCATGCATACACCCTGTACTTTAAGTAAAGACCCATCTTGTCTGTCCTGGTGAAAAAAAAAGTTGATAGAAATGAGCAAAGTTGTGAAAGTTATTGGAAAACTGTTTTTGTTTTACCATACCAGGTGTACAGCAGTACTGGGGGGGTATGTAAACTTTTTACCACAACTGTACATATATGTACATAGATTGGACATTTGCACAGTCAGAGCATGGAATATGGACAGCAGCGTGTACATGTAGACTAGAGTGGTTTGTCGGTAGCCAGCCTTCTTGCAAGAGCTTGTTGAGTTTTCTTGACATTCCTGACAATGATGGTGTATACATGTATACACCAATATGAGTTAATTGGTTTAAAATTGTATAGTTGTCACCTTTTACAGCGGTTGTAAACTCCAGTTTGGTACAGTATCCACACCTTTTCCCGATGTTCAATTTGAAACAAAACAAGTCAGTTATACCTAACCAAACATCAGGCAGAATTGTGGAATTCATAAAAAAGGGGGAATTAAAGGTGGAATTGAGCCGTACAATATTTCAAGTCACATGTTTATCACAATCTAAAGTTATTTCATCATCCACACTGTAAACGTTGCCTATTTTTGCCCATGAAACTGAGCACACTGAACATTTCTTGATGCCAGGCGTAATGACTTAAGGCATTCTCTTGAATCTGTACATGTATGTTTAGCGAAACACAAACATGCAAACCGATTCCAATCAAATAAAATCAACAGCTCAACAACAAAATCTGTACCCACCCAGTATATTTAATTCCAATGCCTTAAACTCAACATGTGTACTTGAGTAGCGTGTATTTACCGTACCTGTGCCCATTCAGAACTGCATGGTGCATCGGTGTATACCCAGAGCTGTCTTGGCAATTAGGGGCCACACTTCGTCTGAAACTAAAGGGAGAAGAAAAATCCAGACTTTTAGCATGACAGGTACATGTACATGTATGTCCAAGATATCACACACTTTATTACACCCAAAATGAAATAGAAACTGGCAGAAAGGAATTCAGAATGAAGTATGAAATTTACAGAAAACTGGAATGTGATGCAACTCACGATCAAATGATTAACCAGAAGACTGCAGAAATAAATCTTAAAACAGGTTTTGCTATTTAACAGATTCAAGCCAGTTCAGTGGCTGGGTTGTATGATGTTTGCACAAATATGCACTCAGTTACATGTACACTGTATGTACATGTATGTATATGTAGGTTCTTGGGTTCGAATCCCTTCCGAGGGTGCCCACAATTATTTACGTAGAATTTCCTGGATGTCAGTGGAGTATACACGTACCAGTAGCTGTGAAAATAACCGGTGCACATGCATGAACCGGTATGCCAGTAAAAGCCCCAACCAAATGTTATTTCAAGTGCATACAGGAAGTGCTAAACACAAAGTACACATACCAGTAGCTCGACAGCTAGAACATGAAAAGGTTGAAACATCGATTGGCAAACTGACAGGAACCTTGTACATGTAATAGGCCTTTTCCCGTGAAGTAAATCTCAGAGTTAACACAGGGTTTGGGGCAGGGTTGGAAACTGGCGACGATGCACCCTTGCTAATTTTCAACACCTGCGCCAACCCTCCGTCAAGCCCAAGATTGACTTCAACCCTGCTCTGGACCAGGGTGGAGATTTTTCGACCTGGGTTGAAAAGTTTTCGTGCTCATTTCTGGGTTGAACTTGGACAGACATATAACAAGTGTGAAACAATGCCGGGTTGAACACAGGGTTGAAAAATCAACCTTTCAACCCAGGGTGGTCACGAGTTCGCCCGGGGTCGAGTTCAAGCCAGGCCAAGAGGCTGTAGTGTGAACAGGTCTAAAGATGAACAGAGAAATTTACCCAAAAAAAAGGGATATTTGAACCTGCCACCCTCACACCACTGTGGAAGTGCTCTATTTTTGTGTGGTAGTCCAAAGCACCAGTGAACACAGGAGTCTGCCTACATGTTCGGGTACATGTGCACGCAACGGTACAGCCCAGCCACGGCCAGGATTTCCCCTGCCAATTCATACATTATCATGTAGGCCTATGTGAGGCAGCTCACCTCACAAATCTAAGTCACTATCACCACCCTTCAGCCTTTTTTTGGGGGGGAGGTAAATATTGCCACCTGAGTTACACAAAGAAAAATGATAGAAAACATGAAATGATGTGTGGTAAATCACCTCCAGATTGTTCTCACAGTCAAAGAAACGGCCACTGAGAACAAGAGTGAACTATTTTGAAGAAATGAATTCAGAGTAATTTTGGCCCTGTCAGCAGCAGTCAGGTGCAGGTGCTCTGTGTCTCAAGTTTTTTAAGCTGCCTGGTGCTATCAGCACCCCAAGGGAAACCTGAGCCCAGCTATGTACACTGTATACATTGTACATGTACTGTAGTACATGTAAGTAGAAAGCCACAGCAAGTTTCTTGAAGAACACTTCTTCAAAAATAAACTAAATTACCACAAATTGTACATAGGTTGTGGTGTGACAAACATCGTCATCAACAATATTGCATGTACTGCATTTGTTCACAGGCAGCAATGGGCCAAAAGCCACAGCTGCATGTGTACTCATCATGACAGCTTCTTGTTGAAAGAAGATTCGCTCACTGTCCCCAGAAGACTTGGGCTCAGCACGCCCAAATTCCGCTAATAAGTGACTTGTGCTGTGCAGACGTACGGAGATAGTCCTGTGTGTGTGTGCTCTACTGACGAAAGGTGTTGAACACTCTTTCATAACAAATAACATGCCCGAATTGACCCGGGATGACCTGCCTTAGGGCAACGTGTGGGGTTCCTTTCATTTTGCAGGCACTCAGCACTGGGACATATTTGTGGTGGTCTGTGTTTGGCAGTTATCAGAATTGATGACTGCCAAATTTGTTAGGTACTCTTTATACTGCGATGACTGCCCCCTTTTTTGGTGCATTCATTACATACAGGGTATGCAAGCGTCCACAGTAATGCCCTTGTTCACATCTGATAGGTGTAAGCACAGATTTCTATTGTATGTTCACTTTTTTGGAATGCAGGTCAAATGCGTGGAAAATGTCCTTGGCTGTTTGTCACAATGGCATTGCAAAATTTCTTGAGGTTAGTTGATTACAGCTGTGAGCATGATGTACAGTATATAATGCTGAGTGCACCACCAAGAACAGAATCATCATCAACCTTTACTAGCCATGTACATGTAGGCCCTGTCTACAAAGAAAAGTCAAAGGACATACATGTGAATGGACCTTCCTTTTTTACTCCTTACTTGTATTGCGCTGAGTCTTTGTGCACTCAGTAGTTGAAGCCACAATGTCCTATTCTGTACTTCTGTGGTAAAGTTCCTCGCATCATTGCTCAGACATTTACTGTCTCAATATTTCAATACAACTTGCCGGTAGTCTGTGCATTTACAGGCAGTATAAGACTCACGGTGAATTAACGATGCTCAATTGCCTAGGAAGTGCATTTCGGTGGGAAGGGAGGGGGTGTCAGCACTGAGTAGATTAAGCTGCTGTATAGTCAACGGCTTTCTTTCATTCTGTTTACAGTGGTGAAATTGTCTGTAAAGTCTTCCGGTCCAATGAGGCGACAAAAATTGCCAACTCGGCGTAAAATAATGGATCAGTGTTCTGCCAATATTATATCACTGGAGACAAGTTCGGTGTACTGTGCCCTGAGTGCTGGTTTCAACTTCCAGACTCAACCAGTCAACTGTGGACCTATTTTTTTAAGAGGATGTTTTACTTCAGTGAAATTGAACACCCCTTGAGTACACCAGCCTCAACTCTCATGACTTTATAGGGAAACCCAAATTTCTGGATATCGTGAGCATCGCCGCTGGAGTTACTCAAGCTTTCAACACCACAAAACTTCTACATTTTGTATTCAAAAAAAGGAAAACACTGAATTTTTGCCGAATATGCATGTAGCTGTACTTTAGGCCTGTATTAACCTGAACAGCCCTAAATATTACAAAGTACTAAGTACTACTTAGTAGTAAAATATACTATTCAGTGCTGTCGCTTGAAAGAGGACATGAGCTTATTGTTCTCTGAAGCCATAAAATACAATAGATAAGACAATGAACCATACAGTGTTCTTGCACTATGAGTGCATGACTTTATTGTTCTCTGTATGAGTAACAATGGAAGTGCCCTAGCCAGAAGTAGTAATTTGTAACGCTACGTGTACATGTAGGTCCTTCACTGAAGTTCAGGCTCACAAAAAGCCTCACATTACTGCTTCATGTATTTTGTACTGAGTACTGTGAGTACTCCAAGCCAAATTTTATGCAGAACTGTTAGGGTTAAGGGAATGTACATGTACATGTACTTAGCTGGTCTTAAATGATCACTAGCTAGGGATAGGATCAAGTGATAATGAGGCAGGCCAAAGGGACATGTAAGGGACATTATCAGCCTCCATTCTGCACGTATCTCCTCCATTCTTCCATTTAATTTTTAGTTTCACACTTTTTCAAATTTATGCGTAAGCAAGCACTGAATTCTCTGAAATACTGTGCAAGAACAAAGATTTTACATACATGTAACTGTGAACATGATGAATGGTAAACTTTTCAGTACAGACTCACCATCATTTTTTGTACCAAAATGATCACAGTTTGCATGCATTACACATGTACAAAAAACATTATTAAAATAAATGTATGTAAAAATAAATGTATGTAGAAACATCTTTGCCTTAAACTCAGTTTTTCATTGCTTTGCAGGGTCTGATAGAATCCAAACTTTAATATATTAATATATATTGCAATGTTTCTTACAAAGTTACGACACCCTACTCTACATCGCTTCAAAAACAAAACAGAAAAAAAAAACTATTTCATATTTACCTCTCTAAGCATGCTAAGCCTAAGGTGTAACAATGACTTGTCACGATGGCTCAGGTTGTCAGGTTGGCATACATGCCTTCCACCTCTGTGGTACCGGGTTCAAATCCCGGCCTGGTCCACATGTGGATTGGGTTTTCAGTCCCTACCTGACATGCCTGACTTCGAGAGTTCTATCCCGACATGCCAGAATATTCCTCTGGGGTTTTCCTCCTACCTCTGAAACTAACTAGGCCTACTGTACTGATCATCCTCTCTACAGGCTAGCAAGCTACATCCTCTCTACAGGCTAGCAAGCTACAGTCATGACAGTGCCTAGGCCATTTATGTCAAAGAGGAATCCTTGGTCTGTTGGTGTCATTACCATGATTACCAAGGCAATACCAGACTGAGATAAATGATTGGTATGATGTGTCCTCTGGATGTATTGCCGACTATATTGAGCAGATACAGGCTACAGTGAACATATACCACGCGCACAGTACATGCACAGTGATTGTTCGTAACGGAAGCTACTGTACAGGCATATGATGTAGGCCTACATGTACAACTCTTACCCGATAGCAATCGCTTGCGAGAGTGCATTCTTCGGTCGAGCCGACAATATTTTTTGAATCGTTACAACGTTCCCTGTCCGGGCAGCATCCAACAAATCTTGCTCCTTTCCCATTTCGTTCCAAAAATAAAATTAAAAACTAAACTAAAAAAATATAGTCAGGTAAAAACCGGTGGAATTCCGGCAAAAAGAAAATCCGGAAGAGTATCTTCTGACTTTCACATTGTCGCCATTATTGCATAGTACCCACAATGCAACATGAATTTGGCGTACAGTATAGTATAGTACCGAAGTGTTAACAACGCGCGCCACATGTGTTTAAAAAGTTGTTGTCGGGTTCGTCACAATAATTTAACAAACGAGTGGTGGCTCACTTTCCTACCTCTCCACTAGACGTCATTCAGAGATATTTCTCAGGTTTCGTGATTTTCCCCTATTATAAGTAAATCAGTCAGTCTGCCGGCCGGCCAGTGACTAAACCTCTTTCACACAATTTTGTACAATATCAGCCTTTCCTTTATTGGCATTTTGGCTAAAGTTTGACTCTTAATGAGTCGAATAGTGTAACTTCCTTCGACTACAGTAGACCTACAGGCCTACTTTGGCATGTACGTCGGTCGCCAATCAAGATGGGCTTAGATCCATCAACATTCCTTGCTAGGCTTCGAAAAGCGCTGACTTGAATGGGTTGAGATCAACGAATAAACAAACACACTATTAATCTTCTGAAGCTATCTACTTATTTTATTTTGATTCAAACTCACTTGATTATCATATAGACCTGACAATAAAAGCACAGTTTTATTTATAAGATCTTTCGCAGGAGAGACAAATTTACAGTTCTAATGTTTGCCACATATCCAAGAAGCGAAAAAATTGTGAAATACTTTTTTTCGGCTGGAAATATGTTTTTTCCCGGATAGAAATGCAACTCGATATGATGGGGGATCTTCGTCATTCTACTTATAGCACGTATCTACGGAACTAGGATATGCCGGGGCTCCGTGGATGGATAGCAAATTTGGGTAAGCCTACTACAATGACGTCCCTTTGGATCGACCCCACTGCTTGACAACGATAGAAATGTTCCCACTGGTTGGTGTTTGTGTAATGTACAAAATGTCATGTTCGAGGGAACTGTATTATTCTGCTCCATGAGTTCTTTCCCTAATCGTCGGTAGAGCTGATTCCGCAAAAAGATATAAAGAACAAATTCTTGAACTTTATAAGCTAGAAAATGGCGACTTGAGAAGTGGTACATGTGGTTTTTTTCATACAACGGACGTAAAATAGATAGGGAAATCCCAATATAAGGATTAAAAATCACACTATAGGGGCCCACAACCTGCAAACGTGCGATGGTAAAGATCAAAATATTATTTAGTATATGCACTTCAAAATCAAATGTTTCGTTAATAAGAAAAGTCATCTCTACGTCTTATTTTTTGTGTTATACGTAGTTGTAGAGCAGAAAAGTGAAAAGTGACCTTAGTATAGTTTGTGTTACACAGGTGCATCGGCGTTCGTTAGGGTTACTCCTTTGCTTTGAAGAACTATCCGACTAGCATCAGTTTTTCAGCAGTTCCATAGCTTTTTGAACGGAAACTGAACCTTTTCGCTCACATCTTAAAACTGCTGACGTAACTTCCGCAAGATCGCCGTGCATTCGTCCCAAAAGTACCTGTTCGCCTTACCGTAGACAAACACGTTGAGGACGCTGTTGAGGTACACGATGTCGCGGAGAGCTACCAAGGCAGCAATCATACTGGCGTGGTGGGAGGACTTCAGGAAATCAGCGAACATGCTCCCTAGGGCGTAGATTCTGATGCAGACATTCGGCAGCCACAGGACGAAGTATAGGAAAGTGGCAACGAAGAGCATTCTGGTCGTGCGCGACTGATGGGCTGCGATTTGGTGGCGGCGTCCATGTTGAGGCGGACGAAGAGCGGTTTGGAGTTGGATAGGGTTGTCAACTTGTTGGGAGGGTCCTGCAGGTGGCATTTGCTGCTGGACAACCTCTGTGCCACTAACTGAGAGCGGTTGCTGTGGAAGTGATTCTGGGAGATCAGTTGCTGCACTTCTGGCTGCATATGTGCCTTCTGTCTCTCTTTGATTAATCTTGGATCTGCTGATCTTCATACGTACTGGACTGCTTGCTTCATTGTCGGCGGGCGCATTGCATGCCTGAGGAGGCTGTTGCAGGCTTGCTGGTGGTGAGGAGTCAAGTGTGCGTTTGAAGCAGTGGAGATGCTCGCCAAGATCTGCCAGCCTGGCCAGTTTGGGTTCGGCTGGGTAAGTCAAAACACCACTGACAGCAGGTCTGAGTGCTACAGATTGGGATCCAGTATATATATCTTCCCCTGCCTGCTGAGTGGAAACGGAACCCCCGGTGAGTGGTCGATTTCGCCCGTCGGTAGCGCAAACAGTTTCCCGTCGTGATGCAACACTTGACGGCATAATCTGTCGCCGATTGCGGACGAACTTGAATATAATGCCATAAAACATGATAACTAAACACAGCGACACTAAGTAAAGTGAAATTGGGATAAACTTGAAAAGTGACCGTATGAATTTATCTACGGTGTGGCCATACACATCCTCGTGTATTTTGTGGGCAGCTTCTGGGACGACTCCGATGAACCCTGTCGCAAAGCACACCCCTGCCACAATCTTGGCCCGTCCGAGCGTCATAGTGCGACGGAAAGAACGACAGACAGCGTCATAGCGATCGAAAGCGATCGCCGTGGTCAGTAAGGCCGTCGTGTAGAGCAGGGCGGTACTGAGGAAGTACACCACACTCTGATCGTTGTAGTCGAGGAAGTGCGAGGCTGACGCCAAGACTGCAGCGTCCACGAATTTCAGGAGACATATCAGGAGGTCGGCTGTGGCCAGCGCCCCGATAAAGACGTGGGTGGTCGTTCGCAGCCTTCTTGCCCGGCAGACGCACAGAATCAATGAGTTGCTCGGTACGCCGACAAAAAAGACGAACAGCCACAGGGCAAATTCGGCCCATCGTGTAATTTCTAGTTTCTCAACAAACGGAAAAGTGTCAGACGATGTGGTCGAAGGCATCCTCGTACAGTCTGTTTATCGGGATCGTTCTAGGCTCTGAGTTACTGAACGACACCCAACGCTGTTCCGTTGCAGCAGCGACTGAAATGCTAGGGGTTCATTCTTTGGACTCCTTTATGGCCGTGCAGACGTTGGTCTATAACCAAAGTGACAAGTTTAACATAATACCAACTCACATTGCCGTTAAAACATCTCACTGCCACTTGATTTGCCCTGCACATCGAATGAAAAAAAAAAGCAATGGAGCAGCGATTGAAATGGAATTTAATGTGGGCAGTGTGTGCAGGGAACATGATCCGTCGAGCATGACTGCTCAAGTCGACCGCTTCTTCCTGCTGCCTTGCTTCAGGTGTTTTTAAAAGCACGCAGAAAATGAAAGTGCATAAGGCAGGGGATCAAAGCTTCAAGTACTACGGTCACAGCTCGTTGCTATCGCCGTTGATTTCAAGGGATTTCAAGCAAACATGGACCAACAACCACGTTTATTGGGGAATCGTAGAATTTTTTTCAGAGAATCTCTGAGCCACAACAAAATTATCGATGCACTAAACCCCCAAATACTCCTGTTATTACTTTTATTTTCAATCGAGTGAGAAAATAAATTTCTTAACTTCCAGACGAAATTGAGAAATTACTTGTACATTTAGTTTAGCAGCTAATTCTTCATTCAAGCTAACATGGCATTGCGTTGTTTTTAAATTAAAGGTTCATAAACACTGTATACTGTAGTAAATGTCCGAGAGTTTGCTAAAAAAAATCACAAGCTCGAACCCACGACCTCCTGCTTACTAGAGCAGATGTCTTATCCACTCGACTACCGAGATTGCCAGGGTTTCTGGCCGGTCCGATTCAGATAGACCAGCGGGTATTGCAAATTATATAAAGATATGCTTTTGCCTCAAGCTCTCAGGAAATATACGTCGGTGTTAAGGCAAAACCTTTGATTAAAATTAACATCTCCCCATCGCAAAAGTACACCTTGAAATATGCATTATATTTGTTTAAAACTAATTTACTGTACTAGTCAAGACGATACCCTCGTAACTCAAATCTTAAAACAACGTTGTTATTCCGGGGCACTGGCTAAATTTGCACCTTGGTCATGTTTCTGAGGCAGTATACTTTATCTTGCGTATTAACTTTAGACACAGTTGGATCTCGCAGGCCAACCTGGATCCTGTCGGCGAAACAACAAATGAAGGAAAAACTTCATCTGTCGACCGGATGGGTTCGGTCAGTTTTTATTATATAGAACCATCCCCTTTAATTCCAGTGCAACCTTTGTTTAAGGTGAGAAACATAAAAGTGCAAAGTAGAGTCCACCAATCCGCCTCTAGCAGAAGCACCCCCTCATCTGTTAAAAAGAACCACATTGGTTGAGAGTGTTCATTTTGTTGATATGCGACCGTAACGCATGCATTTCATAGTCGTTTGTGAACCAGCGAAGTTCAGTTCTGACCAAAGGAACCTCCTTTGCGCCCTCTCTTGGTCCAACTCGAGGCTCATTTTTAAAAAATGAGCGAGTGCTAACACAAGTACTCTCCTGAGCACAGGCATGGGGAGGGGGAGGCGTGGGCTGTACACATACGTGGTTGGGCTTCTTCAGTCTTATCCACTGGGACGTCTTCTACAATGACTCCATGATGATGGGTACCCAAAATAACCGAGTTCGGGCAATAGGAACCTTGGTCATTCTCGTGCATCAATACCACTGCCAACTTTCCTGAGGAAAGTTTCACCGGCCCTCTCACTGCCTGAATACCCTGAGGGACATTGGCGCCGTGCAGTGGTTCAGAAACTGTTTCAAAATCAACATCTGCCAGGGCTCTTCGTACTGAGGCTGCAACGACAACAGCTTGTCTGGCAGGGACTATAAGAGGGGGACCTCTGTTCAAGTGAACCTTCGCAACGGCACCTTGAACGTCGTCAAAAGCTTTGCGCTTAGTTGGTTAGACACCGTCAGCTCAACGCTTACGGACTCAACGCTTACCCAGCTGAGACCGACAGTCAGACAAAATGGTCATCTCTAGAATGCTTGGCACATTTTGAAGGGCTAGCATTCGGCCTGGCCTCCTGCATGACCATAGTCGGGATTTAATAGTCCTCCCCAGCAAATGCACACCACTTTCGAAGCATCCTACATAGGGAATGTTGGTTTCATTAACTGCGACGAGTTTGAACTTACAGGGGATACTCTCATGTTGCACACCATCTGGTGTCAGTGTTCCATTGAAGTAGTCTTTGGTGATCGTAGTGACTATATATCCAGTGTCTTACAGGCAAGGAACAGTTCGGTTTCCAAATATGACATTAACTGCATAACAATCTGAGGCAGCATGGGCTTGAAAATCAGGTATGTCAAGATGAGTCCAGCCATCTGTCCAATATCCCATTAATTGGCTTTCAATAGTGGGATGCGTTAGTTTCCCGAAGTCCCCCAGCCCTAAGCGATGCAGGGGACGGGGCAGGTTGGTGTTGTCGGCAGAGTTAAGGCAAAATATCCAGGTTGGCCACACCTATGGTGGAGGCAATCTTCCGGCAGGTGGAATTCTCTCGGCGAGGGATTTCACGGAGAGGACACCGTGATTTCCTGCAGCTGTCTCTCCAGCCGCTTGGTTTTACATGAGGTTTCATCTCAGCCCCTATTTCCGATGTGGTACTTTGAGAGGTTTAAGTCTGTGCCCAGGCCCGTTCCTCCCGCGTTCTGGCCCAGTCCAAGTGTTCCCCAAAGAAGACAGATGGATTACCATCAACAAAATCTCGAAATGAGTGCCTCAGCTCTTCTTGTTGCTCCAGTATGATGTTGTCTGGATTTTTGTAAAGTCTGGGGTTTCATTTTAATAGTCGATTGAAGAGCTGGTGTAGCTCCACACTAAAACGACGGATGGACTCACCACGTTGCTGGCGTCCTTCCTGACATCGCCTCTGCAATTCTCTACTTGTCAGGGTCTTATGTACCATAGGAGCTTTCCAAGTATTTCAGGGCATACCGGATGACAGCAGTGACTTCAACTTTTTGGCCACCTCGAAGTGCGTCCAGCAAAAACTGGCCTCGCTGGTCTTCCAGGATGTGGTTTCTCTCATAAGCATGGTTTGTTGCAGTCACAAAGTCATCATCTTGCACTGATTTTAAATCATCTCTCCCCTCGTGCAATTCGAACTGAACGCACTACCGTCCATTGTTTCATCACCCCCTGCTTGCCCAAGCTTTTTAAAATAACGGCTAAACGCACAAAACCGGTGGCGGATGTGTTTGTATGTCTGTGGTACCAAAGGACTGTCAATTACATTTCAAAACACGCCCTCTTTTGTTCCTGCTCCGAGCGGATTACAGCCACTGTGAATTGGTGCGGAAGAAGCAGGCAACAGCAGACGCGACGACAACATCACAAATGCCCTGACCGCCACATGGTGGCGTTGTTGCCATGTGCCAGTTTCACGGTTACATCCCTTGTGACATTCCTTACAAACAAGTGGGTAGATAAGGACAGGGTATCTGCCCCAAGTGGGACTAAGAGAGGCTGCAATATTTCCTAGCAACCTCTGGGAATTGCACTTTACTGTTCAAGAACGATTGTGAAATACAAGTGTCGCAGTCACGTTGCTACAAAGAAGATGGCACCTGGTTACCATCTACACTAGCCCCAGAGTCTACGGGACTCCCTCCGTATCCTTGGCCTCACAACGGTCAATCCAAAAAGTGGAGACTCTGAGAAAACGCCTTCTATGAAATCGCTTTTGCGTGTATGGATCACTCACCCCATCAACCACCAATGTATTATTACTTTGGGCGATTTGTAGAAGTCTGCGAAATTTTGGTTTAGATTTGGGCCATTTGTTTACCACAGCGATCAACTCCGATCGTTGACCGATCCAAACGAAGTCGGGGTCTGTTTGCTCTGACTTCAAAACAAACTAGGCCTACAATGTGACCATGATCCATTTTCAAAACGCGCTCTTTAACACCAAATTTTGTGCCGACAGATGCCTTCGTCTGTTTCACAGAGACTGTGGAGCAGTAAGCATAATTGCTTAAATTGGTGACTTACAAACTGATCTCCATGCACGTGTAAAATGCTAGCTCATTTAGGACCGGAATATGCTTGGGCAACAGCATTGCCATCTATTTCAGTAAATCGACTTTCACGCTAATTGCTAAACAGCGCTATAAAAACTAGTCATGCATACATTTAAGCTAAAGCCGTCTCTACATTATCAAGAGGAAAAAAAACGCTGAGGGAAATGGTTAACGCCAGAGAGGCCAGGCAACGTGAATGCTTAGAAACAATGATGAGCCTCGAGCTGGACCAAGAAAGGGCGCAGTTTTCTTAGCAGCGAAGGCTTCTTTCGTCGTACTGAACTTCACTGGTACACGAACAACTATGAAATGCACGCGTTACGGTCTTAACGCTACCAACAAAATGCACACTGTCGACCAATATGGCTCTTTTAAACCGATGAAGGGGTGTTTCTGTTCGAGACGGATAAAAACCACACACCGGCCTCCCAAGTACTTTGTTCAGTCGTATCAAGGCTGGCACAAACCTTCCCGAAAAGCTCGAAGCTGTGAGACGGTCGTCGGAAATAGTACTGTCTTCGAGACTCAACTACACTGTGTTCAAGCAGTGTCATGCGTTTGTCAGTAAAAAATGAAATGAAACTGGCAGGGTTTTATTTTGTCTTACTCTATTGTCTAATTGCTATGTCCAGTCTCTGAACAAAAGGAAGATTGGGAATTTCGTTATTTAATTACACTGAATCGGAAATTGAAATTATGGGCTTGTTTGAATAGAGTTTGTTTCACTGTGTTTGATACTCAACGGAACAAGTAATCTCCTATTTTATATTCTACTGCCATAAATATTTTTCCAGCTGGACAAGATTTTGTATCGTTTTGAGATTTTTCACCGTTGCTTTCGCCTCTTTATTACAAGACTTGGCAAGGCGTGTTGCTACAACGTAAGCATTACACGTTTACAATTAGGTTGACGTTTTACAATTGGGTTGTTTATTTATTTTTTTGTAATGCTTGTTACAAAGTGTTCTGTTGGAAGCCTTCAGAATTTGATTTATCAATATAAGAGATTTTGCCCAGGCCCTTATTGCTTTAGATATCTATTTCCAGCTATGGACGTCAATTATTTGAACTCTTTGAGGATAGGCTTTACCCTTGCTTGTTCTAGCCCAGCAAAATTGAACAGACATATTCTCAGCTTGAAGGTGATTGTAATTATGTCAAAAAAGAGAAAAGAAAAGCGAAATGTTGCGAAACTGTCATAGTCAGCTCAGAGATATATCAACCGTTTGTGTACCTGTATACAATGTATATGTGTCATCGGGAGACAGATCTTACACGTCCTTTTCAGAGTTCCAACCAATACACAGGGTTACAATTTGTCCAAGCTTCGAATATCCTCTGTTGGTGTAGTTAAACTTCGTGTTTTCTGGTAGTCTCCCAGAGGAGCACTCTGACTTGGGTTCATTCTATCAAATCGTTGGCTAGTTCTTGGTCTCAGTACATTTACCAGGAGAGCAATTGTTTGTACCTAGACGGCGTCATCCACGTAAGTCATACCGTTCTGACCTTTGACGGGGGAGGGATACCCGATAGGATCAAGCGGCTCAAGGTTTCTTAGGGGGAATCCTCCCTTAGGGGGTGGCAGGGGACCATCGAGTTTCTTGGCACTGGAGGAATCTTTGTTGATCCCACCGCTGCTACTGATCCCGGACTGGGTGTTGTGCAGGCGGAGTCGGGAGGCATGGCGGAGACACAGATTGCTGCGGATGCCGGCCACCGATATCACGGAGCCGTGGGCGCTGACTGCACCGTCGAGAACCGGCAGCGTCATCGTCTGGTTCGGCACAACAAGGATCTTGGGTTCGTGTTGGTTGTCTTTCTTGAACGTGAGGCGGTGGACGGAGCGCGGGATGACATGCGGGGCGCAGAGCTCGTCACGGGTGTGAGCATCAGTTGCTTTGGCCTGTGTAACAAACCAAGATATTTTGTTCAAAATACAGATTTGCTGTTTCCTAAACAGCTCGGTGACACCCGCATAATGATTATGCATTACGTGTGAGGACAGTACTCGATTAACAAACCTGAATCAAGATTACATCATCCACGTTATCGTCGATTTCAAAGGAATACCCTTCCTCCTCCAAGTCAGGTAAGTAGCCTCTTTCCAAGTGTAATTTGATCTTTTCTAGAGTCCAGCCCTGTAAGTGAAGTAAAAGCCTTCTCATTCGAAAGACCATACAACTGTGATTTATCTAATAATCATGATAAACTGCCGTTTTCTATCGCAAAATTCTTGCACAGTTTGCACTCGCTAAAGGCTTTTTTTTGGGGGGGCGCATCGTGACAGATGTTTGTTGTGCTGAACTCTGATAAATATTGTTGGAGTGTGTAGGGTTTAAACTTCGCCTTTGCATCGACAATCCTGAATTCCAACGTCTGTTACGAAAACGTTTACCTGGTACGCTATCTGCTCGAGCATCAAAGGTGTCGCAATACGAATGGCAATGATGCGCCACAACCGATATAGAAGCGACGGGTGTAAGGTGAAGGTCTCCAGAGCCACTTCCATGTCCTCCAAGTTGATGAAATAAACCTGAAATCGACGAGGATACAACCCAGTGAACATGTGCATGAAAACGGGTCTTTTACCACACAGTCAGAATATTGATATCTAGCGAGGATTATATTCTGTTCTGTCACGTGCGTGGCACCAAGTCATTATAAGACGGAACGTCTCTGTCTAACTGTGGACTTTGAGAAACCAACGAGAAACTAACGAGCAAGAAAAGTCGAATAGTTTCTGACATAATTATTTTCCACTGTGGGCACAAGAGAATAGCCGTGAAAACGGTATAACATGCAATAATATGGCATGTTGGCGCTGTAATTAAGTTAGAAAACACACTTTGCGGAAACCACAAATTGATAATCCACCCTGCGGTCAATTCCTGTGATATTATACTAAGTCTGAAACGAAAGCGATGAAGATATTACAGCATTCTGAAGGCGTGGCAAGAACATTAATAAAACCAATTAGCATGTATCGTCACTGTAAAAAAGGTCCATTATAAACGCGTCTTTGCGTTAACTGTTCACATGTTACCGTTTCAAATTAAACACCTTTTGGGAAATAAGTGTGTTTCACTGTTCAGAAAGTCTTGTTATTAACACCCAAATTATGTCTAAATTTATTGACACATCAACACGGATATGTTGAAGACAACACCACAATATGTCTAGCTCAACACGTTCATAAAGTGTTACAAGGAAGGCGTCTAACATTGACACTAGTTTCAACAGTGTTGTTTATCCCTCTGTCGAAAACAAGAAGCTTTGAGATGGGTACAGGGAATCCCAGGTGGGCCTACCTGTACGGTTGTTTCACACTGAACTGTTGCGTTCCTCGGCCTCCCAGTCAGCACACCCATCTCACCGATGACGTTGCCGACAGAGAGATAGTCCTCGAAACGGCCGTGGCCGCTCGCCGCCATCACTGAGTGGTGACTGGCGAGCTCATGGTCAAGATACTCACTCTGACCAAAAAGCTGTTGATTGGTTTCACAGAAAGGATGCGTTGGACGCCTCAAGATGAGATCTCCAAACAGTCGCTCGCGCGTATAAGCACGTGCTTATAAATAGCAGTTCTTCTTTGGATATGAAAAATTATCACGGCCTATGTTCCCTTTTCTTTAAAGAGAGTGGACATGCTACTTAAGGATGACATTAGTGCTGTGAGCCTACTGGGTTTTAGCACATTCCGATCTATCACAGTTTCAGATCCGATGCAAACACATACATAATGCATTAACCACACTGTAACTGCTGTAAGAAACAAATTAATTGTATCTTGGCATGTATACATCAGGAACTTTTTTGTTTTTCAAAATGCATACCTGTACAGGCCGGTATAGTTTGGATTTTTTTGTTCTGTGGACGTTGACTAATCCTTATCGAATTTGAAGACTGTTTTGATTGTTGCAGAGCTGGTATTTACCTTGACAAGTCCGGACACGATGAGATAAATTCCATTGGGTTTGTCACCCTCCTTCACAATCACATCCCCATAGTCAAAGTGGAGTAGCTCCGCACGTGCCTGTAAAAAGGAGTAACAAAATTCATAAGAAGGAAAGAGAATCCCTGTTTGGTCAAAATTTATCTGAATAACAATTTGCTCTACGTTCGACTTTCAGATATCTCAAATTAGCTCCATATTTAAACGGTTGGGCGTCGGTCAAAACTGAACAAGCAACCGGTTATGCAAGGGAGATTAATAAACTTTTTGCACTGATAACGGACACGTTTTTTTTCTAAATGTAAAATGACTCAATATTCACGAGCGGTCTTCTTTCTACTCGAGTTGATCAAGTACAATGTCGGCTACTTCATCCAGTTGATCTTTCATAGGTTGACACAGAAACTGATTTGACAAGCATTCCTAACGTCTCAACACAAAGTCTTTAAAACAAGCCCAATTGTATGGTATTTCCCAGTTCCAATTTCGTCACTGCGAAGGCCACCATCAAAAGAAATAATGTCTATCAAAAGAAATAACAATTCCCTGATCGAAGTTTTTTTTACTGTTCCCCTAGCTTGCAGATGATTAAAAAAATACCCAACGTCAGTGAAACAAAAGTATCTTTACCTTGATGAAATCAATGAGTTTCTTGTCTCCTTCGATCCACGGTACATTTTTCAGTAGGTTTTCCGGAGGGGGTGGTGGAATGCTGGCCGGTGCATTCATCAGTTGTTTCATCTTGATTTCTACAACCTACCAGTTTAAGTAAATTACAAAAACCTTCAAACCTGTGATACGTTTGTCTCGTAGCCCCCAAAAGTCTGGGCCTCCACCTTAATTGCCCATGGTACATTTTGCACAGGGGCGGGACTCAATGTGAAGGTGGTTGTGAGTACAGGTAGGTACGTGTACACGTACTCAACATCGTGTATCGCTTTAAGGTCGGTTCATCCTAGAGGCGAACGTGACAGCGAAGTGCATTTGACGTCATTAAAGATTACAGCAATATCTCGCTCTAACTAAAATGTGTTCAATTTTTCGAATTTGCAGAGCGAACTTTTGATCTTGCGTCACAAATTCGCGTTTTTGTTCCTTTTGCTTTTGCACCAAGTATGAATCGGCCTTTACTCTAAGTTTTGAATCAATTTTAATCGTGTCAACGAGCATACTGAATGTTCGAAAGCTACTGCATTCGTTCTCACAGATCCTGAGTCAACATTGAATTTGTATTACGATGCAACGCTTTTATACAACTTCTCCAGCGACTCACCCAGTGATGTGGTTTCACAAGTAAAGACAAAATATCTTGATGTTGATAGGTGACCTTGCGACAATTGGTGGCAGCATTACCGGTGTTTTACCAGTTGTGAGGTTGCGCTTGTTGTCGGAGTATAAGTGAATAGTTCTGAGCACGAGCCACCAGCGTACCAAGTCTCCGATTGAATCTATTCCTCATAGGCATGTAATGTTACCAACCTTTTCTAACTTGTGAGCCTCGCCTTCGTCAATCAAGCCGGCCCCTTGCAGTTCTCGGATGGTGTCGCGAGAGTGGTTTAACACCGTCCGGATAGATTGCCTGGTCTTGACCGACACGGCAATACCAGGGTGTACACGCTGCAACATTCCTGCGTGTATTAGAGTAGGCACATCGACGAGCTTTATGAAGCGATGATACTGATAACTGCGCCGCTCTTTATGTTCTTTCTTCCCCAATTTTGACAATTTTCTAATCTGCAACGATGTGTTAAATTTATGTTCTTATTTCTACAAAACATCTCACCTAGCTCTTTGATGCACTCTAGCCGATTGGTCTCCGAGATGTTCTTGAGGTAGCTGAGAATGTTGTCGTTGTCGACGAGTCGGTCAATAAGCTTGCTGACTTCTTCCTCGCCAAGCACGAAGCCCTTGCCCACGTCATAACCTAGGGAGAGCTGCAGGTTGATGCGGCCATTGAGGAAGTTGACCAGCTTCGGTAGAAGAACCTATACAGGATCGAGGGTAACGTTATTGGAAGCTCGAGTAAGGGGGATGGTACGGGCCTCCAGCTGGACCAAGAGAACGCGCTATTTCCTCAGCAATGGAGGTTTCTTTGGTTGGAACTGAACTTCGCTGGTTCACGAACGACTAGAAAACGAGGGTGGTATTAAAAGTAGCATAACTACCAACAAAATGAACACGCCCGACAATCATGACTTTTTGAAACCGATGGGGGCATCTGCTTAAGGCGGATAGGGACCCGTGGATAATTCGAAAAATAAACAAACGTGGGAAAGGAAGAGATAAAGGAAAGTTGACCGCTCCACTGTGGAGGCGTTGCGCGGTAGTCATCTTGCAGGGCAGTTCTTTTGTGTCGTGGGGAAACCTCCATTATGCATACGCTGTGGAACAAAAGCTTTGGCCTGCAAGATGGCAGCCACACTAACCCTCCATTGACAGCTTACTTATTTGAAAAAAAAATACTGACAGCTTCCTCCCTCGCAAGTGTTGCTCCTCGGAAAAGGTCTTGGTACTGCTCACGCGTCACATACTAGATGAAACTGTGGTTGTGTGGCATCAAAGGCTCTTTTTTTTTGCACATATTGGTAGGGTGCCCAAGGCTGAGGTATACCTAATTACCTTAAAAAGGCGGAGCATCCTTAGGCCCCGGAGGAGGCGGATCAGCTTCACCACCTTCAGCAGGGAGGGGTTAAACCCCTTATTGTCGCCAATGGTCTCGTCGAGAATGATGTCGATGAAAGACATGACCAGAATAAAGAAGTCAAACTTGTTCCAGTTGCTGAAGATGTAGTACTTACGCCAGCCAATCACCTGGTCGAGTGAAACAATTGGACCGACGGTGGTTTATGTCATGATAGACAACTTTTCAGTGAGTAATTGAGATAATGTAACTTTTGTCGTGTAGGAATGCGGTCAGGGACCAATTTCATGGCGCTGCTTACCCAAGCGAAAAATCGGCGCTTACCGTAGCAGAAAGTTCTGTGCTAATGGCGAACGTATTTCACAGGTTGGCGAGGAATTTGGATTGTACGCATGCGCACATCCCGTAACTAAGGACTTTGTGCTTGAATGGTTAGGGCAGAATTTTTCTGCTATCGCAGTTAGCGCAGCACGGAGATCGTAAGCGCGGAATGCTGCGGCCAGTAAGCAGCGCCATGAAATTCGGCCCAGCTTTTATCAAGTTCACCAAACGCACACATTTGCGTGCAAATTAAATCTCTTGTCTTTGACGCCAAACTGCAAAAGCGAACTTTCTTTGGAGGATTGTGTCATTATACAGCCTCAAACCCAGATCCACCCAGTCATGAAAAGGATTCTCAAACAGTTGAGCCTGGAGCTGGACCAACAGAGGGCGCAATTTTCTTAGCAACAGAGGCTACTTTGGTCGGAACTGAACTTCGCTGGTTCACAATTGACTATGAAATGCACGCGTTATGGTTGAATTGCTACCAACAAAATGAATACTCCCGACCACCATGACTCCTGTCAACTGGTGAGGGGGTACTTCTGCTTGAGACCGTCGTTAAGAAAACCACAGTCTGACCAATATGGTGGTGCACAGTGTCAATAATAGTAGAGGAACGTGATGTGGTTGACACAAAGGACACTTCATGATGTTGATGTTGCTTTTCTAAGTTGCAATTCAACCCTACCGTTTCAAATAAGTGCCATTTATCTCCCCTAAGACAGCTCAGGCGCGCTAACGATATTTGAGACCCAGGCGTGGTTGAACACAGAGTACGTGCCATAAATTTGGAGGCATGTTCGACAAGGAAACCCTACAATAATCTGTTTTCACCTTGACTATGGCTTCCAGCGTGTAGATGGAGGTGAACACGTAATTGCTGATCTTCAGGCCCGGTTTGTACTGAGGGTACAACGGGTGTTCTTCCTGCACCACGAAGGCCATGATGATGGGGATCATGTTGAGTATGATGATTGCCATGATACTGACCTCAAAGGCCACGTGGCTGCTGACTTTGAACATGAGGCGGGAGAGGGCGAAGCGTGCTTCGGGGATCTCCTCGGTCTTCTTACCCCGGACAATCTCCTCCAATTTGCGTTTCTGGGGGGGGGGGGGGGTAAAAAAGAGAAGAGGTTATGAATTCTAGCTGAGAGCATAACCTGCAGTAGCCAGAATGTTATACGTGCACTGGTGCCCTTTACCAGCCAAGATTTGATATTGTGACCTTAAAAATGTTATGAGAGCCAGTCCGCCGGCCAATTGGACCTTTCCCTGGAACTTGAAACCTGTCCCTGGACTGAAATGCAATCATGAATAGTAATTGGTTAGTAGCTTTCAAGGTATTGTTTTACAGGACCAGCGCAATATGTTTGTTCCCCTTTCCCACAAGAAAAATGCTTCCGCCAACTCGTCAGCATTATGGTATAGCTGTTGTTTCTTAATTACGTGATTGCCCCACCAAGGGCAAAATTACCACACCCGTTCACTGAGATCTTTCTTGAAGGTATACGCAGCCAGATATAAAGCAAGTTTGTAAAAATATCTCTGATTCTTTGTACAATAAATACACATGTCAAGTAGCGTGCTTATACATAGGAGAGGACGTTCTATCTAGCATAGAATTACACATCCAACCAAACTGGTCGAAACGTCGAGTACACACGTACACTCACCAGTTGTTACCAGAACCACATTTGTTCCAAAAGAGATCTATCCACACGGCGTAACCGCAACCCCTTTCCATAGAATATCCAAGCAGTTTGGGAACCACAGTCTTTGCGAAGATCAAAATAGTCTCAGCATTTCTGCCACTTAACTCACCAGGTACGGATAGATTCCCTTGATCTCCCAGTTCTTCTTCAGGTCGGACACGCTGATGAAACCTCCCTCCTCGTCAGCTGCCGTCTCTGTGTAACCGACCAGGACGCGGACCGCTTCCCGGGAGAGCATGCCGTGCTCAAACTGCTTCCAGTAGCTTACCTATACAAATCACAGGAATTGGTCAAATCTCAGAGAGGAATAATGCGGAGCTAGACTTAGTTAAGCACATTATCTTTATTGATTTTTTTAGACAAACTAAACAACAACGGGAAAGTCAAGGCATTTGTAGTATTTTATGGGGAATAATGCTTTTCAATGGTTCTTTCCATTCACCAAGAAATATTTCAGACTTCTTACAGACCATTTCCACTAACAACGGCCGTTATGATGTAAGGCTTCAGCATGCAGCCGAATGCCACAAGCGTCCAGGTAATGCATTGCTCCGGAACGAGGTCGCGCCCGAATCACTTGGCTGTGGCTTGTGGGAACTTACTGCACCGGCTACCATAGATTCCTGTATAATTTCAGGCTGCAGCCTAGCTATTCGGCCACGGCCCCAGACTCACTTGTTCCGCTTTGAGCATTCTCAGTCTGGCCTCGTCCATCATCTCAGCGTACTCTAAAGGCGATGGCTCATTGGGTACGTCGGTGTGGCAGCTAGGGCAGACGCTGAACCGCTGGGCAAGACTCATGGCCTCTTTGCTCATCTGCCCCAAATAATCAAGAACTCCAACGTCACGGAAAACAATACAAACAGGTGAATTGAGTGAGTGCACGAGAAAAATCCAAAGCGGCAAGCAGGAAGGCAAAGGGACCATGTCATAATCTCAGTGCAACTGGACAGATGTCCTTAATTTTTCTAATGACCGATAATTCATTTTTCCCTGACGTTTTCACAACTTAAACCAGTGCTACCAAGTGCGTCAGTCCCTCTGTTTAGTTCAATGCCATCTTAATAGGAAATATACTTGTAATACATGTTGGTCATTGCTTTTTGCATTTCTTGTAGAATCTTTTGTAAACTCCACTTATCGCGACCAACCGAAACTGATCTCGCGTGCTGCCAAAAGAGAACTTTCAGCTGCCAAGGACTTTAACCCCTACCCCTTCCTCCTCATTTAGCGTCTTGTACGGGTCTTGGATCTCGGCTGCCTTCACGGCAATGTTCCAGTCGGCGTCAGCCAGGAAGCGGTCTGCCTTCAGCATTGCAAAGGTGCGCGCTTGCCCCTCCTGGATGCGTTTCACAGCGTTAGCCATAGCAAGCCTTTTCGGTATGGATATGTCGCTCATACCTTTTAAGAGGAGGAAAATAAGTCAGAATGACAAGTGTTTTAATACACACATGGCGGTGACTACCTAAATTGGCTTATTAAATCAAACAACACCATTATGAGCACGATACTTGTGTATCTTTACCAAGTTGTTAAACTGTAAAATGCAGTGAGAAATGGCAAAATGCGTGGAATCAGAAATTTTGCACTTGCGCAATAAGGTGTGGCACTAACATACAACACAAAAATTAGAAAACCCTTTATTTTGCTGCTGTGTCTGCTTTCAAACCGAGCAAAGGAAGCTGACATAGGAAAGATGCGAAGCACTGATCCCTGAAAAACTGTCTAAGCTCTTGAAAGCTGAAATTCAGAAGCTAATGGATACAATCCACCTTGAGCAGAAGCACCCCTCATCGGTTGACAAGGGCCATGACACTGGAGAGTGCTCATTTTTATTCATTATTGGTGGCTGAGCCACCGTAACAAACGCATTTCATAGTCGTTCGTCACCGGCGAAGTGCAGTTACAGCCAAAAGAGCTCCGTTGCTCAGAAAATTGTGCCCTCACTTTGTCGCTCTTGGGCTTATAATACACAGGGAAGGAAACCCACCCAGAAGCTTCAGCAGGAACTGGATCGTGGTAGCGTTGATGACCAGCGTGAGTACCACAATTCCCGACGTGTGAAACAGCACTTTGCTGCCAATGACCTGGGAGTCCAGCTCCTCGGACTGGGTGACCAGGAGGGCCATCGCCAGACCCACGGCACCGCGGAGGCCTCCCCACGTCATGATGACCCCGTTGCGCCAACTGAGCCCGTACCCGACGCGGGAGAGGATGGGGCTAAACACTGCGATGACAAAGCCCCTGAGGTAAAAGAAAAAAAGGGGGAAAAGAGAGAAAAAGACAATGAATCCGCGTCTGAATTTTGTGTCAAGAGGTAGGTCTAGATCTTCCTCAGTTACAAGGCAGGGCACATGCTGAGAGAGACGTACCAACTGCTGCTCTAAGAGCCCGCCTTGGACTCACCAAAGGTGGACAAAACGGTGACGTCACATTAATTATATCCAAATATACCGCTGCATTCTGTCAGTATGCTAGAGAGTAAAATGCCAGTAGCATTAATGTGAACAAGAATTTTTTTTGGTCACGCTCATTACTGTAGACCCATTCGATCTCAGTTTTGACGGAAAAGATTTGCAGGGATAATCTCACCATCTGTCAAAAATCTCAAGTTGATTCTGCAATGTGGTATTCGGTGTTCAATGAAAGTCCATACAGGCGTTAGTAAAAATAGAGGAACCAATTAACATTATCTCATAAAGGTACATTAAAATCTTGGAAATTGTATTTAACAAGAAAGAAATAAAACTTAACTTCAGAGTACTTCCTGTATTCACTTCCGCTTTGTCCCCAAACAGGCCGCTACTTGTTCGCGATAGTGGGGTTACTCACCGTATTATGTTGACACCAACGTATAGGGCAAACACGTAAAACCAGTCAATGGGCTCCACATTCGCCAGGGCGTGTTTGATGATGACCAGGCCAACGAGCATGAAGATGAGCGTGTTGGCAAGGTAAGCCAACATCTCCCAGAATCTGCGCGGCGAGAGAGGCAAATTTTCCTTTTTATTAATTGTAAACAACGTTAAATTACGTCATTTTTGGGACTAATTAAAGGGAGTTTTTTCCTTTTTTTCGAAGCACGGATTCTTTTATGAAATTGCATAGTGACAAGCTAGTGATGTTATAAACCATTTAAATAAAAGTTCATTTTCTTTAGAGTTGGTATGGGACGCTCAGAAAGCTTCCAAAGTGTGAAAAATAAACAACTTTAGAGACAAAAGCTTTAACCGTTACTATAGGTGTTGACAGGCTTCGAACCCGTTGCAGCAAAAGTGTGTCATACTCACAAACTTGGATTGCTCAGAATACCACTGACCAGCGCAATTCTCCCTTATTTTGCCCACTTCTAAATATCTATCAGACTTTCGAATAAGGAGTGAATGCACAATGTGAAAGAGTCTTAAGCTCATCACTGTTATCAGGAGAAATTTACGGACGGATCACGGTTTGCGCGGCGTACCGGTTCGCGAGAAGTAGCGCGAACGACGAGTTTGAAACTATTGCTAAAACGTGCAAAAGGGGGTATCGTTCCTGCGCTGCGCGGGAGGAACACGGGTGAAAATGACGCGAAAGTGGCCGCATGACTTTTGTATCTACCGCCGAAAATTTGACAGAGCTGTGCCTTTGGAGCATTTACCTGTGCAAGAAAACCTCCACCTCTGGACTGATGGCAGTCCTCTCGGCGTTAACAATGAGCCCAAGAACCACGACAGCCAGCACCCCGGACACGCCCAACACCGACTCACCGAAGTAAAAAGTCAAGTAGGTGGAGGCCAGCGTGATGGTGATCTCCACCATGGCGTCGTTGAAGATGTAGGATAACCAGGCAGTGGTCACCTTGGCCATGGCAAAGCCGAAGGCGGGACCTCCCAGGGCGACTCGAAGAAAGTACAATGCCACACTGGATGCTAATGAAGCACAGTTGAGTCAGAAAATCAGGGCCTGATATCATGACAGTGCTAAATACAGAATGCATGCACGCATGTCGTCCCATCCTACACCAGCCTCATTCCCATGGGTACGATCTTGCCGCGCCATGTTGGTTCCCACCATGCCTTGTGTGATTTAACCCCCGGTATTGTATAATTCAAATGTCCCACTATTTGGTATATTTAGATAAGAACTTTATGCGCGCATGGCGTGCAAGAGAATACGTGGGCGCGAGCGTGCAACTTTTGAAATACGCCCGCGATTGACTTTACGTTATGTATATTCATCTTGAATAGCCAATCAGCGTACAACCAGGGGCTAGTGAAGGAACGCAAACGCAGCCCTTGGAGTCCAAGTTGATCCCACACCAAAGAGGTTGGCTTGAACGCCCTCCAGTTTGGACCGAGTCTTAACCAACTTCTTTGTCATCTGGCCAGCAGAGACTTACCGGTTGCACCATGATTTGGCACCGAGATATCTCTGCAGACTTTGAAGATGACGAGAGAACAACCATCATTGAGGAGCGATTCGCCTTCGATTATGGTTCCCAGTTGTTTTGATGCTCCTGTGCATTTCAGGAAAAACGTAGTTTCTTGAGAAATGTTCCAGGGTGTTTCACTATGCTTGGGTATCTGAATACGTGTACCGCAATATTGTGCACCCTTTTTATGACTTCTTTGAATATTTTATAGTTGTTATATACACAAATATCAGTTATCTACCAGCAAACTACCCCGTGCCAATGCATCTTTTCCGTATTTTTATTCATATGCATAGCTGCATGACATTATCTAAAGTCTTTATAAGATTTGAAGACACATTATTAATCATTATAAACGGACTGAAATATAACCTGGAGATTAGAACTATTCAAACGATGCCCAGCGAAGTTGGCTAACGGACGGAGACTCATCAGAACTGCCTTGGTTTTCAGTGTAACATACAACAGCTGTTATTTCTTGGGAGCAGACGACGACATTCTATGTAATAGCTAATTTCAGCCCCGGGTTCAGTGCCGCCTGACATTGTGCATCAACCAATCCAGAAAGACGTGGACTTTGAAAGACGTGCGCAGCACTGCAACCTACCGAGATCTTTGAGCAGCGCCACCACGGCAACGGGATCCGTTGCACTCATGATGGCACCAAACATCATGCTCACGCTGAACGACCAGTTGTAGGAGAAGACGTACATTGCCAAAACTGCCGTCAGTGCCGAAGCGAAGATGAGTCCTAGAATGGCCAGTATGCATACCTGATAATGAATGGCGAGGACGAAAATCAACCTTGTGCCCAAGTTCGTATTGCTAAGACTTTGTGCTGAAGAAGGTAAACGGGCCAATTCACCATGACTTATAATTCGCAAAGGTAATATTTTTGATATTCACGAAATCGATCGAGAGACAAAGAAACGATGCCACAATAATTGTTTTTGTTGTCAGGGTAGTTCATGCTGTTTGCTCCCAAAGCCACCATATAATGTCACTGCCCTTGTATATGCTGTCTGTTTCGTCTTTGTCTTGTTGTGTCTAATTCTTTAAACTTGATTTCCACACACTGCGAGTAAGTCCCATTGTTTTTTAGCCGTCTTGGCAAGCTCTTCATCTTACGGATGCCCTCCACTTCCTACTCTCAACACTATGCCTTCTCTTACGTTGCACGTCTCCTTTGAATGAAGTGGAAATGAGGTACGAAGTCACCTTTACCTGTACAATGCTCTTAATGAACGTGTGCACGTCCATAGCGAAGGCCGACTCGAAGATGAGCACGGGCAGGAATACGTGCAGTAGCAAGTGCGGGTCCATGTGGGCTACCGAGGTAGTGTAGTCGCCTACCTCCGGGACCTTTTCGGACAGCAGGCCCAGCCCTACCCCGAGGATGAGCAAGACCACGGTGTAAGGTATGGGTATCTTCTGGAAGAGCGTCCGCACGAGAGCTGTAAGGACGGATCGTCCATCGTTACATGTAAGTTTCTTTGCTTTGGTTAGATTGCATTTTCCCTATTTAAACGACGTTTGCTCTGCGGAATCTCTGAGGACTGCAAGTCGAAGAACCAGATTTTTCCTATCTGTATTAATAATAGTTTTCGCTCATGGTATATAATGTCAGGACAGTACCATTAATGTTCAGATCTGAAACCAGACTTAAAATTTCAATGCATATCTATTTTGCATGGTGTTATAGTCTGACATTGGTCACTGCCTTAGGATTTTTTGTATAATAGCCTATTCCATTCTTATCGTTTAAAGTAATTTTTTAGTCATCTTATTGAACTGGGTTTTAATCACAAAGCATGCTGACTTGAGGCTGTATCCCGAAAACAACTGTAGACTGCAGTAATGGAGGTAAAGATAAGCCAGCCTTTCATTTCGTTGCGTTTTTAGGATACCAAGAGCTATTTTTCTAATTGTTGAAAAAATGGTAGCCGTTCATTGAAGTTTCGGGGGTTGTAAATTTGGGGACCCTATTCCTACAATAGAAGGGTGAGGTACATTTTCACTTTGGATGCACCTTGGTAGATGACTATGACATCGTCCTCAGTATAACTGTAGGGTTGATGTTGTCAAGAAAGGGCAGTATTTTGAGTTTTGAGCAAAATTATGAAGGGAAGCTGTGTGTAAGTGCCAGCACATGACAAATGATGGATTCAAATTTGCATGGTTGGCTTATCAGTTAGAAAATCAGGAGAAAGTTAGAAAGTGGGGACTGAACGGCTTATAATATTAAAATAACAAAGAACAATCAATCAGTTGCGGGATGGCCAATAGCCCGAATGTGAAATATTTTACCAGTCCGTGAGCTGAAAGAGTCGTTCTGAGAAAAAGTCATTTCCTGAAAACGTGTCTGTCCAGGTCGAAAACTTTAACTCTTCGGCTCTTCAAACTACGCCGATAAGGCCTACTTGGGGAAAAGAGTACATCAGCGTACTTTACCTCCAAATACGCATGAACCGAAGAGAAAGACGATTTCATACGGTGGTGGATGGCTATGGTCCTCCACTGGTGCCGTGCCATTCCCAGCGGTGACATTTCCACCGGGCCCAGGTGTCACCGGATGGCCTGCTACATCGTGCGCCGGTACCGCTCCCCCTGTCGGGCTGAGAAACTGCGCCGCTACCACCGCTAAGACGGCCACGTAGAACGAAATTCCTAGTCCAGAATCTGGTGCCATCAAGTAGTTTTGTTAAGATTCTTTCTGAATTTCTTTTGGACGTCCTTGGAGGGGTAGGGATATTTCAGTTGCTTTTTCAATGCTCTGGCCTCTGCAGCCGGGCCGCTGCAACATTATCTAAATTAATTTTGTTATTGAACTTGATGCAACAGCAAGCACGCTCGCGCGCGGTAAGGAATACTTTGTTTTCTTCCAATTTTTAGGACGCGTGTTGCCAATAGAGAAGCGCGTGCGCCGGGATGCTGTTGGTTATTGTTACGTACATATAGTACCGAAGTGAATACGTCACGCGCACAGTTAGTGTGTAAGAGGCATTAGCGCGAGAACCAGCGCGTGAACCAACACGTGCGCGTACTCCATTCGTTTGCACAGCACTTTCTGGTTCACAGAGACGTCACACTTCGGTACTCTATACCATCTTTGCTCTATATTTCTTCGCCACAGTTCATTTTGACAGACAGATTTGACCAAAGTTTTTGGTCATTCGTAGAGCTGCGGCAAATATCTAACGTGTTTTTAATAATTTGTCTACGAGGCTCTGATGAGGTGAAAGTCGCTACCCTCCCACTGCTCTCGGTTAAACATCAGTTTGAGGTATCTGCACAAAGCTGGAAGTATTCTCTAAACGGTTGCACTCCCGTATCCGTTACAATACATAGATCTACTACTATTAAACGCTTCACGAAAATGCCTCACTGTTTGGGGGAAAATGGGCCAGGGTGAGCTCTCCTCAGGGTGCAGTACATTATAAAGTGTTAAATCTGCCGTGCTTATTAGCATAAAATACATGTAACGCCACAGTTCTTTTGAAAAAGGAGATTGTTTTGCCCCCCAAAAAATCGAGGATTGTGAAAATATAAGCCAGGATCAAATCCCTAGCTTTGGGGGCTTCCATCCCAGGACAGAGTAGATGAAATAATTGTTGAAAAATGGTCCTGGTTGCCCAAGTCTGAGGGATACCGTGAAATATCGATGTGCAGGCTGAAAGACTGTCCCCTTTCGGGGATGAGTTTCTTTTTTAGGGGAATAATTAACTGGCTAACCCACAAACAACTGAAAACAGTTGGAAAGACCAAGGAAGAGAAATTCCAGTGTTTCTGAACTTTGTTGATTTTACACCCTAATGGGGCTTGATTAGTGCTTTGCATCCCGCATCTTTGACCACTCATGCTGAGGTAACACCCATGGATCTTGAACGACCATCAAGCGACGCACTATACGTTCCTTTTATGTACACTGCGCCGTATCTTTTCAAAATCTCCACCTGTGACTCCCTTTATTTAATAGATCTGCATTCGGATTTTTGAATTTGATTTCAACTTTTCGATCAGCGGGGTAATGATTTGAAAACCGCAGGTTCTAGTCGTGACCGTTAGCTGGTATGGTAACCCTGAAGCACTCAGCAGATATATGTCGAATCAATATTGTACGCCTGCAGTATAATTATACTGATTTTGTACTCCAGTGCTCTCAGTTTTCCTGTGAAGTTCTTCCGTGAGGTGGATATAAACAGTTTCACAATACGGTCTAAAATATTACTGCTCGTTAGGCCGTATACGGAAGGCAGTATTATATGGGGCGTAAGCAATGGATGACATCATTTATGCATGGCCGATCTAAAACGTGCGTTTAAGACCGGTTCAAATGTTTGTTAAGACCGACCAAGCACGTTATTATTCTCATTCACAAATACAGTTTTAGTCAGAGAGAAGTCAGTATACGACACATTTCCAAGGATTTAGTTCAAAAATTTCAAATCGTTTTCCTGAATACCCCGTCCATTTTACGAGCCATATAAGGATAGGATTAAGCTCTGCCGTGGCAAAGGGCTGTGCTTTGGGAGCTTGCAAGCCTCATCACATCTTGCGAGAGACTGTAAGAAAGGAAAGAAATGCAATATCTGTCGACGGTGGCATCCCACAGTATTGCGCAAGGAGTGGAAAGGGCCCCAGCAGCCAGATGTGACACCGATCAGCACAGCCGGTGCCTCTTAAGGAAAGAAGAATCACATAAATAAAACAACGTCGGTGAAGGACAATGTTAAGTACGGCCTAACAATTTCCAGTACATGCCCATGACAATCACCTCCTCGAGTTGTGCCAGGTCAAGAAAGACAAGAATGCCAAGAATGCAGACCACAACCTATGCATTCTTAGACTCTGGCAGTAATGCAGTCTTTTGTGCTAAAGAAGTGATTACCCTGCTTGCAGAGAAAGGAAGTTAGTCAACACACAAGTGCAAACGTTGACTGATGAGAAAGTGGTGAAGGGGCATGTACTATTGCATCTGGAAATAATGTGGATTTGCAAGGTGAGACAGTCATAAGTCTGCCAGAAGTCTACACTCAGAAACAAATGCAAGTAGCCAGAGAAGATATCCTCACAAAGGATGACTTGAAGGAGTGGAAGTATTTTTTAGACAGAGTTTAACTGCCACATGTGGATGCTGAGGTGGGGCTGTTGATTGGAAACAACGTTCCTAAAGTTAAGGAGCCCCTTGAAATAATCAACAGCAAAGAGGGTGGCCCTTTCCTTGCCGATCAGTCCTTACTTGGCAGGTTTTTGGGTCAAGAAAATAACTGTGAAAGCCAGAGCAGACGTTGAGGAACTGCTGCAGACCCTTTCAACCATGACTCCAATGTGAGAATTACAGAAGACAGGCCAGAGAAGTCCAAACAGGATTTGAACTTTTCCCCAAAGGTGAAGAGTTCCATCGGAATGGTTGGTGACCATTGTGAGATTGCACTCCCAATGAAACACGATGAAGTAGGAATGAGCAAGAATGCCAAACAACAGACCACGGGCAGAGCAAAAAGCAGCCTACTTACAAAGAAGATTTCGAAGACAGCAACATCGTCTGAAGGAATACACAGGCTACATGGAGTCCATGTGAAGCAAAGGGTACATGGAAAGGGTTCCGGACAAAGAGGCAAACAGGGATGATGGTAGATTATGGTATCTTCCTCCTCGTGATGTCATGCATCCACACAAACAAGCTGAGGGTGTGTATGTCTGCATAGCCAACTACAGAGGTGCCTCTTTAAACATACAGCTCATACAAGGGCCGGACCTGCCCAACAGCCTCCTTAGTATGTTAACAAGGTTCAGACAAGATAACGTTGCTCTAATGTCTGATATTGAGGGTATGTTCTCTCAAGTATTGGTACTAAAGGAGGACAGAGATCTCTTAGGCTGCTTTAATGTGACAATGGTGACATCCAGAAACCGTTGAAAGCATTTGTTTTAGTGCGATCTCTTCTCCTTTATGTGCAAACTACGCGCTAAAGAAGATGGCAGACGACCATGCAGAAAATGAAGAAGTTGCTCGCATCATCCTTCGCGAATTCTATGTTGGTGATTGCTTGTACTCTACCCCAACAGAGTCAAAGGCAGTTCAGCTTGTCAAAGGCTTGACAGAAACGTGCAGTAAGGGGGGGGGTTCCACCCCATAAAGTGGGTGGGCAACAGGAAGGAGTGCATCTGGAGTACGTCCCAGAAGAAGAATTGGGCAAAAACTTGAAAGCTCAAACATTGATGCAGGCAGCATGCCAGTTGAGAGAGCGTCTGGAATGATGTGGTCTATAGAAGATGATGAGTTCGGAGACAAGATAAAAATGAAAGAAAGACCACCAACAAGAAGAGGTATTTTATCTACTGTCACCTCTGTTTTGAGCCCTTGGGATGTCTATCCTTAGTTGTGCTTCCATCCAAACAACTACTGCAAGCCTCATGTCGTATGCAGTTGGAATAGGATGAAGAAGTTCCACCTGGCTGAGAAAAGAGTGGCAGAATTGGCAATCATAGCTCCCAAGACTGGCAGAGTTCGAGATAGCGATCGAAGTGCCTAAAACCTGCTGGTTTTAAGAACGAAAGTTAGATACAGCACTTTGCTGATCCCAGTGAGCTTGGCTATGGCACCATTTCCTACCCGAGATTAGTGTATCCGCCCGAGTTGAAGTGCACCCCAAGCGGCAAAAGAAAGACAGATGGTAGTAAGTTTTCCAAGCGGATTCTTGCGAGCCTGCTGCGTGTACAGAAAGACCCTGCGACCCGGTATGAATTTTCTTCTCACACGGTTTCGGGGGCGGACTGGCCAGTTGAATCCGTTTCATTTTTCAGGGTTGCAGAGCCCTGAGTCCGTCCTTAAGGTATATTAATGCTTCAGTGGTTGTCCCCTTGCCTCTACAGTTCTTACAAACCACCAAAAGTACATCACAGTACCGTGGGGGCCGTTTTCCCAAGCTATCCCAATTTGAGGGGGGTCTCGCCACGCGCCAGCCAAGCCATACCACCACCAAAACACCCGCCAACCAAAATAACACTTCAAAGACAACCGAAAGAGGCCTCTGACAAGTCCCAGAAAGCTGTCACTGATAAGAAACATTCCACTGTCTGCCCCAGGCACCGTTTTGTAAACAATCCATTAGATTGTACACAAGGGGCCACTTAGCACACAGTCCTACGTGAATTGGCTGGAGGCTGGTTGGAGGCCGGCTGGATTTTTAAAACTTTTTTTCTGGCTAGGGGAGGCCCTGGCTGTAAAGTGACTAAACCAGGTTTTTCAGCATGTACAGGGGTAGGATATGATAAATAGTCGTTGCATTTGAACGAAAAAAATATATTTAACGTTAATTAGCTCCAATGGACTCGCCAAAAGAGGCCGTTCCCTCTACCGAGGATAAAGGAATAAATTCGTTACGCATACCGAGCGTGCTCTGCGTCAAACGCGCCATTGATCTCGTTAACCGTTCCCAGCGGAACAAAAGAGGGCGTGTTTTTTGTAATCACGTCACATAGGCGTGCGTTTATATGGAGACTTGGAAAACTTATTACTATATCTCATAAATATCCCTAAGCAAATCAGAGCGCGTCTCTGGCAATTTCCACTTTTCGTCTCGGAAGTAAAAATGATACGTGACCAGGTGACATCGTAGCGGTGAGTATCCACCTCGCTACCGTGCAGTAGTGTTTTTTCTGGTAGCATCAAATATTCCTCTGGAACACGCCGCGTAAATATGTAGTCTGTGTCATGTAATCTTTACAGAACCAGTCTGGAGTTGTATCCTAATAACTATTACAGTAAAGACCCAAAACGTATGTCATCACCAGACTATTGAAGCCCTGTTTCTATGTACATCTGCACTACATTATCATTACATGGAAATTTAACAGCTGAGAAACAACAATGGCGTTTGTGAATACAAGTAATTACGTAGGGAGGTAGTCAAGCTGACCTACACCTCGGGACCAGTAATTCCCACTACTTCCTCTCAAATTATGCTGTATTTGTATACTACTATCTGTCTTTCTTTTGCTGCTTGGGGTGCACTTCAACTCGGGCAGATAACGAGCGCGGTGAAAAAAAACTAACTTACTAAAAAACACGCCCTCTTTTTTACGCTCGGAGTGGATGATGAAAGAGAAGTAAAGCGCCCATTCCTGATGCGTAAGTCACGGGTCGTCCCATTCAAACAAGTGACGTTTCCAAAAATGAAACTGACAGCAGCGACAGTGGTAGCAAGAGTTGACCACATGATCAAGAAAGAGCTTGAAGTAGAAAACACGTATTTCTGGACCGATAGCATGTCATTGCTGTGTTATATCAACAGTACAACAACGAGGTTCAAGACATTTGTTGCCAACAGGCTAGCAGTGACCATCATCCTTGATGGTTCTAGCCTGAAGCAATGACGCCATATTGAATCAGCTCTAAATCCTGCTGATATCTGTTCAAGAGGCAGGACAGTTGAGGAGTTCATACAGACGGAAAAATGGCCCAGAATTCCTGCTCAAGTCAGAAGATGAATGGCCAAGACCCCGAGAGCTCGGCAAATTTTAAGTGGCAGAATTAGAAGACCCTGAGGTAAAAAGGGCTAGTCTTGCCAGTGCTATCAAGCCAAGTGAGACAAAGGAGCTGGCACTTGACAAAGTAATTGAGCACTGCTCTGACGGGATGCAACTAAAGAAGGGGGTCTGCTGGTTGTTGAGATCTGGAAGATGGCTGAAACCAAGCGCCAAATCAGGAAATCTCAACAAAATCTACAAGGTGCCCTCACTTTGAAAGAAGTGCAAGAAGCAAAGAAGAAAATCTTGCAGTATGCACAGAGTCAAGCATATGCTGATGAGATCAGAGCCCTTATCCAGAATAAAAATCAAGCAGAAAGCAGCAAGAGGAACAGAGGAGCGAAGAAAGCCAATTCAATCTACAAAGTTGACCCGGTTTTGACGGAGAGTTGTTAAGGGGTGGGGGAAGGCTGAGGCGGGCCTCATTACCAGTTGATGCTAAACAACCCGCCATCTTTTTCAAGGCCAACCACGTCTCCACCCTGATCCTAAGCCACATTCATGAAACATCTGGGCTCAGTGGAAGGAACCATGTACTCGCATGCCTTCAACAAAAATATTTGATGCTTGGTGACAACTCAGCAATCAGAAGAATGGTTGGCAAATGCGTGATGTGCAGACGTCACAGAGCAAAGGTCATGGAGCTGCAAGAGAGACGGAAATGGGTGCGCCCTCAGCCTGACGTCCGTTTTGCAAACTTGGTGCTGGTAGTTGATACATCTGTTCCGAGGAAATTCCGGCCGCTTGGGAGAGTGATACGCACCATGCCGGACAAGGAGGGTTTCGTTCTGAGTGTGGAGGTGAAGACCAGGGCCCAATTTCATACAGCTGCTTAAGCGTAAGCAAATTTTTCTGCTTGCTATAGTACGGAAATTGTACTTAAGCATAAACGAATTTCACCAGCGTTTGCTAAGCTAAGCACAGAAAAAAAGATGCGCGCGTATCGTCTGCTTATTTTCTGGCTTAGTGAAGAAAAGTGAAAAAAATGGTGGACAAAAGTGAAGAGTCCGCGGTGTGTGCCCAAAAAACGACGCCATTTACTGCAGAAATGGATCTCGCTATAGCAGCAAGCCAAGTTAATAAAAAAAGCCCGTCATCGAGGGGGTAATGAAAGGAGTGAAGCTTACCGAACAAGCATAAGCTGGCGGCTTGGGAACTAGTGAATGGGCAAGTCAAGGCGTGAGTACTTTAACTAATGGTGGCGCCAGTTTTGTTCGCGGTCAGTTAAGGTGGCTCTCGCACCCAACCTTTTTCATTGACAACACAAAACTTCACAAACAGCACGCCGTAACTTCGTAAGCCTATTCTCAAATAAGCCAATAACCTATAAACATACAGTATAGTGCTAGTCTTTTTTTTTTACTGTTGAACCTTCTTTTCTCCGTTGGTTGTCTATGTTGCTAGGCTTCGTGTTTAGATTTGTAGTATACCGACCTTGACATCACGATTGCCATGATATGATTGTTCGATGCACATTCTGTTTATCTAACTGCGTGATCTGTGAGAGATTATTTGAAAAAGAGAAGTAACCTAGGCTAAGAATCGATACTTCAAAGATCAACCAATCTCCTAAAAGCGTAATGCCATGTGGCGATCATGCAGATCGAGTGTACAACAAATAACGAGAGCCTGTGAAAAATCTGAATCACTGACACTAGGACCCTTTGACTTGCCCCTTTTCAAACACTTAAGCCTAGACATGGTCGGACAATAGCACTATTGCTAACGCCCCCCCCAAAAAGGGGAAAAATGGGACCTTTACAATTTGTACTGTAGGCCTTGGCAATGGGAAATGGCAAATTCAAGCAACAGGAGGTGGGTCGTGTCCACCTCCAATGAGTCAGGCACAGCAACTATTGGATGCCTCTTTATCCAAAGTAAGGGTTGAGGGGATTGACAATTGACACATTCTGTGGTAAGTGATATGTCATGTAGACACTTACAAATTAACAACATAATAATTTATCAATACAAATTCTTCCAATACATCTAAATCCACAGATGAATGTCCTCTTATGCTTTCTCTCTTTCAGTTGCAAAAAATGGAGATGGCAAATTCCTCAAGCTAAATTTAGCCGTATGTAATGTTACACTGAGACATTTTGATGAAAAAACATTTACCTCTTTTCAATTTTATTAACAGTCCATAATGAATTGTGCTCCTCTCCGAGATACACGCACCTGAATGTTTTCTTGAAAAGTGGCTGTTTTTTTTTACAGATTCCATCCAGGGCAACAGGGAGGAAAAGGAACCCAAAGACCCATGTGCAAGTACAGTACATAACAGGTGACTTTCATGTGCTCATACGAGTATCAAAAGCACACACACCAAATGCGACCTTGCGATGACACAATTTCAACGATTTTCGTATCGCGTTCTACTGAATCTGCTTGCCCTGAAGAAGTTACTCAGATACAGAAAGCTCGGCAATTACTTGTTTGAGAGGACTGATTTTATATTAGATTCTTATCAATATTCTGATCACGGTGCTACGCAACTCTTCCATATTTCTTTATATCAAACTGGAGTGTCAGTTTGGCTTCAAGAGGCAGCATTGCCACCTAAAAAGGCATCTTTGGCGAAAATGTTCCGAGTTTCAGGCGCCATTTTGGGGGGGGGGTAGCATGACGCCGCACCGCGTCTCTTCCACGACTGTCTGCGTCTTGACGTCTTGCAGACCGTTTGCGTTACAAATGAACATATGGAAACCAGGCTGAAGTTAGAGGAGCTTAGGAGTACAAGCAAAGGAGGTGGGGCGCAAAGTTTTAGGAGCTGGGCGTTAAAGGTCTGGAACAGTATAGTGCAATGACAAGTTAAAACATACGTTAAAACAAGGGAACAAATAATTGGGAATTTGGGAAGAGCTCTGAGGAGTCGAAGACCTTGGAGAAATCGAAATTTGCTCAAACCCTGAGTAAAACATTCGCACCCCCTTCCGTCCTTGCTTGCCCTCTTCATATTTGGAAACCATGGAAGACATCGCAGAAACTGAGAAAATTTTAAGAAATCTCAAAAACTTGTGTCTAATTTTACCTTGTCTGGATCTGATTCATCGCCACGAATAACGCATTCCAATTCCAACGGAATCCAATATTTCCTCCTAACAACAGACAGAACATGATCCCTTCCACCATGACCTGCAAGCAACTCATGAAGGATACATGATGATTTTTGGGCAAAATGGAGGGGAACTTGCAGACTTCTTCAATAGGAGCAAGTCGTAGCCTACCACCTACCCTCAAAATAGCATCATCGTCCAGATAAGGTCTCAGATTGTAAATGGCACTATGTTTTCTCACAGCTGTACAGCCCTTCTGCAAATCCTTGATTTCTTGAGGGAAGCTCTTATGTTGGGCATGCTTCAGGATAGCCTGCTCAGCTGCCTTGAGCTCTCGAACCGTCAGCCAGGAATGGTCACAAACCGGCTTGCCATTTGTCAACCAATTCTTGAAACGGAGGGGCAATGTCACTGCCTTACGCAGACTGAGCCGGCAGGAATACCTATTCATAAGCTCATCAGTTGGATTGGCGTTATCCTTAGCATCAACAGCTCGACAGGTTGTCTCCCGTTTCACTTCTCGATCCTTGTCAAGCAGATTTGTCACTTCCGGTTCCATAGGCCATTGACTGTCGCTTTGCCAAAGGAATCTAGGTCCATTCCTCCATCTATCCAGATCAGTCTGCTTTCTGAGCATAACGTCCTGCCGAGCAGCAAGCACAGTCGCAGACAGCTCAAGTCTTGGGAACGTCGTTACCTTCAGGGGTGCTATGCATTCACTCTGTAGGAGTAACTTTGCTCGAAGAACATAGAGGCACAAAAACCCGAGTGGATCGTTGACCGAGCACATGATACTTAGCAGACCTCGCTGAGTATGACTTCAGAGCTTTGGACGCAAACTGATTCCCAGGGTGTCATCTTCAGCATCCCAGTGGATTCCAAGAGCTCAGTCTGCCGGTGGTGATTCTCGGGCCAGGTCTACGCCTCTAAGAGTCTTTTCTCTCTCCTGCTGAGGGATGGCTTCCAGGACCTTTCTGGAGTTGCTTAACCACTTTGTCAAACAAAACCCTCCACAATTGTGTCAGTTGCCCCACTGTTTTGATTGCTTGTTCCTCTGAATTGACACTCTTCAAGCAATCATCGACATAGAAGTTCCTCTTCACAGTCTCTACAACGTTATGGTCGAACTTATCACCATGGTCGTCAGCCGTCCTTTGAGGGGCAAAGTTGGCCCAGCTCGGCCTCAAAACCCCGCCGAATGGATGAACAGTCATTCGGTAGATCTCTGGTGGCTGAAATACATCACCACCTGGCCATCAAAGGAACCTGAATACATGTACGTCCTTGTGCCTCTCAAGAACACCGACCTGGTGAAACATCTGCTCGCTGTCTGGCATTAAAGCAACCTGACCTTCTCGAAATCGCAAGAGAACTCCTATCAGTCTATTCATCAAGTCCGGCGCCTGTGGAGCAGAAGCATTTAAGGACCGACCTTGGCACTTGGCAGCGCAGTCAAAGACCACACGAAGCTTTTCTGGCTTTGATGGATTAAGAACGTAGTGGTGTCGAAGGTACTACACTCCACCTGGAGATGCATTCAGCATGTCACCAAAGACCATTTGTGCATAACCTCTTTCCAAAAAAATTGTTCATCTCCGTGGTGTAACGGTCATGCAAGCTCAGATACCTAGTCAAACGCTTTTTGAGGGATGCAAGTCGCATCTCTGCCAAAATTCTGTCATCTGGCAATTCAGGGTTATCTACCGTGAAGGGAATGGCCGGCTGGTAGTGCCCGTCTACCACATGCAGAGAAAGCTCCCAAATAGCCATTGCCTATTTATCATTGATGGACATTGCAGGTGAGTCACAAACCGAAGCATCTCCAGTATCAAGCTTCCAGAAACGTCCCACCTGCGCTTCTAGATTTCCTCGAACATAGTGTGTGGTAGCCCGCTGGGGTGCTCTGTTAGTCAAGGGACCATTTATAGTCCACCCTAGCACTGTCTTTACAGCGTAAGGTTCCCCACCTAGTCCAAGTCTCACGTCATGAGATACAAGCAGGTGATGATGTGCATCCTGACTGATAAGCATCGTCACACCTTTGCTCGTCACGCCTGGAAGAAGGATGTCCTTAAGATGCTCAAATTTCTGCAGATGCTCATGTGTAGCACAACTACACCTCTTTCAAACAAAAAGGTGCCCCACGCCAAGCCTTTTCATTGACTCCAGCAACTTCTAGAGAGACCACAAGAATCTCGACTAACGAAGTGTCACTGAGGGCATTTATGAACATGGGATGTAAGTCACCATCAAGGTTCAACATTTTTGTCAAGTCCAGTGAACAGAAAGATCTGTTACTTCAAGGATCCAACAAGGCGTAAGTCTTCAACCAGTCTTCCCTACCCCTGCCCCTTACCATCACCGCGACCACTGGTAAAGCTATCCTGGCCGGTACTTATGATCCTCCACACACATAGCTGGTTGCTTGAAGATCCTGACTCCCCTGAGTAGTAGAGGGAGTGGACTCCATCTGGACTAACGGACTTCCACTGGAAGGACTGCCTGGAAAGCATCATTAAGCATCTTTGAGTGCCTTCCTTGACAACCAAGAACACCATATGGAGCCTGTTCACATCTCCTAGAGAAATGCCGTTTCTCCAGAAGACAACTGAAGCACAGTTTCTTATCCCTTGTGACGGCCAGTCGTTCAGGAGCTGTCAGGTTCATGAACTCGGAGCACATGGCCAGAGTGTGGCCCTTGGAACACAACGGACAGGCTGTTGGCCTTGGCTTCCTCCCATTGGCCTTCGCTCCCTTCTTTGATTGGGTGCTTCTCAGGCTTTGTTGATTGGACGATGCATCCACACTAAAGTTGGAACCTCTTGTTTTTTGCAGACTTGTCCTTATGATCCTTGAAGCCGAACACTGGAGCATTTGCCCCCATTGCGGCTCCACTGAGGAATTCAACCAGCTTGCTCATGTTCGGATATTGACCTGTGTCCTCAAGCATACTAATGGCTTTTGAGCGCCACTTGGATTGAAGGGTCCTTGGCATCTCCTTGCTATGTCTTCAAGGCTTTTCTTAGTATCGATCTCCTCCAGCTTTCCCATCGCTCTAAGAGCAAGAGTGCAGCTTCTTAAGTCATCAGCCGAACCTTAGATTGTCTTTTTGTCACCAGGGGCAACACGAGGGCCTTCTGTGACCTTTATGGACCCAAGCGTCAGAAATCTTGTCGTCATTTCCAAATCTATCCCTGAGGAGTTCTCCAGCTTTCATGTAGCCTGCCTTTATCTACATAACAACACAGCTACGGATAACTGCCATTGCTGTACAGTAATGGAATAGGCGATTGAGCTTCACGCCATTATCGACACTGGTGTTCCCACTGTAGCATCGAAGCTGCGGATAAGCACCCAAATACTGGAGTGGATCTCCGTCAAACTTCTGTAGCAACTGCATAGCATCAATCATCTTATACTGCAAGTTCAGTACCAAACCACTGTCGGGAGAGGACTTTTATGGGCTGCGCTGATGGTGCTGCCGGCTCAGTCTGCTCCGGTGACTGCACGGTCTGTTGTACTGCCGGTAGAGGCTGTTGTGCTGACTGCTCTGGCTCTTGGGCTAGCTACACTGGCTCTTGTGCTGGTTGCATTGCCTCTTGTTCAGGCTGTTCTAAATCAGAATGCGGAGACACGTCTACAGCATCTTCTAGCTACTGTCCCACCTTCTCCTTGGTTGTCAGCACAGCAAACAGCTCCCTCAGAGTGTTGCAAGATGACTGCTCTTCAATGTTTCGAAGCGCTTTCTCTTCTGCTTCTGCCTAGCTAGCTTGACTATCTCAATATTCAGCTGACACTCTCTCTTGCGCTGCATCAATCTCAGCTCTTCTTCCTCAATAGCCTTTGAATCCGCCATACTCTTTGCTTCAGCAGCTAGTCTTGCTAGTGTAGCAGCTGCTGTTATTCTGACACTACTTACTCTAGTTAAATTAGATTTATTACTACTAGAAGAAGGCATCTTGCAACCTTAATATTTATAATACGACCAATGCAAAGTTACAATACATGTACATGTTAACTACAATCCAAAATTTGCACCATGGCAAACGCAAAGTCACAATAAATGAAAGGTTGCAATGAAACATGTAAATCAGGTAAAATACATTGCAAATGGTACTGCTAAATTACTGTGACGTGACAGAGTGCGCTAGTCACTAGGCGCGGCGAAGTTACTGCTGGTCACATGTAGCCGGCTCGCGAAGCTATGAAAGGGGCGCGCAGGCAAGGTTTAGTTGTCCTGATCAAGGGTTGATTCTGAGGTAAGGGTTGAGAATCCTGTGCAAGGGTTAAAGTCACCTAGCCTTGTGTAACTGTGCCTAAGTCCCGATTGGTGTGTGTGTCGTTGAGGGGCTCGGTAGGTTGAGGGGCTAATTGGTGGTGCGGTATAGTTCCTGATAGGAGTTTGCGGTCGGTATAAGGGCGGATTGCTATCTCGTGACGTGAGTTGCGTGTAGTGCAGCCCTGACAATAAGCCCTGTAGACTTGCTAAAGTCCCTGATTCGGCACTGGATGCCCACAAATAATTGTGGTGTTCACTGCTCCGGGCGAAGTCTGGTCCGGTCACGTATAATCACAGTCTCCCCGTCAATAGCACCCTCTACTGGTGTATCGGTTGAATGTGATTGAAGGAGCTTTGATGAATAAAAGCAGCCACTTTCATTATTTTATGTAAGTCAGGTGTCCAGACGAAGTTTATTTCCAGTCTGTTCTGTCTGGATTGCGTCACTAAGTTTTGGCTAATCAGATTAGGCATTATCTCAACAAAGACCAGAGATCATTGAACTTTCTTGAGGGACGGTATACTTTGGTCTCAACGGACTCGTCCCTAGCCGCTCAGGGACTCTCCGGTACCTGCCGTCAGACGCGAGGAGGAGGGCGCCCTCGCCTTCGTCGGAGGGGCACGGCGTCACATTTAACCAACAGCACAATAACGATTTCAGCAAAGTTCAAAGTTCGTTGTTCCCAGCCCTTGGACGGATGTTCTGCATTCTTGCTGATGTGGTGTCCTGTGCAGACATGTCAGGAACTTCTCCTAGGAACTCCAATCAATCAATCAATCAATCAATCAATCAATCAATCAATCAATCAATCAATCAATCAATCAATCAATCAACCAATCAATCAATCAATCAACCAACCAACCAACCAACCAACCAACCAACCAACCAACCAACCAACCAACCAACCAACCAACCAACCAATCAATCAATCAATCAATCAATCAATATAATTTACCAAAATTAGGTTTCTGACATAACATTCTGAAATATCCGTGTGTTATACTAAGTCATGGATACAATGCAATATAGATTGACACAGCATTACAAAGCACATCGTTAGAAAGCTGCCTACGCTTCTAGAAAGGGAAGTGCTGTAGACAAATGTGGTGGTGAGTTAATTCATCAGTTGACAAGTCACGTGACATTAAAGGTGCACTCTTCGTAGCCCTCTCCTGAACTGTATGTCCGATTGTGTTCAAACCTTGCTGATATCTTAAAAGGGAAGTAATTTTGACAAATATTGAGAAGATGTGGTGATGACATCATCAGGGGACACGTCACGTGACATTAAAGGTGCACTCTTAAGGCACTGTACCCCTTGAAGTACATGTCCGATTGGGTTGAAACTTGGCAGAAAGCTAGAAAAGGAATTGTATAACAATTGATGGTAATATGTTGGTGGCGTCATGGTTGATGTGACATGATTAAAGGTGCGTACAGTTTTCTCCGTTGGTTTTTTACACGTTTTTGTACGATCGTCAGTACTTTTCTGAAACATTTATATAACATTCATGAGCAAAGACTGTTCATCTGAAAGCCAAAACAGCGCGTTTGTTTACTTACAAACGTATCTCTTGTTTTCCCTTCAAGTTCTTCCACGAGGTGGATATAATTATCTTTCATTTTCAATGTTCTTCTAATTCTCATTCGTTGGAATGGGGCCTCAATAAAATGGCAGGTAAGGACCGTATATTTTTGAAAGTAATGACAGCTTGAGCAATGGATGTCATTATATGCCATGATGGCATAGGTGGTTACAGACCCAGACTTTAATTCTTCGAGAAATTATACATTCTGTTCATTTTCTTTTATTTGACATTATTGCCTTCAGTCTAGACTCGAATCAAGTCGGACTTATGTTGCTCTTCCCCAGTCAGCCATCCCTTCAGCCCGTACGCACTGCATGCACGGTCGTCGCGGTCGTCCCGGTATCTCGCATAACCCTTGTAATATGCCCTTATTTGATAGCCTTTATTGCTCAACATTTGTCATACATAATCAGTCAGTAAGTCCGACTTGACGGATAAGCTAATCAGACCCCATCGGTAATATGTAGTCATTCATAATTGCATATGAACGACGCGATCTTGCGTAATGTACGGAATTTCCACCAATCGAAGTAGTCAGACTTGTAGACTCGTTCATTATAATAATGCCGTTATGAACGACTTAAAAACAAATCCGGCAATGTAATTGGCGGCTACCACTCTTGGTAGATGAGCCCATTCGCTGTGTACAAACGGTTGGCAGATTCGTCAAGTCGGGATTTCTAAACTGAACTCATAGTAATAAGTGGACACAAAGAGGGCGCGAAATGGCGCGCAGTCTCGATATCTATCCAAAGCGTAAACAAAGACGTCACAGAGATCCTGACTTGGGTCAAGTCTACCTTCAGTTCAGCCAGAGTCTTCGTCGTGTGACGTTCTGTTCCTCGACCATTTTCCTTCCGTTTGTAAGTGCTTTCAGTTCAGACTGCTTTTTTGTTTTTGTGTCTTTGTTCCTCTATTTCCAGATCCACTTCCTAGTTAACTGGAGAACGACCGGAGATCATAAACTGAATGTGTTTTGCTACAGAACAACTGGGGTAGGCTATCCTGTAGGCCCTAAACCTGTACAAAAATAAATTCCACCACTCGAGGAAAGTCACATTGTGTCGGTCGTCTTAACAACGTTCATCGCTAATCTTGTATCTGATCACGCCAAGAATGCTTAGAAAAACTGTATTCTGGGTCTTCACATCTTTCTCCGCTGTCTGTGTTTGTAAGTACCAAAAAAAAGGCCTTGTTATACGATTCACCTATGCGTGACATCAAACAGTTATAGCATACAATTCATGTGAACCGGATAACGATTTTTCTTCTAGTAGATTCACACTTCGAATAATAAGCTAGATAGGCCTCAGGCAGACAGCATTCGGACGTACAAGGGTATTCAAGATTCCATGTATTTGAAATAGCTATGGTCTCCTTTCATTCCCCCTTGATTCCTCTCAATGATTCCACGTATTTAACTGATCATGGCCCCTTTGAAAAGATGAAGGTGTTTTTGTTTTGTTTGTGAACGAGGAAGGTTTTATTCTGACGTTGATAAATATCATGTTGGGGAACTACTACCGGAAATCATAGTTGTAGAATAGGAATGTCGGAAAGATGTGACCATTGACGGGTATTCATTATTCTATTTGCAGATTGGCAGATAATCCTTGCATTTCGGAAATATGAAGTGGGGCGGGTGGCCTTAATTAAATCTGTTGCAGGACGGGCTGAATATGTCGGTGCGAAGACAAGCTCGTCCGGTCATGAGGCCGTGCATAACGTTTCACTTCCTAGTGCTAGCGCGTCCCACAAATCACCATCCTGGGAATTAGCGATGAACGGTACCTCCACCTCATATGCACACTCGCTGTCGTGCACGCAGGAAGACATAGAAAGATGGTCGGGCACGATCGTGTTAGTGACGACAAACGCTGGCTTCCTCGACGTGACCGAGAACATGCTAGAGAGTGTCAAGAGAGCCCGGGCCTGCCCGAGCATCACAATCATTGCCGAAGATGAGCTGTCGTACCAAATCCTAACCAAGAGGATGAAATCCCAGCGGGGCTTGCACGTCCAGAGATCTGATTTAGGAGCTACCGAATCCAAAAGCCTCATGTTCGACTCACCACAATACACTCAGTTTGTCAGAAGGCGTCCGCATTATGTCCTCTCCCTGCTCGAAAAAGGACGCGATGTACTTTTCGTGGACTCGGATACCTTCTGGTTCAAAGATCCCTTTGAAGACCTCCAAGGGAATTTCGACATCGCTATGCATAACGAGAAAGACAACGTAGCTGCGTTTTGTGACGGTTTTGCTTATTATAGACGAACAAACAATACTTTGCGTTTTGTGAGAGAGTGGGTGCGATTGCTAAATTCTCATACATGGTTGCCAGATCAAAGAATCATGAACCAGATGATCTCAGAGAAGCGAGTTCCTGGTCTTAAAATAAAAACACTCAATGAAACCAACTACCCCGATGGAAGAAAATATTTTCATTGGGTGGGTTGGAGAGAAAAACACAATGACACAACTGTTTTGCACTTGACTTTTGTTAAAGGACATGACGCGAAGGTAAAAAAGTTAAAGGAATTTGGTTGGTGGCTGATATGAGCTTTACTGTAGAAAACGTGACAAAATTGCCCCTTGGTCATGTTCTAGAAACGTACCCCGTGATAATGTGACAGTCCGAAAGGATTTTGAAGCTTCTAGTGACCGAAGGTATCTGATATATTATTGATTTTTCTTTCAACCGTCACGACCAACAGACTGAAGTTGGGAAAATTCAAAATGACCATCTGCAGTTCTCTAATTTACCGCCCCATTGGTCCAAAGTTTTATTCGATTATTTCCTGATTTAGACAGTAAAACCAAACTTGTATCAACCGAAGCTTATCTTTGTTTGAATTCTTCCCAACTTTGTCCCAAGACATAGTTTCTATGGCCAAATCGGTAGTTAGTCATTTTCCAAGCACCGAAGCAGATTGTCTCCTCGCTTTTCATGTTAGAAAGTATTATGGGTATTTACACTGAGATGACGTCGCTCATTTTCTAAATTATCTTTTTCTTTACGTTTATGGGACTCTTCATACTTTAGTGAAAAAAAAATGATTATTTCTTTAACAAATTGGGGTGTAGGATTCAATGATAAGGTGGTCATCGGGAGTTGTAAATAGATTGCATAGAATGATGATTTTTAGAGGTGTACAAAAATTGTAAGTACAACTTTGTTAGACTTGCGAGCGTAGACTGATGTAATACATAAGATTCTGCGTTTAGCATCCAGTCCAGTGGTTTAAAAGGGTACATTTTGGGGAGATCGGGGTTAGTTTTTGGCGTCACCTTAGGTTGGTGTAACTTGCACTGCAGAATGATTCGATTAGTTAATTTTTAGGAGCTGGGCGGTAAAGGTCTGGAACATGGTCAGGATTAGTATGGTGCATTGAGCAAACATACGTTAAAACAAGGGAACAAATAATTGGGGATGTTTGAGGCACCTCATTTAGATATACTACTGTTGGTTAATTGGTATTTCTAATTCAGTCTTCTCAAAAAATAATCCCGGTGCTAGGACCGGTCAGAAGCCTCGAAGTTTCAGAAAAATATGGTGTTCATTCAAAACAATCTCTGGTAGGATCTGGCAGAGGCCTTTGAAAAAAGTTTGAATCAATTTGGGCAAAGTGCCTCGTGAGAGTTTCATAGGGCAAAGGAGTTGCCTGATAAGCTAGTTGTGCGGTTCAGAATTCTTTTAGTATTTATTTTCTGTCTTTTGGTAGTTATCGTGCTATTGAGGCGTGATCCTGGCTACGTGGTATTTCAGGTTCATGGCTTCTGACTAGCGCTCCCCAAACAAAGATATTGGCATGTGGGAAAAATCACTAACACAAGGCTTGATAGTTCAGTTGGTGCAGCACCAGTACGGTCTTCCGGAGGTCTCAGGTTTAAATCTCGGTCCAGTCAATTTCTGTGGTCATCTTTATAATTATTTGTAAGCACCATGCATGGTTTTTGTTTATGGTTATTCACAATTTATTTGTGAAAGCATATACATGTAATTGCCTCAAGGTACTTAAAAGGTGGTTTTCTAGCTGGAAGATATTCTTAAGTGGCTGTAGCACAGTTTAAAGACACTTACCACCACCCCCCTGTCTAGGGAGTATTATTGAGCCTATTCCCTCCATTGTGTAAACTCATTCTTGTTTTCATGGATTTTGAGACTGAAAAACCCCAATTCCTTTTTGGAAAGCGAAGGTTGGTCATGTTGATGAGATAAAATTTGTTTTGCCGAAGTGGCTGTATAAACAAGAATTCACTTTTCAACGAGACATATTTTATTGCTTCCCAAGATCACGTGAAATAAAATTCTCACACTAACTCTGAAACAGGAAACTGCTCTAAAGCCGTACAGATAGGAGGCTAGTCCACTATGATATTTACTCAAATCCTGAGTAAAACACTCGCACCCCCTGCCGTCCTTGCTCTCCCCGTCCAGATTTTGAGCCACGGAAGACATCTCCAAAATTATCAGATGTTTTCTCGAATTCCAGTAAGAACCAACAGATTCAAGGAAAAACCATCCTTCTTGGTGATATTTGAAATGTCATTATTTTTAGTTTTTCTTTAAAGGGTCTTTTTTTTAAAGAATAATGTTCGCTTGTGACATAAATGTGTGTTCAAGTCTTATAGTCTTGTAATGAAAATTTTGGTACATGAATGTTATGGATATACCTTTTTGAGGTTATCGTAGGATGTCCTTTATGTTGTACTTTATGTTTTATTTTCACAAGATGTATGAAAGAAAAAGCTAAACAAAACCACCTCTCTATGGACATGGTATCTAATATGTAATATCGACCTAATAACTTCACGTAATTCATGATATATTTTGAATGTCATCATAAGAGTTGGGAACCAATCATGCAAACTGCTGCAAGTCAGTCAAAGCTGCATTTTTGCCTTAAAGTGCAACTGAAAAACAAAAGTTGAGCACCAGTTAACTCCTTTGTATAAAAGGGAGGGTGTAAATTCTTTTGCCAACATGTCAAACCAAAATCCATCACCGAAGAGGCTTTACCTGTTCTTCTCCCAAAACAGGCTTTTAGAAAAGTATTCCAGCTTTTTAGATTGCCAAAATGGATTTTCAGTTCAATAGTTATAGCAAACGGCATGGAGTAAGTATAATAATTTTCAAACAAACAAACCAACCAACCAACCAACAAACAAACAAATAAACATATTCTGGCTCGAGGATAATTTTGCCTCAGCCTTAGGTAAGCATGGAGTGAGGGCACTGTCGGTAGCTGCCCAGTTTGGTTTGAGATGCCCTCAATTTTTAAAGTGTAGCAGCAATGAATATTTCCGAGACCATTTTTCTGCAACATTGTACTCTTCTTTTTTGTTACAAATGCTTTTTTTAAAGCGTTCAATTATCCATGCTTTCCAAGACAATTGAGGGTGCTGGGGGAGGACATAGTTCAGTGCAAAGGTTTCATTAAGATGTTCAAATTGTGAACCCCAAATTTGCTCACTGACAGCATTTCTGGGTAAAGCTTTATGCTTGCTTATTGCTATCATGCATGTATAAACAACAATGAATGAAGAAGAAGGGAAATTTAGTCCCACAAAATCTACAAAAAGGCAGGACATTTTTGTGTTCAACCTAAAGTAATACTGAGTCCTTCTTCCTGGAAGGACATCACAGTTTTTTTCACTACGGAAATTTAATGGGGATATAAACCAAAACTGCAGTACATTACCCTTTGAGATAGTGAAACAAAAGCTGCTAATAAGGTTAACTGAGCCACAAAGGTGTATTTTGAAGGTTAGCATTAAAGAAATTTCATTGCACCTACCTTTTAGTCAGAACTTTTAATCTAGATTCAAATGAGCTACGTGATTACAGACTTGTGTCTAATTTAACCTTTTGTCAGTAAACAATTGAAAACAGAGTCGTTGACCAACCTCAGGCGTATTTGGATCGAAGTACTCTCATTGCTATCAACATTTCAATTGGCCTATCGTCATTATAACAGCACCGAGTTTGTTTGATAAACGTTCATAACGACATTTTCATTTTGCTTGACAATCACTAAGAAGTAATTTCGGTTATGACATAAACAGCCACTTTCGATACCATTGATCACCCAGTTTAATTGGTAGACTGGAAAACAGATATGGGATAAAAGAGCTAGCGCTTCTGAGCTTCACCAGTATTGTTTGGATGGTTGTACTCAAAGGGCTAACACTGGGTTTGCCAAGTCAGGGTAGCACTCTGGGTCTATTTTGTTTACAACCTATCTTGTACCATTGAAGTTTTCAAACGACATGATGTTAGTTTTCTATTATATGTTGATGATACACAGCCACTGGTGTCGCTAGGATGTTTTCCAAGGTATTTATTTTTTTATCCACAACGAGAAAAAGATGAAACAAACCTGGCGACGGATGAGAATTGATGATCAACCCATTAAAGGCTGGAGGGACGATATATTTTAAAAGCAAATCCGTGACTTGGCATCCCATTTCCTCTCTTATTTTTATTAACTTCATTTTCCCCCGTTTTTTTTCAAATGTTCCCCTATTTGTTAAGGGTGGGGGGGCAAGTGCCCCCTCTTGCCCCCCCCCGCAAAGTCCATGTACACAGCTCTACCCCTCTTGCAAGAATACAAATAACTCAAAAGCCCATGTAAAAACATGTTTCGTCGAAACTAAACACTGGATGAAGAAAACCATTAAGCATGTCCAGAAAGCCACCTACGATGACACACTGCTGAAGTCTGGTGGCTACCACAACTTGAACTTGAAGCTATCACTGACTTAGTGCAGTGATTATATCCTTCAGGCCGGTGGGTACCTTGACGTTACAACTCTACCCGATGACGTCAGACACCCTTGGATTATGCCGTCGAGACATCCAGTGGCTACCCGCGCATTTGTATTCGGCTCAGTAAAATGGCCGCTGGTTGGCTTCTATTTCATACAAAGGCGTTGCAAGTCAAGGTTTTTCATATACGTCAGTGGGGTTGGCTCGCTTCTATTGACGCCAGGGAGAACTAAAGGCGGGCATTGCCGGGCAAGCTTTGTATTCGGCTTGGTAAAATGGCCGCTAGTGGATTCAACGATCTCTATAAGCTGATTAAGGGCATTGCGAGTCCAGATTTTTATTTATACCCGTCCGTGGCCTGGCCTGCTTCACCGTAAAAATGAAAGAGCGCCCTCTGTTGACTAATAAAAAATTATTCAACAACAGACGCTGCTACTCCCTGCGATGAAACTACAAAGCCTAGTTCACCGCAAAATTTATATCCAACAGGTAGCCAAACATCTGATATAAATATTCCCTAAATTTACTCACACTTATAAGATAATCTCAAGTAATATACAGATGAGGACATAATTGTTTACCCCCGCATCCTCTAAGCTTTACAAAGAGATTCGTTGGGATCTAAAATTCTGGATTATTTTTCAAAAATGATGCAGGAGTTGGTTAAACTCCCATGCACGGCTTCCAAAAGCATGAGGTTGTATGTTTGTTTCAGAGTATCTCTGCACTCCATCAAGTCAATTGCGTGAGAACTCCTACAGAGTAACAGCAACTGATGAACTTATTTAGACGAAGGCCATAGCGTTGCAAAGATCCTTTGCCACGTCCTCTGGATCAGGTCGAAAGCTTACTCTTTGGTTGGAACAAGTCTGTAGCCCACATAGAAATTGCGTTGAATGCGCGAAGTATAATTAAGCCGCTGCGAACCCAAGCTCTGATTCAAAGTAGTCAGCTTTCCGCCTCGAGCCGAAATTTTTACATCCTGGAGATGACTTCAAAAAATTTGTCTCGTTCTCTCGACATCAATCAAATTGTAAACAAGGCTTACTTACAGAACGCTTTGTGAGACGTAACCTCTCCAGATGCGAGCCAGCTGTTGAAGAAGAAGCCTATATACACCTTGATTCTGCCTCAGCTAGAATATCATATGCAGCTGTAGTCTGGGAGCCCCATCAGTCAAATCTCATTCATAAACTGGAAAAAGCACAGAGGCAAGCGGCAAGATTTGTAACAGGTGACTACAAAAGAATGTAAAGTATTATGGATGTGTACAGCAAAATCTCCAATGGCACCCTTCAACATCGTAGTAAAACCAGTAGACTCACAACTTTTTATTGTTTTATTCATAAAGAAATTGCTGTCAACATCCTGTATCATCCCCAGTGGAAAGATCGCAGACTTGGAGAAGTAGACATGACCGATAGTATGCATCTTTGAATTGTCGTAGGCTACACAGGCATATCAGCAGAGCTTATTTCCAAAGACGATTGATGTAGACTGGAATTAGCTCTCCACTGATCTTGTTCATCAATCATCATCATCAGGATTCAAGATAGCCCTAAAAAACATCTTATAGCATAACCCTATTTTTACGCTCGCACGGCACTGGCACATGGATAATGATGCCTTGCGACGATATCCAGTCACTAAGAATCTGAAAATGATCTGGCACCATCAAACAGGCGTACCTTCATACCAAACACCTGAGGATCTCGTTCACATCATCCAATTGTAACACGTACTACAGTCATCCGAGAAAACATTGCCGGCGAGCGACGTTTACTTGGTGTACTGTGGTACAACATCTGCTCTACCTTGCCGGCAAATGAGTGCCCGAGGGTCTTTTCTACATCTGCAGAGTACATGTACACCCACGAGGGTTGGTAAGCCCATCATGGTAAGACTCGGTCTGGACCTCAAAGAGGGTGATCGTTGATCCGTGATATCTAGCACGAACAGTCGAAAACCACCCTGATCTTCTTAGGTTTTTTTGGCCATGTTGACGTGGTAGGCCTATACACTGTGGTGAGGTATATGCCAAACGTGACCACTGTCTTCACATGGTAGCCCAGATTCTGCCACATGTTCTGCACAGCTGCCATCAATGACGGTGTATGCATGAAGTAACAGTAGTCTATAAAATGTTACCGTTTTTTATTGACTCTTCGCGAAAAAGCTTGTCTTTAGTTGGACTCAGTAGCGAGTCGCTTTATTACAAATTTGTTTGCAGTGCATATAGGAGGTTCATTCTTCTTGAAAGGGAGTGGCATGATGCGATGGACATCTGGTTGTTGACAGATCCTTTCTTTCATCTTCTTCATAAACCTACGGTCATCAATTGAAACTGGAACATTGCTTCACATTTGTTCTGAAAAGTCGAGTTCCATCATCCCTACAACTTACAAATAAAACCACGCTGTAACAGCAGCGCCCTCTCGGGACAACACTTAGAGAGCCATACACATGCGCACTACGAATTCATGTGGCGCGCTGCAATTACAATAACAAGTATTGCGGCGCGAGTCTAGCCGAGAATCTCTAACATTTTGTCTCATAAACGTACAAGAAAAAACGGACAACATGGACCAACAGAATCTGGTTCAGATTCTGCAGGGTTCTATTCATCCAGACACCCGAGAAGAAGCCGAAAAACAGCTTGGTGAGGTGAGTATAGAATCGAAAATATTCTGCGACGGTACAAACCCGGCTCGTGTATTTTGACGTGCATGGCCAGTCGTCATGACCGTGGTATTGCGCAAGCACGTGTCTGTATAGTGTACTTTATTGATATTGGCGCAGGCCTAAATCACATATTTACTCCATACTTTATGTTGCCCTATTTAAGCCGGCTGACGTTTACAGTTGTGTGAACAATTGTACCACTTTCCTTAAGTGTTCTGAACTATCAGGCCTGTTATGCCCCAACTAGGCCTCGGGCCTGTGCTACCTGACTATAGCATCAGTCCTAACTATAGTTGGACCTTTCCCAACTATAGACTAGTTGGGTCTGTTCCAACTAGAGTGCTACAGTTGGGCCGGCCCAACTACAAGAGAGAGGTCCTGTGTGCATGATGTGCCCAGCATGTGCCATAGTCATATTGTTTACGAATGTCATCGGTCATAGTGCCAGATGAACAGATGACGCATGTGAAGTGCCCCATTTTAGATGAATTGTGTCAAGTGTGAGACACATTGACTTGGATAATGTTGAGACATTTCCCACAGACATTGGTCAACAATAGTTGGGCCAGTCCAACTGCAGCACACTAGTTAGGACTGTCCCAACTATAGTTGGGACTTATGCTATTGTTGGGGCATAACAGGCCAAACACACATTTGTGGAATCCTACATCAGTCTAGCTCTACTGAGTGGAGTATTAGTATTCCTCTTTTTTGATTTTGGACGGGATCGTCATACTAACGCTCCACGACAGTACATAAAGCAAAGAGACAAGTCTCAAGAATTCCAAAGACTCACCAAAAATACCAAAACTTTTGGGGCTTCAGTGATATTTCCGACATCAAAATCTGTCAAAATCTCTATGTAGAACAGCCAACATTTGGAAATTACATCCAGTGGGACCAGGTGTTTCAGTGGCACCATAATTTTTCAGCAATTTGGCCCTTTGCTATTGGAGGTCATGTCACATATGTTTTATAGTGGAATTTTTATGGGTACCTGGCCTGAAAAATGGAACCAGGTTTTGGTATTGACGGGCTGATACTGGGCACAGGCCTAGTATTGTAGTAATTTTTCGGAGGATGATTTATAGACCGGGTGGATGTGGATGGTTAATTAGGCCTTGCGCAAACTTTTTTTCCTGGCTAGTTCAATGGATATTTTACTAGCCCATATATAAAAAAATGTTAAAAACCCGAAATTTGTTATCAGCTTACCAGTGCAGAATTTGACATTTCGGAAAATAAAAGGCTGATGGTATATATAAATAAGGAGGCATGTATGTTAGTTAAAAGTCGCTGGAGTCACTGGTCACTGAGCCGGGATCAAAATCATCTCTTTGCCCCATCTTTCCTCTCATTTGGGCTGCTTACTTTTGGCAAAAAATGTTACTTTTTGCTTACGTTCTGACCTCCGCACGTGCGCGGTGAACGACAGAAAACCTTTTTCCAATCAGAAGAGGGTGCTGTTTGCACATGGCTTTGTGTATTAGTTTCAAAGCCTTATGTGCGCAGATTTAGGATAGAGGGTCCATGGAATAAAGGGTCTCCTGGACTAAGGCCTGGCCAAACGTTACCTGTTGATAAACTCATTCCCTAGGCATAACAGGTAGGCACCCCACATTGCGTGCAGGAAGTGTTGTTATACTGTTACGAGTATATTTTGGTCCGCACCAGTTGTTCAGAAACAGAAATCAAAGTGGCTTACGAGTTACTCTCAGACTTCGAGTTTAGCCCTCTCAGTTGCATTGAAGTGTTTGATTTAAGTCACTTCATGTGCTAATATGTTTGAACATGTACATGTACACCTACATGTACATGTGCATATACTGCGGCCATGCAGTGTGTGGTGTACTACAGGTATATGAAAATAAAGGAGTAAGAGTTCACTGAAGGTCACTTGTGAACATGCAATGATCTGCATTACAGTGTACAGGAATGCTAACTTCCTGATTTATTGTGCAATAAATGTATATTTGGACCAATGTTATACCACGCAGTGGATCTTTAGGAAGCAGAAGAGTCACCTCACAGTGGAATAGACTTTAGATCAACTTTTTAATTTGGTGGTCCAGCTCCCAGACTGTCGCTGCAGAGCTGGTGACATCACTGATTTTCACGTTGTGTGTAGTTGGTGCATTGTGTGATGAACGCTTCACATGTGGCAGAAAACATTCGTCGTTCAAAGCAGCAACTACGTGATCTTAATTCTTGATGGAGTCATAACAATTGGGGATATGTACAAAGTATGTGCATCAAGCTACCGGTACACAGATGAAACTTAATGGTCAATATTTTTTGGCCACTTGAAACAAAGTTTACAGAAGGAACAAAATTGAAAGCTCTTCAGTTTTGTGGTTGGTTTCAATGTTTTACCTGTTCGCACTTTGAGAATTGTTAAGAGTTGAATCCAGTCAGGTTTGGGCTTAAATCCACCAAACCCTTGCAATGCAAATTACTGTTTGAGGACAGTGGTGATCTGCTCCGTAAAACAAAAATTTACTGTCACAAGTCCCCAGAGCCTCGTTTGAGTCAGATACCTTTAAAATGAAAGCGGTAGGATCTCTGCACACTGTAATTGTCCGTTGTCATCAGAATGCCAAACTGAAGGAATGGATCGACACGAAAAGCTGGAATTGCTCTTTCTGTTGCAAACTGCAACAACATTTATACTGAGACAAAAAATGGTCTGGCAACTTGTTTTCACCGAGCAGGTCACAATCTGGCATGCTGCTGTGCACTGGCTCGTGCAAAATTATTTTTTTTCTGATTATTTTTGTGCCGGAGCAGGTCCACAAGATCATCCACTTTTCGCCCACCCTCCTGCGGGTGGTCATGGATGAGGGGATTCTGTTCCCTGTCCGGCAGGCAGGCGTCATCTATCTCAAGAACATGGTCAACCAATTCTGGAACCTGCGAGAGCCCGACAGCCCCCTGGAGCCCATCCCCTTCAGCATCCATGAGGACGACAAGGTGGTGGTCAGGAGCAACATTATCCAGGCCATTATCGTCACGCCCGATCTCATCAGGCAAGTCAGGCGGATCCCCAATCGTCCATGCAGATCCCCAGTTTGGGGCTTTTTCATCCAAATTCCACACAGTGACCAAGCGCAGCTCACATACCACACAGAGTTGACCTCCGTGGACGAGTTGAACTCTTCCTCCCTGAAAATGAGATACTCAAAGGCTGCGGGGATGTGTATGTGTCACTTGCCAACTGTGCCAGAATGTTTTGACACGCCCCCTGAAAATGGCACAGAATATTGCCGGCATGTCCAGTGTTGCCAAAGTGAAAGGTGATGTTAACAATTTTAAAAAAGGCTCGCGGTACCGTTCCATTTTCTATTTTTTTTCCCCCTTTCACTTAGGGTGCAGTTGGCAGTGTGCTTGAGCACCATCCTCAGGCATGACTATCCTGGCCGATGGGACAGCATCCTGGACACCATGTACAACTTTCTCAGTGTCGATGACCCCAGTACCCTGTACGGTGCCCTCATTGCCGTCCACCAGTTGGTCAAGAATTACGAGTGAGTAATGGTAGAGCTTTCCTCCGCGATTGGTTGCCTAGTCACGCCCAGACGTTGAGCTTTGTCTCTTGCTAGGCACTGGACCAAATCCATCAAAATCCATCACTCCCTATGCAGTCCACATTCATAGCTAACAAGTCCATCAGTGAGATTTGAAGCTTTACATGGTGGAGGTAGCAAGTTTTTGGTAGCACCATGGATATATCTCATTTTTTTCTCGTTTTTTTCAGAACCCCAGATACTAAAAAAAAAGAGATATATCCATGGTGCTATAAAAAACCTATCTAGTTTAAGTGCACCACTGGTGTGATGGTCTTTGCTGATGAACCTGATTTCATGAGGCTTACATGATGTCATCGATGCGGTTGCCATGACAACATGCACAGAATACCCCGGCGATGCTTCAGGCCTCCTGGACTGTGTCCATCATAAGCCATCGATGGAGAGCAAATTTACTTATTTTTTCACCAGCCCGCAGAAATGTTCACAAACCCCAAGGACGTTTTTCAGCAAAACTAACTTTTCTGGCTTTTTAAACTTTGATCATTTCAACCTTTACTGTGGAGCCAAGCTGTAAATTTTAGAACTCGCAAGTCAAAGATTCTACAATCAAAAGTCTAGTTTGTTTCATTTATCTTTACTGATGAGACAAATAACAGTTTCAAACAAGGAGATTGTTCTTTTCCAGTTTGCCAGGCAAATTAAAGAATGCTCATCACTAGCCCCCCAGCAGCATTTATTAGAATGTGTCCACTGGTCCAGTTTTTAGGTCAAAGACTGCTTATTGAAAGAGCTTTGAAACCCCTCACCCCTAGCCCAATATATTCACCTTTTTTTGACATCTTCAGATTAGAAGCCTTTTTGGTTCCAATTCCTCAGTGAAAGTGCACCCTGTAAACTTGTCTGTATTTTACATGGGACAGTACCTTGCAAAATTGACATTGAAGCTAACCTCTGTGATTTCTGTGCGCACTACTGTGGCTTTTGCAGGTACAAGAAGCCTGACGAACGGGAGCCGCTCCACTTGGCCATGATCCGTCTGTTACCCCTGGTCCAGCACCGCTGTGTCCAGCTCCTGCCCGACGTCTCGGACCAGTCGCTGCTGATGCAGAAGCAGATCCTCAAGATTGTCTACGCCATGATCCAGGTGAAAGGGTTTGCTCTAAATACGTCGACCCATCCTGTGACTGCACAATTTCCCTGAGACCAACCACCATTACCGTAGGCGAGCATTTCGTTGGCAGCTGTATGTTGCAAACTTGATGGCAGAGCTCATTTCTCATAAAAGAACCGTAAATTCTTCAACAGATGGCTGATCCAGTTCTTGGTGTTGGCTGTGCAGTTTTCTCATGCATTTTGTCACTTGTAAAGCTTTGAAGGTGTGGTATAATCTGTTAATTGCACCCAAGTTTTCATTAATCGTCAAACGTCCAATTTGTTTTTCTTCTCGTTTGCTTTCCAGTACAACCTTCCGTTGGACCTTGTTAACAGGGACATCTTCAAATTTGGCGAGTGGATGCAGATTATTCAGACAATAGTCAGCAGGCCCATTCCTGAGGTACAGCGCTGCTTGTTGCATTATCCTTGTCGTACAGGGATGCCAACCCCTCCAAAGTCAACGTATTGAACCATGTAGAGTTGCGGAAGACACAGTTTAGCCACTTTTGCTCCTTTTTTTCCCCCAAGGTTTTTCACGTTGGAGTACTTTTCAGCCCTTACTTTCCGATCCGACCTTTGTACATTTACTGCAAAGATTCAAGATAAGTGGTCCAATGCTTTGCCAGTGTGATTTCACAGGTTTTCCGCTTTCACAGAAAATTCTGGCAAAATAGTTTTTTCAGGAAAGTCATGGAAAAGTCTGGGAAATCTGAATCATGCAAAAGATGCATTGTTCAGGGGCTGTTTTTCCTGTTATAACAGAATGATTATTAATTCACAGGCCATCCTTGTCCGTCTATGGTAGTGGTTATGGCAGTCTTCCATTTCACAATACCAAACTGTCCTTTGCAAAATGGCATTAAATGTCATTGGAACTGTCTTTTTCTAGTCCTTGAAGGTCCCAGAATAGTCAGGAAATTTGTGTTTCTGATTTCTCTGTCAACTGTCCATGAGTTTCCAACATGTGATTGATTGTATTCCGCCCCATTCAGTCCACACTGCAAGTTGACATCGACGACAGGCCGGAGCTGCCGTGCTGGAAGGTCAAGAAGTGGGCCATACACTTCCTGTCCAGAGTCTTTGAAAGGTAAACAAGGGTCTATACTGTGTCTTGTTTCCCCCCGTTTAATACGAATGATCAATTTAGTATGTGTATTTAATACTCATAAACAGCTAGAACAAGTTACAGAGGAGCTAGTCACTCTGCTTTCCAACATGCAATTACGCAGGCTTCTTTATCTGTCTGTGGTTTCGTTGTTGATGGCAGATACGGCAGTCCTGGTAGTGTGATCAAGGATTATGTCAAATTCTCCGACTGGTATCTCAAGACGTTCTCGGGTAAGTTGGAAAGCTTCATTCTGTATAAACCCTGTACTGTGTGCCTTGTCTGTTTACTGCATGGCCATTGCTACAGTTTTAGGCAACCAGCGTGACCAGGAATGCCAGGCTGATCTGCCCGTCAGCCAGTGCACACCGTCCATCATTCCATTTTGCAGTCTTTGCCAGCAGGGCACTGCATTCCTCGAGTGCCGTCTGCTTGAAGGGTGTTGGCATGGTTGGCATATCCAATGGACTGGTGAAAAAAATAGCAGCCAAAGAGGCTAGAGCCTGCATTGATTAGCAGTGTAGTGCTAGCATGTCACAGTTAGCAATGTAAACCTCGTGTAGATTTCTTCTGTTTAATTACTGTTGCCCTGCAAGACACCTTAGTAAATTAACATTGCACTTGCTCATGCAGTATTATACAGCAGGCAAAAGTTAGTGAACGTTGTTGTATTCTGCAGGGTTCTCATTTCAGCTGTGTTGCATTCTGTTGCACTGAGCAGGGTTTTCATTTCAGCTGTGTTGCACTCTGTTGCACTGAGCAGGGTTCTCATTTCAGCTGTGTTGCACTCTTGTTTCATTCGATGGGGTTCTCATTTTAGCTGGCTTGCATTCTGTTGCACTGAGCAGGGTTCTCATTTCAGCTAGGTTGCATTCTGTTGCACTTAGGCGTAGCGGGGGTCTCATTTCAGCTGGGTTGCATTTTAGCAGAGTTTCTCACGAGAACCTGATTGGTTAGTGAATAGATCAATGTATGTGTATAAAATTGTCATGTTTATTACCCAAAGGGGGCTTGGTTCTTTCAAGAACCCTGTCCTTCCTCAGTCTTCCAAAATCCTCTCTGCAATTTGGAGAATTTCGGAGGACTGAGGCTGAATGGTAAAAAGGCGTGGCTGATTGCAAAGGATGGATTGTGTCGAGGTCTTGGGCAAACCCTTGTGTTGTTTATGCTCTTCCATACATAAATTCACATCCTAGGTAGATTATACATGACAACCATGCTACTCGAGGATACCATTTGCATTGCCTCGGCATAGGTGGATGACCACTGCCTCAATCTAAGGAAGGACTGAGGCAGTGGTCATCCTTCTAAGGGACATATTCCAGAAACAAAGGAGCATTTTGGTGGACTGAGGCTGTATCCAAGTTGTCCATGAGGACAGTTAGAGGAGATTGAGGATGCATCCAAGCCAAAAGCGCTCAGGGGCGAGGGTTATCAAAACCTTCACGAGTTTCGGCTAAACAAGTGCTGTACTCTCCTTGGTCTTCCATAATTTGGTAAATTTTGAAGGATCTGGGAGGTATGTCTGATACAAATAGTCTGTCAGTGTCTGGCATCTGTTCCTTTCTTCCATCCTTTCAGCAACAACGTTGAAAGTCTTGCTGGGCATCCTGGAGCAGTACAGCCAGAAAGTGTACATCGCACCACGAGTCACCCAGCTGACCTTGAGCTACATCAACACTGGGTGAGAACATCGACTTCTGGACTGATTTTGCAGTGTCTGTGTTGTAGTCTCCCTGCACTTGTGCTGGGGAGACAAAGAACCTGCCAAATTTCCACAAAAGGTGTTTGAGTTGCATACACCCTGGACAGAGCTGTCCTTCCACTCAACGTGGTCAAGTTGAATTGTGATATGTCTATGTAGTGTACACGTAGCAGGGACAAGTGGATGAAATTTTGGCCACTCTTGGACCGTTCAAAATATCAGTGCATTGTCAAACCCACAATAAAGGACTTTCCACATCTATGGAGGCTCGTGATGGGCCCAACTTCAATACCGCTGTTGCACGTAGTCCCCACCAACCAGTAGATCGCGTCACTGGAATTGAGGATGTTGATAGAGGGGATTGCTTGGGCAAACATGCCAAAAGAGCGCGAGACATTTGAAAATACCAAAAATTCAAGAGAAGCTTAGTTTCTGGTACCCAAACTGTGTAAGATACTTGAGCTGCACTGAATTTGCTGTCTTAATTTCTAAAAGAAAGATAATTTTGTCAATATTGAAATCCTTTTTTATCATTTTTTTTTCAATTAGAGTGAGTCATGCTTTCTCATGGACTTTCATCAAACCACACATTCAGGTAAATGTCAATTTCCTTTTTTGAGAATCCTTCAAAATACACGCAAGTGTATTATAAAATAAGGTCTAACCTCAAGTTACAAAAAATTCAGCAAGTGAGGTTAGTAAATCAAGTAAAGTCAATGGAAAACACAGGCTTTTATCCAATTCTGGTTGTTGAGAAAAGGCATTTCGTGAAAATAAACTCTTATGCTTGAGAATGCCAGTTTATAGGTACATGTATCCTTTAGGGACACTTTTTACCCAAATCTCAAAACATCAACATTTGACACTCCCCAGCCCATCATTCAAGAGGTTCTGTTCCCCCTGATGTGCTACACGGATGAAGATGATGAGCTGTGGAACGAAGACCCATATGAGTACATCCGGATCAAGTTTGGTATGTCTCAATAACGGCCATTCTCCTAATCACTTCTGTCTATCGAGATTTAATTCAAAACAGATTTCTGCTGAGTTGTGTAGTTGTTCCAATGTCATGACTTGGGTTTTTTTTTTTGACCGACTGACTGACTTTCCTGGGTATTTTTTTGCAGATGCCTTTGAAGATTTCATCTCTCCCGTTGCTGCCGCTCAGACCGTGCTGCGATCCTGCGCCAAGAAGAGAAAGCAGGTCCTGCAGAAGGCCATGGGGTTCTGCATGCAGATCATGACCACGCCGGGCGTGGAGGCCCGGAAGAAAGACGGCGTGATGCACATGGTGGGCACCATCGCCGACATCCTGCTCAAGGTGAGCGGAGCACAGAGGCTGTGGTCTTTAAACGGTATAGGGTCCACCTCCGAGTCGATATCCCACCCCGATTGATGCAGAAGGGACAGGCGTGTAGGAAGCTTTTTGCACATGGGGGGGGGGGCAGCTCACCATCAGAGATTTGTGTTTTAACCAGACATTGGTCTCTTGTCCTCAGCTAGGGCTCGATTTACACAAAAAAAGTGGCATGCACTGGTGCATGTAGACCAAAAAACATACATGCACCAGGAAAGACTCACATGCACCGTAATTTTGTGAATATCAGTAGCGCATATTCCTGTATAGCAATTTAAGGATTAGAAGCCAAAGCTTAAGATTAGGTGGGTACATGTATTATGAATCTGCTGTGAGGAATGGGAGAAAGAAATAACATGTTTGTACACTATCTGGTCGAGAATTCAACAAATTTTATTCTTATTCTCAGTTTTTGGTAAATATATTCAGGAAATAAGTATTTTGGTGGTTAAAAAGCTACATGCACGTCGTGCATGTTCAGTAAAAAAGCTACGTGCACAAGCAAAAATCTACATGCACTGGTGCATGCGTGCACCGGGTGAATTAAGCCCTGTCTTCAGCACATCTCATGCCAAACACATGTGAGCTTGTGTATGCATGTGGCTATTGTTTGAACACATGCCCACTATGACACCCACCTGGAGTGGATTTTGTGGCTAATGAACTGGCAAATGGCAACTTTTTACCTAACAGTGATGTCCTTTTGAGGTGCACGCTGTGCATGCATCATATTTACCCCTTTGAGTAGATAAGGCCGTGTCCGAATCACTTGGCTGCAGCTTGAAGTTGCACATGAGTTCATGGTAGTGGCTGCGGCCAGTTCCCACAGAGTTGTGTGTAATTTCCAGCCGAAGCCAAGTGATTCTGACACAGCCCAAGATGGACCACATCACAACAGAAACTGACTGTGTTTACTCACAGTTGTAATGGATACGATGGATCCTAGCTTTGCATGTGAAAAAGGAGGTAGTGTGTGTAAAAGAAGTTAGTGTGTTTGAAAAAGGGAAGCAGTGTATAAAAGAAGGTAGTAGCAATACTGATTTACAATGTTTTCTCTCTTTATTTCGCCTTTTGGATTTGCTCCGAGTAGAAGAAGATGTACAAAGACCGTATGGAGCAGGTCCTGGTCACCAACATCTTCCCAGAATTCAACAGCGAGCTGGGCCACATGAGAGCAAGGGTGAGTGGGCCAGCGGGATTTTGATTGACGTCGTGCGTGATCAGGAGAAGTCCCTTTGTTGCTGAGCAACACAGGCAAACAAAGGGGCCTTTGCTGATTATGCTCTCTTGGTCCAATTTCTTAGAGTTGCTAAAAAGCAGCAGATATTAAATGCTTACTAGCCAAATTTACATGTTCAGTAGAGAATCAGCTGGTATCCAGCTTTGTGAATTGCACAGTGTGTGACATGTTTGCTGGTAACCTGCTGTTGCCGTGTTTTCCTCACCCAGTCAGTTTTTGAGTTCAACAGATCAGTGAGATTGACACCGGACTTTGTAAGTAGGAAAGTAAAAGGATATATCTACCGTCGGTGTACATTTTTTACCTACATTTTTTTGCAGCTGCAAAGTGCTAATTCCGAGTCAATTGAGTCCATTATTGTATCTCTTAAAACCCAATTTTTATGATCGGATATCTAACGTTCACCACTTTGACCATTGACACTGTTCACTGTTAAACTAATATGAAAGCGGATCGTTGTCTAATGTGTTCAAACACATGCTGCCTTTGGAGGCTGACAACCCTAAATTCACCCCCATCTTAATGGTTTGTGGTGCATTCTCATGCCCGAATTAGGGCATTAGCTTCCCCTGCAGATAGAAGTGTATGAAACTCGCTCCTTTTTCCCCAACAGGCCAACTACGTGCTGCATCAATTCTGCGAAGCGAAATTCAAGAACGAACGCAACCTGATGACGGCCTTGGACCTGACCCGCAACAGCCTTATCCACGACAAAGAAATGCCTGTCAAGGTACGCACCCTGACGTTGAAAAAGAAAAGTGTCTCTGTTCATGCCTTTTTGTGGAAAGTTTTGGCGGGAAAGACACACGTTTAAGAGATCCGGATTCTGCTATTTTTTTTTCTCCTTTTGTATGATGCCCTCCACCTTCTTGCACATGCACACACTGTTCTTCTTGGATTATGAGCGAAGTTTGGAGGTGATGTTTATAATTCATCATTCTGCACAAAGTTGGAAACTCCCGTTGTTCCTTCAAAAAACCAGGAGTTTGTTCAAAAGGTGTGCAAGATGTGTTTGTGTTTTTAGACATGTAAGCAGTTAGAGGGCTGGTAATTAAAAGTGCAGGATCGTATTTGAAGTCGCAAAGAGACCTGTCAGACGTGAACATCTAGTGATATAGAACATGATTAATGTGAAGCCATGGTGTTTACACATATAAAATGAAATTGAACTGGAGCGGACTTGGACTGAATGAACTGACATGAACTGAACTGGACTTAATTGATCTTGAGCTGAACTCAAAGCTGGACTCAACTGGACCAAACTCAACTGGTCTGGATTGAACTAGATTGAACTCCAGTGAAATGAACTTGTCTGAATTCAGCTGAAATGATCTGAACTGAACTAGACTGGACTAATTGAGATGAAATAAACTGATCTGACATGACCTTGCCTGACCTGAAATGACCCGACCATACAAAAACTGAACTGAATAGCTGAACTGAACTGCAAAGTCTCTGATCTAACCAGGTATTAAAAAATATTACCGTACAAGTATTTATTAAAAGGCAGTGCACCTGTTTCACAGCCTGTAACCACCATACTTGATCTGGGATTGTGTAGGTGGAGGCAGCCATTGCTCTGCAAGAGCTGATTACCAGCCATGAAGAGAAGGCAAAGCATTATGTCCAACCCTACATCAAGGATATTCTTGAAGGTAAGTTCAACTCGCAAGAGATTTCTCCAAAATTTAGCTGGGGCGTTAGCCCTCTTGCAGTAAGCTTGATTTCAGAATTTCCCCCAAAACTTGAGGTGACATTAACATTTGATATTTGGAGTCAGCGACTTATAGAAATCAGATTTCCACTTTGTAGTAATATAGTCACATGGCTAGTTGGAGGGAAAAAACAAGACAAAAGGAATGATTAGATTTGAAGTATTCAGGGAGACAAAAACCTGACAATCCAGTCGGCACTTTTGCTCCAAGCTGGGGGCGACCCCAGGTCGTCACAGGTAGCAGTTTAGGATCAAACTGCCTTTTTGCCTTCAGGATGTTGAATGCAATTTTTTGTCTTTTCAGGTTAAGAAAAATGACGTCAGGCCGTTTTGCTAAAATTGATATTTTGTAACGTACCAATAATCTCTTAGGATAAATCCTACTGTCACTTTTCAATTCCACAGCCCTGCTGTACGTGATCAGAAAAACGGAGAACGACGACCTGACCGAAGTCATGCAGAGACTCATCACCACCTACGGCGATGATATCATACCGATCGCCATCGATATCACTCAGCATTTGGTAAGTGCCTTTACCGAGTCCAGTGAGATCAGGTTTGTTTTTGCAGATGTCACAAAGCATTGGTAGTCGGCATGACAACTGAAGTGTTTGGATCTTGGGATTCTCAGAATGTGCCTTGGGGAATACGAACTGTACAAGTTTGAAGAAGTTTTGAAAATCAGGTCTACCCATATGGAGTCATCACCAACCAGAAAATGAACTATCACCGCAGGGAAGCACTCATGTGGTGCCATTGTCATTTTCTATCGCACTCCATCGTACCTCGCCTTCAATTTCAGAAGGCCGAACTGTTTCCTCTGTTGTAATGTGGCTGACTTGTATATCTGTGTTTTTGTTTCCTAGGCGACCACATTCTCCCAGGTGATTGATTCGGAGGAGAGTGTTGACGACCGTGCAGCCACGGCCATGGGGATTCTGAACACTATCGAGACTATCCTGAATGTTGTTGAAGAAAAACAAGAGGTAAAACAAATTGCATGTTGTTTTGATTCCGAGCTGTCTCTTGAGTATCTCTGGTGTAAAAAAGTGGCTATTGTAGCACTCCTTTAGGAGACAGTGGTGCCTGCTGTGTTCCAATGAGGCTGTTTATTGAAATTTGCCCTCTGGTCATTGTTCTTCTCTGACAGATTGTGTTACAGCTAGAAGGTATAGTTCTTAATGTTGTCGCGGTCGTCTTACAGAACAACGTACTAGGTGAGCTGTGCCTTTCGTTCATCTTTGAAATCGTAGACTGTTTGCCAACACAGACTTCTCTTTGCGTCGTCTCAGTGTTGAACACAAAGTTTGAAATCATTATTTACAGATTATGCAAGGTGCTGTTTATTGGTTTAATATTTATATGACCCTACCACATTAAATTTAGTGTGGAAAAAATTCAGGCTTGACTAAACCCTTCACAAAAGTGTTGGGTTTTGCTTATATTAGTGTATTTGAGGCGTCAGCGTATACAGTAATCTCATTTAAGCAAAATTCATATGTATTGAAATTTTTGCAGGCTTTTCATTTTGTGTGCTGCAGAGCTGTTTCGTTACTGAATGGAATATAAATTAGCTTCTGGGTGAACATTTTCAAATAAGGTCCAAAGTGCTCTCTTGCATTTCCAGGCATAATGCTCGCTGAAAGGTTGAGTGTACAATGAGTGTACCTAAACCTTTTGATTTACATATACGGTGTTGAAGTTTTGCTCACGCAGGCCATGTGAGAGTAATCGCAGTGTTCAGTGTCGAAGAACTTAATAATCAGATAGAGCTGCTTAAGCACAAAATTTGCTTTAGTGTGATAAAACCCTTGCTTGACAAATTAGGTTACCAGCCAAAACTCCATGTGATTTATATTGTTTTGGAATAGTATTCATCTTTCACTTGGTTAGCATGACAATCACATAGATTTTGAGATGGTAACCTTTGTTTTTTAAGCAAGGATTTTTTGTGCTGAAGCAAATTTTGTGCTTAAGCAGCTCTGTGAAATTGGCCCCCCCAGTTCTAGAGACAGCCCTCCCCAGCAAACCTCCAGTACCAGCAGTAAGACACTGTTGTCCCGTCTTTCCCCCCCCCCCCAGATTTTTACGAGGAGGTCATGTCACTCATCTTCAGCATGACCTGCACCCACATATCACCCCCCCTCTGGCAAGTCTTTGAGATGCTCTACAGCACGTTTGAGACGGATGGCTACGACTACTTTGTGGGTAGGTCGCTGCTGTCATTTCTTTCTTGGTCCAGCCATTGCCATCTTTAGAAAATTGAACATGACATGTACTTTCAAAACTGTTGATTGGAAAGCGCTTGACCAACAGTGTACATGTACCCACTCACTGTTATCAAGTATTGTGTATACAGTTAAACCTCATTAGTAAAAGCACTGTTAATAAAAGATTCTGCTTATAACAAGGAAATGTTTTGGTCCCAATCCTTTGTTGTTTATTGTTTTCATTCCTGATAATACAGTAGAATGTTGCTATATCGAACACCGCTATACCGGCTGTACCGAACATTGTCCTTGGCTCCCAATTTTTTGTGCACAAAACATACTGAACATTATGTAGTTGCAAATCAACCGAGATTCGCCACAGCATGCATTAGAGATCGATCCTGAGCGGTAGCGTCACGACTTTTAGGATAAACTAAATAGCAATTTTGTAACTCAAGATTTAATGAAAAACAAAACTAATTAACACGGATAAGTGAATGGCATGTTTTTGGGTTTTTAGTTAAGATGTCTACAGGTTCCATCTTGGAAATTTCACGATATCTCCTTACAATATGAACAACCCTTTGCCCCAAATTGTATCAGTGTTTCACAATTGCAGTCGACTACCACAAGGCTTGGCTGACAGTGGCGAGTTTTGCACCTGACTCCCCAAAGCGTGCTTTGTTACCTGGCATTTATCCAAAGAACATTTTATTTGTAGAAAGGGTTCAACTTTGTGAGTAATCGGAATTGTGGAATTTCTTTTTAAATGTCACATTATTCCACTAGTTCCTTTTCGGTTCCAGCACGGTAAGATCCTTTTATGAAAAGCGGCATAGCTGGACTTTCATACCCTAGCTATCTCTCTTTATCCCAGAAATGATGCCAGCACTGCACAACTATGTTACAACAGATCCTCCTGCCTTCCTGTCAAATTCCAGACACCTTGAGATCGTCTACAACATGTGCAAAAAGGTGAGGGACTTCCTTGATTGATGTACCTGTCTAAAACAACCCAGAATTTTTTTTGGGGGGGGCTGCCTCATTTTTCCCGCGAAGTTCATCTCGTATTTACTTTCATAGCACCTTACCCACTGCTCCTCATCTGATTGGTAGATCATTGGTCGCATGTCATTGAATGACGTGTCCCCACGGTAGCAGGGCCCAGCTGCAAACACAGTAGAGCCACTCCACCAGTGAATATTGTTGTCTGGTCAAAAGAAATGGATGAATTAGTGGGTGATAGATGGTTTTATTCAGATAGGGCTTTATTTAGGTGAGAAAGAGATACATTGGCATTGAATCATGTTCTACAGTGGTTCATAGAAGACTGAATTTACTGGTTTTGCTTATTCCACTTTGCTTTGCCTTGTAAATAGAAACGTTTCATCTGTTAGCTTGTGAAAGTCCACTCATAAACTTCAAATATTTGTCCCTTAATTTTGTGTAATGTCCTCAGTCATAAGTAAAGCTTCCTGGTGGAATTTGAGTGAAGAAGAAGTTTTACGGGTTTTTGGAACTCGGTCTCAGATTTGCAGAGATTAAGTCTGAGAAGACGAGGCTCGTGACTCTAAGACGTCATTTTACCTGTACTCTTTTAGACTGCAATTTTTGGATGTTTGCTTTCTCTTTGTTTTGCTCCAAGGTACTGGAAGAAGAGCCAGGGGATGACCAGGAGAGCCATGCTGCCAAGCTCCTGGAGGTCCTGCTGCTGCAGTACAAAGGAGAGATCGATCAGGTTAGGGAGATGTTGAATCATGAGATATCTGCTGCCTGAGCTGGGAGGGTGCTAATTGCCAGACACAAGACCAGACACAAGACCAGTCACAATACCAGACACAAGACCAGTAACAAGACCAGACACTTGACCATGGACACAAGACCAGACACATAACCAGACACAAGACCATGCACAAGACTATGGACAGGTAACATGGTGAATCGTGAGAAAAAAAGTTTTTTTCCCAGTTCATCCTAATAGCTTGTGACTTGATTTCAGAGTGGAGGTTTTCCGTTGATCTTGTTGGGGTCTTGTGATGATCTGTAAGAGGTCTCAACTGCAAACTGGTCCCATGCATAGCTGCCAACCATTTTGGAAACAAAATGGCAGCATACATCACCTCTTGTTGCATTTCTCTATGCCCTGTTCTGCGCAGAGGAGCCAAGACTTGTTTACTGAGGCTTTGTCTGAGGTACAGCAGTAGCACACACCTCAGTTGTCAGTGGGCTTTTAATAGTTGCGATAGTTGCGCCCAAGGCCACAGACATTAATTCATCCAAGGGTTTTTTTGATGGCTGCTTTTGATGTGATAATGGAATACAGTCGAACCTTGTTAATAAGCACTGTTAATACAAGATTCTGCTAATAACAAGCAAAGATTTCGGTCCCAGTCCGGCTTTTGTTTCATTGTTTTCATTCCTGGTATTACAAGGTCCTGTTACATCAAGGTAATTTGCCAAGTCTGGACAACGTCTCATTAACATGGCTCAACTGTAATGATAAATTTACCAGCTAGATGCCTATTCTTTTCAGTCTGCAGTAGTGGCTATGGAATTTTTTGTTCAGTTCGTAATACCAAAAAACATTTCTCTGCTGAATTTCAGCCCTGGAAAGTCCTTCAGAAGTTCTAAAATTTGGTTTTGAGATTTCTGTGGGAACTCTGTGTTGAGTGTGTGAATTCTGTACGTCTTTTCACAGTGTGTGCCGTTGTTCATCGAGGTGGTCATGACCAGACTGACCAAGGAGGTGAAGACCACAGAGCTGCGTCAGATGTGCCTGCAGGTGGTGGTGGCGGCACTCTACTACAACCCTCGGCTGCTAATGGAGACGCTGGAGAAGATGACCATCCCCAACACCAACGAGGCGGTCACCACACAGTTCATCAAGCAGTGGCTGCATGACACGGACTGCTTCCTAGGGTGAGCCCCCCTCCACCGAAAGCACGCCAGGCTATCACGAGTAGCCTGAGCAGGGTTGTGTGGTTTGTAGGATTTCTGTGGACTTTGGAATTCGTTTCCATATGTTGTTATCCTGAGTAGGGGCATGATTTTGCACAATTTATATGAATTTTAGGATTTTGTTGAATTCAGTACCCTGAGGAGGGTGTGATGTTGCTGAGTTTTTGTGAATTTTGCTATTTTTGACCCAAAAAAATCCCGGGGACTTTTAGAGGTTGAGTCAGTCATAATTTGTTATAATGTTACACTTTGGGGAAAAAAAGCCAGATTAACATCAGAAAATGATGAATGTAAAATTGAAATGCAAACCCCGTTTTTGCTTTCAAAAGTGTCTTCTAAATACAGTGCTTTGACGTTTTGCAGATCCAAAAACTTCTGCTAGATAGTTTTAGTGTTTTTGAAACCATAATTTTGGAAAATAGATTCCCCAACCAGTCTCTAACCGTTCAGTGTCCTCTAATTGCAGGCTTCATGATCGTAAGATGTGCGTCCTGGGCATATGCACCTTGCTGTCGCTACCCAACCTGCCGCCAGTGGTCATGGAGTGCTCGCAACAGTTCATACCCGCTCTGCTGCTGCTGTTCAGGGGGCTGAAGAGGGCGTACGAAAGTGAGTGATACCTTGATAAAAACTACCTTCAATCATCGATTAACTGTCACAAGTCAGATACTTCAGTGGTTCATTGTTGCACTACTGCTTCTGTCCAGGGAACTGAAGTAAGCATAGGAAAGCCAGTGATGTATTGATAAATTCAACAATTCATCATCGATAAACCACATGTCACTCAAACTTGCAGTTGACTGTTGGAAAAAAATGCAGTAAGCCATGCACAGAGAGGATGTGGTCATGTCCATATTGGTTGCCTGCGGCTTGGAGAAGCACAGGTGTCTATGGGAAACGTTTGCAGCCGCTAGCCTGTGGTTTCCCAGCCATAGCTGAATATTTCAGATATGGCTATGCTCACATCACGTCACCCATAACTTCTGTCTTTATTTGCTTAGTGTGCATTGTGTAATACTGACCAATTACTTTCTCACCATTCGACTGTGGACGTTTTTAATTCCACTCCAGGTCGAGTGCTCGTGGAGGAAGAAGAGTCTGATGAAGAAGATGATGACAGCGACTATGAAGAGCAAGTGCTGGACAGCGACGAGGATGACATAGATGAAGAAGGGGCCGAGTATCTGGAGCACCTTGAGAAACTTGTGAGTATCTGTGAACTCCAAAAAAATGGCTACTTTAAAATTACTCTGTGTTTTCTTTTTAAAAAAAGCTGCCAAGAAGCAGTCAAAGGCTTGTCAGCCACAGTCCGTGGTTAGCAGCACCTCACGATGGTGGCATTCAATTATTACATTCCTTGTGGATTGATCTGCTTTGTAGCTCCTGAAACCAATCTCAACTCATACTTGTTCAAGATGTAAGCCTAATCAATGTGAACCCTACTACAATTAGTTTTTCTCAAGATGACCTCTTCAGTGCTGTCGAATCCTTTGAAAACACCTGCTAAATGCAGCATGATGACACAGAGTGAAGCTGTAAATAGCGCCTTGCTGCTGTGTGTGGAATGTGATGTTCAAAAACCCGAAGGACTCGGGAACCCAAGGCGAGAGTCTTGAATTCTTTGTGAAATTTCCTCACCTGAAGGTCACAAATTTATTTGTGACGATGAGTATCTCGGTCCGGGCAGACTCGGTGCATTTCCATATTGGTTTCTTTGTGTTGGTTGCATGTGTCTTGTTTGGAAACAGTGTCTTTTACATCTGGTAAGAAAAAAGATTTTGAGGAAATCGTGTATGTGCATTAATAATACCAGTGAAACATGACTTTTGTGGCATCGATGTCAACAACAGCGCGTGTTGTGTTGTGATTGCTTTCAATGAAATTCGTAATAAAAAAATGCCGAAAGTAACGGAAAAGAAACAGTACCAACAATAGTGGTATCTAGATACCAAGACATCAGGAGGAATGGCTGTGTATTGGACCATTGCGATTTGGGGAGAGCTCCACCCATTGCAGTGTTTGTTCTGTGGACTTGTTTATTACCCATGGACACGGGGACTGTCATGCCTGTGCAAAGCATGTCAGCTCACAGAAACATCGTTAGTGTGCCGAGTCTGTGCAAGATGGGCCCCAGTTAACAGCATTCAGCCATTTTTTGCAGAAATTAGACGTGATAAATGCTGAGGTGTATGCAACAGAACTCTTAGTGGAACATAATCTGGCACCAGCTGTAACTGATCACATCGGACCACTGCTACCCAAAATGTTTCTACACAATAATGTAGCCAAACAGACAGTATCACTGTGGTCAAACAAAAACGAGATACGAAACTTCAACATACGAAGCAAGAGCACAGGAGGCTGAAAAAAGTATAAGTATCAAAGTAGGAATGTGTTATTGACAGTTTGCGTGGGGTGACTGACACAGGACTAATTGGGAATTTAGGGATTCAAATGTTAGGAGATCTGTGTAACTACGGTATATGGTGAAACTAGCCGAGGTACCGATCCCAGTACTGTGGTTTGGACTGTGCTGTGGGATAAGGACTAGACTGGATGTGTGAAGTCCAATGATGAGTATGACGTGCTTTTTTCACCCAGTTGTGATTAGTTTTGGGCCAGTGAAAATACGGTATCTAAAACAGGGTTACAATGGCTTTGAATCCATGAGGAGTGTACTGGATGAATGCCTCACAGCAGAACACTCGATATACAGTGTACCCTGACTCCTATGTGTATTGCAGAATCTAACAGTTTCCAACAAAGGCTTTCCAGTTGTCAGATACAGTGGGGCACATTCGGTAGAAAGGCAGTCAAATTTATTTTGGTGATTCATTGGTTGCGAACAACAGGCCCAAGGAAGGGAAAACGAAGATGAGGATGAAGATGAGATGTATGAAGAGACGGTCTTGGAAGGATTCAACACCCCTCTGGATGATGAGGATGGTCCCTTTGATGATGAATACATGCTATTCAAGACTGTGCTCACCAGTAAGTTCACCCAAATGGGTGATCCAGATCCTAAACTGTTTCTTCTCTGTTGTCCCCACCCCATCACCCGCACTTCCCACCCAGAACGTGCATTTGTCACTTCTAAAGGGCAACCTCTCCATGTAATGGGCCTGTGATAAGTATTCTTGTGACAAGAATGCCTACCCAGGGGCTTGCAAAATGGGACCAAACCGAGACATAAGATCCCAGGGGGTACAAACCTTTCAAGGCCTTGACGAGGCATCAGTAAAATAAACTG
>NW_019091400.1:435134-448712 GCF_001949145.1 Acanthaster planci
TTTTCCATTTAGGTTGAGCAAATGTAATTTCTATTTTCATCCAAAGTGATTTTTATCAGCTTGGAGAGCCTTTGCAATGCAATATGCTATCGGACAAATTGTCCATAGCGACTATAGAGGTCGGACACGATTCAGACTACAAAATAACAGTATAACAGAACGCATGACCCCCGAAAGACTTCTGCGGTATAGACAAAGACGAGACCATTTTCTTGCGAGGCGGAGTAGTCTGGAAGGTGGAAAAGATGGGACTTTTGTAAAACAAATCAAAATTACGATAAGCAATTAGGCCTACTTTTGATCTGCCTTATAAGTTACGCAAAGAGTGGTTCAGACCGCGTTACTGAGGGCCGCGATAACACAGGGTGAGTCATGACGACTAGGATGACATAGAATCTGGAATTTCAACAAGTGAGACACCACAGGCCACTTTGTTCGTGATCGTCACCGTATACCGGTAGTCGCTATTTCTGTCAAATTTATGTGTGTTTTTTTCTGTGGGCGCTTATGTGATGTGGTGGAACCGTACCGGCCAAAAGTGTACACTACGGAGGCATAGGGATATAGTGTGGTACACAGACCAGCTCTGACCGATTAAACACCTATATGTTCACTATTTCATGACGGGGCGAGCGTGTCGATTTTGCCGACAATTTTTTTCCGGACAAGGTGTTTCTCTGTTTTAAACTGCAGGAAGTAGAGCTTTTGAACAAAGCTTTGTTTTGCCTCCTTGGAAGCTAAACTTGATAGTGCGCTCGACTATATTCATTGTAAATAATTGTTTAACTCACATTAATCAGTAAATAAGAAAACCTAAAATCCGAGTTGACCTTTTTCAGCCAGTCTTTAGAGTGCGTTTTGATATCTCTAAGGCCGTTTCGTTAAGTGGGGATTTGTACGTGGTCGTCGAGGGTAGTCATATTTGCGCGCCTTCGTGAAACGCGGTCACTGAGATGCATCCCTTTGAAGCATGATGAAATTAAAATATAAGTGAAAAAAAAAACAGTTTTGTTTGTGGACGTATGTCAGAATGATGAATAATGATGAAATAATTTGGTTAAATAGTTTTGAAGAAAGATTTTTTGTCAAGGTTTTAAAGGCAATAATCGCCACTCATTGTATTTTGCACCAGTGATGGAGGTCTCGAGACCGGCCTTGGTCCACTTCGGAAAGGTTGGTCTCGGTCCACTTTGAAGAGGTTGGTCTCAGTCTCGGTCTCGCAACTTCAGGTCTTGGTCTCGGGCTATCCGGTCTCGACTACAACACTGTTTGGTACATCGTAATCAACTGATAATAGGCCTACATGTAGTCCAAAAGTTTGCATCACGAGAGTTTACAGCTTCACACAGCTTAGGAACGATTTCGACTATCAGTACCCCAAGCCACAGTTAATCCAAGTTTTTAAAGCCGAATTGGCAGTCAAAGCTGACAAGAACGTCTGTGATGCTTAAATGGAAAGCAAACCTCGAGTTAAGGAACATCCCTGAGGTAGGAATACCCAACTCCCCAGCAGCGTCTGCTGTCGCGGTGCACTGCTGGCTTCTTTTCGCAAGAACAATTGGAACTGGAATCAGCCCCGGATCCTACAAGCGGTCACAAAATAAGTTATGGTCAAGAGATTGACGGCTGCACCACCGCCCGCACCACCAAAGCTCTCCCGTGTCAAAACAGCAGACTTTCAAACTGCAATAAATGTTAAGCCTGGCTTTCATGCTGCTTGTGTATTACTTCTTCCACCCTTTAACTTCACGTGCCTCTTTGACCGCTTTGGCAGGAAAACACTCGATGGATACCGTACTCTTTCTTTGTATTCGGTGTAAACGAATGAGCCACGAGCTGGACCAAGACAGGGTGCAATATTCTTAGCCGGATGGTGGGATATGTACTTCACTGGTTCACAAACGACAATGAAATACATGCATTATGGTCGCGTTGCTACCAACAAAATGGACACCTCCCCCCCCCATAGCTCTTTTCAGCCGATGAGGCCGGGGAATGCTTCCCCATATAGGGGGTAGCAGTTTTCGGCTTCCGTTAAAAATGGGCGATATATCCGCAACATTTCTGTTGTTGCTGGCAAATTATAACATATCCAATGCTTGAACAATTCATTTTATTCATTTCCAGATGGGAGAAAGCAGCAAGAAAGTCGCCATTATTGGCTGCGGTGTGACCGGTCTGGCAGCAGTGAAGTGTTGCCTGGACGAAGGCCTTCAACCAACATGCTTTGAGAGGTCAGATGGCGTCGGTGGTCTTTGGTATTACTGCGACGACACTGAACGCAAACTAAAAGCCTCAGTCTACAGGTCGACCGTCACCAACACCAGTAAAGAGGTCACGTGCTACAGCGACTTCCCCTTCCCTAAGGAATGGCCGAATTTTCTCCACAACTCCTACGTAAAGAAGTACTGCGACATGTACGCCGACGAATTTGGTCTGAAGAAGCATATCCATTTCTCAACTAAGGTGACCTGCTTGGCCCAGGCTCCAGACTACCAGTCTAACGGGCGATGGGTCGTCACTACTCAACCCGAGGAGGTGGTTAGCCGTGACGAGGAGGAGACTAGCCAGGAGTTCGACGCTGTCATGATCTGTACAGGAATGTTTAACAACCCCTACATCCCAGAGTTTCCAGGTCTTGATGAGTTCCAGGGGAAGATTATGCACAGCCACGAATACCGAAGGCCAGAGGCATTTGAAGGCAAGCGAGTGGTGGTGGTTGGGATTGGTAACTCTGCAGGAGATGCGGCTGCCGACGTGAGCCGTCTGGCATCACAGGTTGGTTCAAAGGCCATTGGTCAAACGGAGATCTATAAATAATGACCACCTTTCGTAAATTTTCTCGCATGGAGGTCATGCACTAAATGGTTCCTGACAAATCAGTGGGAAAGTCTTCTGCGTTTCACTTTAAACTCTTTTGTCCCATGTCGGCGTCGATGGTAATAATTTCTTTCAACTTGCTTAGTAGTATTTATTTAAAATGTGTTTTTTTAAAAATTCCATTGATAATTGTTTGTGCAACAGGTGTTCTTGAGTGCCAGACGAGGCGCTTGGATGATGAATCGTATTGTAGATTACGGTATCCCTTGGGATCTTCAGGTTTCCAGAAGGTATTTCTGGATCCCAACGAAGCTGTACTTGACACTGTTCAAGAAAGAGCTGAGACGTCGGTTAGGAATGCTGTACAATCCTCTGACGCCTGCGCATGACTTGGGGGCCTGCGAGATGCTCATATCTGATGACCTGCCTGGTTGTATCCTCAACGGCGCAGTGATCGTCAAAACAAACATTGCTAGATTCACAAAGAAGGGCGTGGTGTTTGAAGACGGTACCAGCGAGGACGACGTCGACGTTGTCATCATGGCCACTGGCTACAAGGACACGCTGCCCTTCCAGGTAGACTGCGAGGCCTTGGAGATGCCAGAAGGCCACGTGCCACTGTACAAGCTGCTTTTTCCGCTCGGCTTGAAACATAGCACGTTGTCGGTCAACGGGGCCTGTCGACCCTTTGGGGGGGTTATGCCGTGTGTGGAGCTACAGGCGCGCTGGGCTGCGAGGGTTTTTAAAGGGTTGGCCGAGCTTCCTTCCCAGACGGAAATGGAAGCTGAGGTGAAGGCTGTAGATGAGGCAATGAAAAATGCTTTTCTACCCTCCCATCGTCACGTTGACCCCCTAGCGTATTGCAACAGCCTCGCGTCCGAGATCGGAGTGCGGCCGAATTTCCTGAAGCTGTTCTTCTCTGATCCTGTGTTGACCCTCCGGTGCCTGTTCGGCCCCCATGTGCCGTATCAATTCCGGCTAGTGGGCCCAGGGTCGAAGAAGGAGGCCAGGAAGGCCATCAATACGGTTTGGGAGCGGGTGCTGGAACCTACCAAGACCAGGCCTGTTTACCCAAAAGTAGACGACACCCACTACAATGTCATTTTCTTTCTTTTGTGTGTTTCTGTCTTGGCGGTTGTGGCTGCCAGGTTGTTGATGTAGGAGGGCGCTGTTATGATGTAAGCCCTAACTGTGAAAACAAAGAGATCCTGGGTTGGAATCCACCCTCTGGACCTTTGCCCCAATATCGTCACATGTCGGCATTTATTTGTTAGTTTTGGTAATGTCTTACAGTCATTGGATGCTAACTTTGTGAAATCTGTAGAACCGTTTTCGCCAAACACTATTTTGGGAGACAGTTCAGCCAGTATCTTTTTACAATGCACACACTGGGCTGACAGGAAGGACTGAACTGACAAATACCTGATGCACTCAATATAAGATAGGTTTGTGCGGAGTTTTGAAAGGTCAGAACCTACCCGTCTGTGAGATGGTCCGAACAAGCCTGGCTTCTTTAGGGGTAAGTAGGATTTTATGCGTACACGCGTTTATTACGTACAATTTCTTTTGGAAATCGTTATTCAAAACCAACTTACCGTACATTGCTGACCGTATTGTCACTTTTGACCGACAGAGCCTTGAGGATCACTCTTCTTATAGATTTAAGGTCTGTGGCGACCTTTCAGAAATTGTAATCAGCGATCTTTCTTATTACATATAATCCAAGTGTTGATGTGATGATAAGGAGAGGATGGGATCAATTTTTAAAACCTTTTTTTTTTAAATTTCCAATATACATGTATGAACAATGTAGTTATCGGACCTTACTTTGGTAATCGCATTTATTCATTTTTAAAGTTACTGTGAAAGCTTTCAAAGGTTTCCTCGAGTTTGAATCGTCCGTGGACAAATGGCGACTTTCGTAAATCTGATTAATTTTTCATATTTGAACTCGTGTCATCATATAATGATTATTTCATTTCCTCAGTAAAGAACGTTAACCAGTTCACTTTCAACTGTGTCCCCCTTTCTGTCACATGTAATTGAGTTTTCAATTCTTACGTATTTCAGTTTTCTTTTGTGGAAGAACACAATAATAGTAATAATTTTATATAGCGCCAAATCCATAAAAATGTTCAGGGCGCTTTCCAGAAACTAAATAATTAACAAAAAATCCAATCAAGGTAAAATTTCTTAAAACCTTTTGTTAAGTGGGATATAAAAAGATTAACTCTAAGAACCAGCATTTAAAAATCGTAAGGAGTATAAAACATAAACATAAGTTTGAAGGAATTGAGAAACAACCAACGAACAGCAGTTGAACAACCGACACCTACCCAAACCCTAAACCACAGATCAACTCATAAAAATAGAACAACCACATTGCATTTAAAAAAAACTTAGAATTAAAAAGGTAGTTTATACTATGAAAAATAACTACACCATGAAATAAGCAGGTATCAAAATCACTGACAAATAACAACAGTCGACTTAACAACAGACACCCCACCCAACACAAACAACTGGCTTCAACTGGCATATATAGCTCCAAACAATAGCAACAACCAGAAAACATAACAAGAACGACAAGACAAACATCGACGACCACACACAGAATAACACAACGTGAGGGAAGCTGCTGACTCAATATGATTACCTTGATAATTATAATCCAATGCAAAGGTCTTACAGCATTCCCAATGCAAATAAGTGAGTTTTCAAATGTTTCTTAAAAGTGCCCAAGGAAGAAGCTAAGTCGCAAATGCGCTGGCAAACTGTTCCATAGTGATGCTGCAGCATTCTCTGTAGCCCGGGGCTCCCACAAACAGTGCACACGGGGAACGACAAATGAGATGAATTGTGATGAGCAAAGATTCCGCGTTGGAGTGTATGGAGGTAGTGCATCAGTGAGATATGAGAGTGCAGGCCCATTGAGAATGTGGTAAGTTAGCAGGAGAACTTTAAAAGTTACCCGATTCCGTACAGGTAACCAGTGAAGCGACTTTAACTCTGGAGTAATGTGATCAGATTGTCTGGTCCATGCCACCAGCCACGCAGCAGCGTTCTGAAGTTGTGGAAGCCTGTCAAGTTCATATTGAGGTAAGTTGTACATGAGTACATTACAGTAGTCGAGTCTCGATGATATCAGTGAATGTACCAACTGCTCTGTTGCCGATTAGTCAGGTATTTGCGGATGAAACCGATGTTGCGCAAGTGAAACCTAACCGACTTGGATACATAACAAATGACTGTAAAAGATGACCCCAAGATTCTGAGCTGTTGGGAAAGCAGGGGTAGGACCAATTTGTACTGGTGCAACATCTAGCCTAGCGAGGTTACTTTTACTACCAAATAGCATGAACATTGACTTTTCGTCATTCAGCTTGAGACAGTTTGAGCTCATCCATCTTCGAATGTAATCAACACAAGCCTGAAGTTTTTCCATGGCAACTGCTACACTCGATGGTCTTGGACTGACCGATGTGAACAGCTGAATTTCATCTGCATAACAATGATAGTTGACGCCATATTGCTGAATTATCTGTCCAAGTGTACTGATGTATATGGAGAAGAGTAATGGTCCACCAACTGACCCCTGTGGAACTCCACAGACAACACTAACTGATCTGGAATGAACATCTTTGATGCAGACTGATTGCGAACGGTCACTTAAGTACGACGTGAACCATTTCAACGCAGATCCACTAATGCCAAGTGATGCCAAGCGACTTATCAGTATCGTATGATCGACTGTATCAAAAGCTGCAGGTAGATATAGTGATACAATGGCTGTTTCGTTTCCAATTTCCATTTGTTGGAGAATGTGACCAGATAAGTGAGTGAGTAGAGTTTCTACACTGTGATAAGAGCGATAGGCTGACTGTCGCTTATCCAGAAGATCATTCGTTGGAAGAAATGTCGACAGTCTGTTGAAAACCACGCGCACCTGCAATATTGATAAATAAGATAAATTCGACACTGGACGATAATTATGCAGAATATCAGGATCCAAGTTGCCATGTTTCAAGAGTGGCAGGACCAACGCTGAATTCAAGGAGGTGGGTACAATCCCTGTTTTCATGCGCTGGTTAATAATGCTGGTAATAGCAGGAGCGATGGCATCCACATATTGCTTTAGAATAGATGTAGGAATCGGATCAAGTCCACACAACTTTGCTGGTGCCTTGGAAATCAATCGCTTGATTTCTTCTGATGAGGTTGCACCGAAAGTTGGCAGCTGGATAGATGGCTCAGATGTCCAATGTGACACTGCAGATTTACATTGAGGCGGAGGCAGATTAGCACGGATGGCGGATACCTAGGAGACGAAAAACTGGCTGAAATGATTAGCCAGAGTTACTTTGCAATCATGGGATGGCAGCGCGCTGCAGCGGTGACTCGACGTTCCTGTGCAACATCTTGTTAACAACGTTGAAAGTTTTCTCTGATCCCCACTACACTCGCCAACAACATTTGAACAATAGCTGCACTTGGCTTTGCGAATGATGGCTATTGTATGGCAACGCTGTCTTGCAGTACATTTGGCGGTCAATTTAAGTCTGGAAGACCGCCATTTTCGCTTCAGCTGTCTACGTTTACGTGTAGCTTCGCACACCTCCTGGGTATACCATCGAGTATTCTGACGCATTTTAATTAATCGGGTCCTAGCCGGTGCATGATTGTCGAGGATTTTGCGCAAGGTAATGTAGTAACTTGAGACACTTCAGCAAGGATCCGTCGATGACTCAATACAGATCTCAGCAAAAGCATCAATATCGACTGACCAAAGATTTCTAGAGACAATTGTACTTACAGGAGTTGTTGCTTTACGGAAGGGTGTCGTAAAGAAGATAGCTTTATGATCTGAAATGCCCTCTTCCTCTCACGAATGTCTGAGAGACAGTGATCATCGGAGCGTGATATAAGATCAAGGATGTGGCCTCGTTTATGAGTGGCCACACCAATATGTTGTTTCAGTCCATGAGAAGTCAGCACATCAAAAAAACTGAGACGGGTGTACAGCTGATGGGTTATCCATGTGAATGTTGAAGTCTCCTGTGATGACCAATGATGATTGCACAAAGAGGTAGGTGTCAACAAGAGAAGCAAACATATCAAGAAATGCGCAAACAGCAGGCCCCAGTGGTCGATAGATGATCACAAAATGAATCGAAGTCACTGTGCCAGCCAGCTCTGCTTGAAGAACTTCAAAAGTAGAAAACATAGGGTTTGTTTTATTTGCCGTTAGGTATAAGATGCACTTCTTTTAATCGTGCTAAATTTAAAGTACTAATTCCGTTATGTATAATACTCATTTATAATTCTGTATCAGCGTTTTTCGAGGGCCGTTTCTCTATACCTGCGACATAATAAGGTTGTGCATGTATTTCATCTTTTTAAATGGCCCCTTAGAAAACAAAAAATATATAAACTAAAAAAAGGAAAAATTAACAACATGAAGAAAGTGTTATTTAAACTTTCCCATCCATCATGGTGCTTGTTCTAGCGGTGCACCTTTTAAAGATGAGAACAACGTTTGTTTATTTTTAACCCTTGTTGATGCTTCCTGGTTACTTGAAAAATTCAACAAATTTTGCAAAAGCATTTGTCAAAAAACTGGTTAAAGAAGCCGGAAATTGTCTCATATCACACCACACAGCATCTATACTCAAACATTTTCCGGGCCCTTGAACAGGCCTCGAACCCCACGCCACTCAGCGCTTCGCGCTTTCATTTGTTCTGATGAGGCACCCCCCCCATTTTTCAAAACGGATTGACGTCCTTGATGCCAGCCACATATACGCTCAGTTTTGCAACGAAATTTAGGAATGTGCGAGACTTAACAGTCGTTGTGAAACCTATAAAAGTCAGGCATAGTTCGTGTCGCGTATTTGGGTAGTTGTTGCAAGGAAACTTTGCTGAGCTCACTTTATTTAGGCCTACACGCTCTGTTGCGTCCGAACTTGATAGCATCATCGTTGAACGCGCTAGCAGACAGAAGGCACGCACGCTGAATCTCGCTTTGAACTTGGTTCATGGTTCTAGTTGTCATAATCCGTGATGTGATGCAAATTCATTTTGACAGGATGGCAACTTATGTAGCAGAGGTCCCTGAGGCCACGGTACCGTTCTCGCAAAACACTTATTTTTCCAAGACAGTGCAGCAGAAAATTTTCCCATTGGCATGCCGAATGCACAATCCAGGCTGGCAGGCATGAGGCCATGAACTTCAAAATGACCGTTACACCCAAACCATAGACTGGATTGATCTGACAATTACAAAAGTTACTTTTAGATAGATGTGGACGGAATTTCAAAGGAGCGGAATCGGCCTGGTAATGAGGTGGCTGGAACAAGCCTGGCTTCTTCATCGGTAGGCAGAATTCTGTGCTTATGGCCTACACGTGGTTATCGCGTGCGGTCGCTTTTGGAAATCGGTATTCCAAACCAATTGGCCATCGCTGACTGTACATGTATTACAATTTTTCGATCGATGAGAGGATCATTCTTCTTAATGTAGATGCAGGCTTGTAGCAATCTTTCGTTGTTATCATTGTTTCTGAGGAACACTGAAGTCCACTCATGTAGTACTAGGCCAGTAGCCAAGTTTCACATTGCAAAGGCAAGAACTACAATATTTCTTAAAACAGTTCGACATCAAGGTCCTTTGCTCTGGAATAAAATCACCCCAATACCCTACTTTAGAAGTATACATGGTTTTAAAAAGTACTTGAAGAATATCCTCTTTTCCAGTATAGTTTATTTACCCTGCATTGTACATGTATTTATAACCTTAATAATAAAACAGTCATGTCTAGAATTGTATCATTCCTAAGATGTTATGACAACCAAAATCTTGTTAAATTCTAACCTTCAGCTGTACCTTCAGTTATCTTACTCTCTTTACTCCCTCTTCTGTATTTAGTAATTATAGCCTCATGTGGATTTTATTACTTACAACAAATAAGGAACCAGGCCATGAATAAGCGTTTCGCCTTCTGTCTGGCATCCGCCACTTATCACTGCTTACTTCATTCTGTAATAACATTGTTTCTTTATGTTCTAATTATGATGAACGGAAAAAAAACCAAACCAATCCAGACCAATTAGTATGCGCTTGTTATTAGAAATAAATTGTTAGCATGATGATGAGGAGAGAATGGAGTGGGATGAATGTTTGAAGGTATTGTTTCACTTTGAAATGTGATTTGTTTGAATTTAATTTAAAAATACTATTCCATATACAATATAGTTATTCAACCTTGCTTTGGTAATCGCATAAATTCCTTTTTAGTGTTATCGTGAATGCTCCAAAATTTTCGTTCTTGAGTGTGTAATGTTTGTGGGAAAAATGGTATATCTCATAAAATTTGATAATCTCTGTTTATAGTTATTTTAATATTTGAACTCAATATATCATATCGCATTAAAAAATTGGTTATTTCCAAAGTGGAAAACGCTAAACAGTTCACTTTGAACTTCGTCCTTTTCTGGAGTTTCAAGTTCTTAAATTATTATTGGATTTAAGATGCTGGATATCGGATGAGCCAAATTTTCTTTGAAAAGTTCTACTCTTTGGTGCTAAGCAGCTTGTTGGACAATAGAAATGGCCAATATTTCTTCAAACCTTTGTTCGTCGGTAATTTGTTTGTGTGATTTTTGTGTTCTCGTTTAACAAAGGATGCCTTGTGTGCGAAACAAAATAGCGCCCTCTTAAACACTGGTGAAAGGATCTTCAAAGACTGGGCGAACCACCGCAATCATGTCACTTCCTATGAAAAGAAGTATTTGGATCGCCGTATTGTTTTGTAAAATGAGAAATGTGTGTGAAAACAAGTTAAGCTGAATCTTCACAAAACTCAAGTTGTTCGCTTCAACTGACATTGCTTCTAACAGGAAAAGTATGAAGTAATTGGGCATGCAGATGTGTTTTGCCAATATAAGTCCTGTGATAAATATTAGTCCCTTGTCTAGTTTCTATCAAACGCTTATGCCTGTACCAATCGACTTGAAGGGTTCATGTAATTGTAGCGCCATGATTCCTGCACTTTGCATGCAGTTGGCTTCTTTTGACTGTACGTGTGTACATGTGCATGCGTCGTGGTGATTGTTTATCCGAGTCGGCTGTGCGGAAGTTTGTCGGTGCGTTGAGCCATGACGGGCTGTGTCTGACAGTGTTGACACTGCATGACGGTGCGAGTCATGTAGTGGCTGATATAGCTCAGTAGCGAAGTATATCGACAGTGTCACCGTCTGCTCTACAAAACATCGTCATGCGCCGGTAAATTCCCGCTGGTGTCTGCTTGGTGATGACACTGACCTTCTCCCTCATCGACCACTGACCAGGCACCATGTAAGTTATAAAATTTCAATTTCAGTGCAACAGGCTTGTCTGCTTGTTGGATGTGTACCTGTAAAAAAAGGTTTGCAGGGTGTGGATACAATGTTTTATCTGTTACTATGCTCAAGGTTACTGGCTCGCGCGCATATACATATTACTTGTACTGTACATGTACATGTATAGGCCTACACCTACTACTTTTGTGTGCAACATATAAAATATGAAGTGATGGGACTTGGTGTTATCAAAAAAATCATGACTACTTCTGAAAGAATTGCCCATATACATGTACTATGATATAGGGCCTGCGATACGAGTATATATGTAGGCCCACACACTTTTCATGTGTGAATCTAGTCTCAACTATACTCAACCTATGATTCAACTCTCCTAAGCCAGGTTGTAACAGTGAAGCGAGACAGTGGTTTCATAGCAAGGTTAACCCTCCGTCCGATTGAATGTGACCTGCTACAGTATTTGTTTTTGCGAGCGCACATGCGCTGTACTTACAAACCTAGCTGACCGTCACAGAGAGACCACTGGAACGTCTTCGTGGGATTGCTGACTGAATTTAATAGTGCAAGTAAAATGATACATTCAAGTTGGTCTTTCGTCTTGACAGGGCGGGCTGCAGGCAACTTAGTGTAAAAATGGCCTGTTTCTGATATGTTTAGTATCATGCCGCTACGAAAAACTGGTCTCCGCATTTTCGCTCAAACTGAAATCGATTAACAAAAAATAAAAGTGTTTGTAAACAAAAGAATGGACCGTGATTGATTAATGTACACCTGCATCGATCTTTCTGTGAAGTACAAGTACTAAAAATATTTTTGAACAGTAACCCTCTCCCAAAAAGCAGCTTGAGGGGAGATTTTTCGTAGGTTTTTTGTAAACACGCTTAATTTGCTTTCATATGATCAAGTGCATTTCCAAAAGGGACTGCCTGGGAGTGGAGGTACCACTTTCACGACATACTGTTATAATTTCGACAGCCCGAGTCACGGTTGGTGCATCATTCACCGTGAATTATTTTGTATGAAGTCTCATATAATTTGCTGGACGGATGAGACAAAGTAATGGCAAAAGAGGGACTGCATCTGTGGAACGTATTTGTGTATCGTACATTTCTGGAACCCGCAAGGTCAAAGGTTATATTATGGACACACTCATTGCTAGCACACGTGCAGTAAAAGGTGGTGTATAAAATCACATTCTGGTTGCCGTTACACATCATCAGGAGCAGGGCCAGGACCTACCCTGGCGCGGACGATCATACCGACCCCTCAACTCAAGCCAAGAATAAGCGCGTGGAAAAGCTCCAAGCGGAGGTGGATGAGGTGGCCATCATTCTCCACACCAGCGTGGATAAGCTCCTGGAGAGGGGTGAGAAACTGGACGACTTACTGGACAACGCTGGTGGGTATATGCGGACAAAGCCCGTCGCAAAGTGGACGGGGGAGGGGGAACCACGAGCATAAAAATCTGTTGTTTTTGCTACGTGCCCCACAGCTGGAACTGTGCCCCCTCCAACGCCCGAAGCTGGCGAAGGGATTGCATCTGGACCCTGCCTTATAAGGCCATTGATTTTGGATCTGCCTCTGACTGGGCTTCAGAATTAATTGCCCTTGTTGATACTTACTCAGTTTGAACTAGCAGCCCTGTATCAACAGCTACCCATGTACTGAGCATCCGTACTGAGCACCCATAAGTGGCTGGAAGGCACTTTTTTCTCCCCAAAGTAATTCGAATCCTATTCAACACTCAGCATTTACTCGAATGCTGCACACGATGCTAAAAGTGATCTGGTACCTTTTTTATTTGATTTTGGTTTCACAGATGACTTGTTAGCACAGGCTTCCTCATTTCAGACAACAGCCAAAAAAGTCAAAGTTCACTACAAGTGGAGAAATAGATTGGTGAGAGTATTTTGTCAACATAACGAATAGTATATAAGTCCATACAGTCGATGTAATCGCAGACAGCGAAAATATAAGGTCCCATTGTTCTGTAGGCTCTCTATTTCCACCTTTTCTTGGGCTGGCTCTGTGACAAAAAATTCAAATTACTCTGATACAATTCTAGGGCAGAAAGCTGTCACGTGACTAATCTGGGCAGAATCATGCCCAGCTCTGAAAGTGCCTGAGTAGCCCATTCCCCAAATTTGCCAGGATTTTTTTTGCGTGTTATTCGTAAGTATAGAAATTTCGCAGCTGTCCAGATTTCTTTACATGCCATGCAACTCAGCCTCAGTCATATTTTGCTGTCCATGCCACTGTCACGTTAAAGAAGAAATAAAGGAATCACCAACAAATCTATTTGTACTGTAATTAAGTCATGGGTGAGAGGCCCTTTGGGGATAGACAGGGAAGACCAGTCTTGAGTTTGTATATGAATGATGTGATATATTCCACGGTCAC
>NW_019091400.1:448946-611342 GCF_001949145.1 Acanthaster planci
TGTGATTGTCCCTGTACTGTGTTCATTTCAAGGATAAATTGCATAGTTTTATGTGTAATTTTCCATGGCTATACATGTATATTCCTCTCTGAGGCTCTCACTGAACCGTTTAATTTCTCTGTTTTCATTTGTATAGTATAAAGTCATCGGCGTCACTGTCGTTGTGCTGATCGTCGCTGTCATCGTCGTGTGTAAGTATCATCATAGGGCTGTAAGCTTATTGCAGTGTCCCAGTTTAATGGTAATAAATGGATTGTTTGGTAGTCGTTATATAATAATATTGTATACAGGCATAGTTAGTTTTCGTCATTTTCACACACACACTGGTTTCACTGCGAAATTAAAACATTGACGTTGTACATGTGTGTCAAAAGCTGTTGTCGGTAGGCGTACCTTGTCAAAAGCTGTTGTCGGTAGGCCTACCTTGTCCACCAAAAAGAGACATTGCGCGCCACAATGATGTGGGTCCTATTTAGATTTGCAGAATCTGTAATATATCCCTTTGTAAGTTATTTAATGAATTTCTCGACGTAACCAGCACTGTTTGGACGAACATTTGTGACTTATTGGATCAGGTTCTCAACTGTTTTCTGTGAAGGAATTGGCCACGTTAGTTTTCGCCGATGTGGTGTTCAACACACTTCGTTGAGCATAAAGACTGCTGGGAAAGAATTAAGGAGCTTCAGTGGCGTAGCGAGGATTTTACTAGTGGGGTGGGGGAGGGGGTACCAGCTTCTTATGGGGAGCACCAGCTTTCAGTGGTGCGGTTTGTTGGGGAGGCAAGCCTTTGTTAGCCTTGTTCAATATCTGTTCATCCATTTTTAGTGGGGAGGGGAGGCACCCGGGAGCGCCTCCCCCCCCTGTGGCTACTCCACTGAGGATCTCGGTGTGTAATGGTCCGCATTTTAGCTGCACTAAAGCTGTGTTGTTAGTTGGGTTGTGAAACGCCTGCTGATTTTATTCTTGGGCATACAACAGGTATTGTGCGACCTTGGGAAGCGAGCTGATCGAGAATGCGTCATGTGGTATCCTTTAATGTGGAAGCAACTTGGATTTAGTTGCCTGTGGACCGGGAGATGAATTTTCATATATTTTAAATGCGTGCCGGTACGAAGTGATGAGTTTTCCTACGAGGGTGTTTATTTTAAATCTAATTGAAACTGCGAAAAGATTTGTTTCGGCCAGTGTTTCAGCCGAGACCATCACAAGACAGACATAAGACCACGCACAAGAGCAAGCACAAGTAACATGGTGGACAACTACAAAGGAATGTTTTTGTTGCGTTTCATTTGAATAGCTTGTGACTTGAATTCAGACTGGTTGTCTTGTGTTGGTCTTCTGAACTGAGTCACAACTACTGAACACTGGTTTCGGCAGCGATATTTTCCACTAGTGCAGTCAATTTCTTTTTGTCCGATGTGTCAATTGACTGTTAGTGTGTAATTATACAACATAATTTGATGTAGGAGTATCGAAAATATGTACGAAACACTGGAATTTCGCAAAAAGACTCCTTTTTTAAAATATGGGAGCACTATGATTCCATCTTTAGATTTCGATCCATATGAAGGATGTAACGTGATGACTGAACACAGTACTGAGGTTACGGATTAGCTTGTTGAAGAATTAAATGCGTGTAATATAGTGAATTAAGTTGTATATGTTAAAAAGAGAAGCGTATTATTATGTTACGACACACACACACAAACTTAGGAGTTCAGTTTTTATCTGCACATCGTTATGCTGTGGGTTTGTTAATTCTCTGCTGGTACATTATATTCAGAAAACACAACATTTAATGTGGTTGTTAATATCAATTTTATGTAGCATTATTTCTGTATCTTTTTGATACAGAACTATTATGTTGTAAATGTAAATGTTTATGTAAATAAATAATTATTAATAATAATTTTAAAAAGAAGCCTTTCGTGTGCGTTGTTTGGTTCCCATTAAAGACCTTAAAGTATGGATTATTACACATGGGCCGCTGTCAAAGCAATAAGGACAATCACTGTGGCATGCGCAGTGGCTGAGAGCTTCAAAAAGATCAGGCATGTAACAGATACGCTCTGCCCCCTCCTCAGACTATGAGAAGGCCCGAAATAGCCCGGTTCTTCAGACATGGTGCTCAGGAACGAAGACGACGAAGGCGGAGTTACAGTCTAGAAAGATGCTTAGAGTTTAAACACATTTCTTAACACTTGTTTACCCACTTTTTAAAACACGTTTAACCGCAACGTGTTTATTGTTACGCGTTTAGGAATGTCTTTTAATGCTAAGCGGATTTCAAAAAGCTGAACATGTACCATGGAATAGCGTTAGCATTTAAACACATTCCTGAACACCTTTCAATAAACATGTCATGGGTTACACGTGTTACAAAAGTGGGTACAGAAAGTGTTGAACTTTAACCGTGCATGGATCAGGGAAGAAGCCCTCGCCTGATCGTTTCGCTTAAACTCTTCCAATAATCCTTCTGCTTGGCCCTCTGAGCTGTTGGACTAGTTGATTTTTTTCCATTGATTAGTGCCTGCCAACTATGCTGGGAAATTTTCAGATTCATAATTAAATAACCATCTGACAATTTAGTAACTCAATCGTGCAGGGTTAGCATTCTCCGAAGGAAAAGTAAGTGCCAATTAAAGCATGCCAGATGAGCAACATTATTCATAGACAACTGAAATTGGTGCGATATCGAGACACCCCTGCTACAAAATGGAAACGCCAAGATTTTGGAATCCTTCATGCGTGACGATGGATGTCAAGAATTCATGCAAACCACACCTCATTATCGCACGCCCCAGTAGTCCCGTACATCATATTGCGTCTCCGGAGAAAACGAGATCTTTAGAAGCTGGACCTCAAGTGGTGAACTGTACCAGTCCTGTGGTCTGATTATGGGCTGGTCCGCAGGACCCTCTGTGGCTTTGTGGCTGGGCGTGGCAGTTGGCTTTCTCTTCCTCTGCACTGTAAGTAAATGCATCTCGCTGAAATACTAATTAATCGCTGCAACACTGGGTCTTGACCTATGAACGCATTCTGGCAATCACGGAATATCTTAAGTTATATCCAATTTGGGAAACGGGTCACGAGTAAACCACATGTATAATCAATTTTGTATCCAGGTGTTGTACCAAAGTTACATGCAGAATCTTGCACAGTCGACTCTCGTTATAAAGAACACTGTTCTAACAAAAAACTGTTAATAAGAACCGATTTTGAGAAGCCTTGTTTCTTAAATTCTTATGTTTTTCTTTTCCTCTTATAACAAAGTCCTGGTTACAACAAAGTAAAATTACAAACAACAATGCTGCAGGACCACTGCGTACTTTTCACAACAATTTTGCAAAACCGTAATGTGCATAGAACACGTGCCACTTAAACTTTCAGTGCCAATAGAAAGGATGTACGTGCACGATGTTCAAAAGCCACGTCGGTTCCGGACAATAATGGACACTCGAACAAAATTTCATATTCTATGAAAATGAGAAATGCATTTCCTCTGTCAAACTAGACCAGCAGGATTGCAACCATGTGATCGGAAGTTAACAAGTCGGATAAGAATTTTGTCTTCCTCTTGCAATAATCAAAAAGGTCGTATTCCTTTCTTCAAAGAAGTAGGCCTGCATTATTTTGGAAGTGACGGTCGTTGCAGCTTTCTCCCCTATTCAAACTTGTCTTTTTCATTCAGCTTGGAGTAAAAGGCCAGACTCATCAATGGAAGAATAGATATTCATCATGCAGTGCACAGTGTGGCGGAGGTAAGTTGCTGTTTTCCGCAATGGAGTCGAGCCTTTCAGCGGCAACCCTTATAACTCACTGAGTACTGCAAAATGGTTCCCGGCGCTGTGTGGGCGGTGCTCCTTCCTGTAATGACTTGCGATTTCTAATAGGCCTCACCTTAATGCATGGAAACAAGTCAACGGATAAACCTAAAAAAAGAAAAGAAAAAATTACAAGGTAAATAGGCCTATATGTTCTGGTCTGCTTTAATGTGACTGCATCCTGTTGACAGGTGTCCAGTTTCTGGAGAAGAAATGCTTCACAACAGATCAGATTCCCAAACCGGCGCTTCCTTCCTTCTGTAGTGGCATCCCCATCCGTGAGAAAGACGTCATCTCCTGCAACACCTTTCCCTGTGGCAGTGAGTAGAATTGATGAACGTGAAAAGTTTGCAAGAGTGCTTTCAATGTGGAACCAACAGCACTGTTTTATTATTACAGTAACTTTCGACCCAGTTGTTGCGCAAGTCTGCGCGTGTCAGGCTAGGCTAGCTGCAGCTAGCTGCGGTTCTGAGTTGTGGTTGAGCGCTGATCGTCTCTTGGGGGCGGACTGCAAAAATGTGGAACACGGGTACCGGGAAGATTTGATCACGGAAGAACCATGAGTGTATGGAATTTAATGGTAAATGGTCCTGTTTATTCATGAAAGCAGGCTGATGAGTTTTATGTCTTAATAACGGGGATTGTAAATTTGGGGACCCTGTTCCTATAATAGAAATCAGAAGAAAGAGCTACATAAAGCTTTTGAATTGACCTGGTACATGATGTACTATGTAGTGTGAAATATGATCATGCGAGGGATAATGCTGTCAAAAAGGATAGGATTTTGAGTTTTGAGGGAAATTCTAAGGGGAGACTGTGAGTGTATAATGCGCCATATGGTGGATACAAATTTTCATGGTTAGTTTATCAGTAAGAAAGGCACATTTTCTCACAATTTACAGTTTGAAATTTCCAAAAATATAGGGTCAGTGCAATAATTTGAAGTGAGTGTTGCCTTTTTTGGGGGGGGGGATTTACCAGTTTTACAAGATCATAATGTCAAAAACTGGGGTCCCGAAATATACAATCCCCTTAATTACATGCAATGGAGCCATGGGTTCTGTTGAAACTAGCCACAGTGCTGAGCAAAATAGGGCCTAGGGGCACCATTGCTACTTGTATGATGTAGTCACTAGCACTAGCAGCTGACTAACGTTACTTAGGCATGCAGGCTGTAACGTGTCATGATTATCGTGACTATGGTTAAGTGACTTGACTGACAATTGACATGACCGATAATTAAATGGAAAAGTTATAGGCCCGATATTAGGCCTACATACTGCATGCCATCGCCTATCATATTTAAATTAATTGAAGTTATTTAAGTGCCCTGTGTAACGTGTTCAGTCAGTCTGCTGTCCAAAATTTCTGCAAAACAGTGAATAGGGTGATGTCACATTGTCATGATTGATGAGTCTAGACTAGTTGCAGTGAACATACCGAACATGCTCAAGACATACGAGTTGGAAAAGTCACAGCTGAACTCTGCACAAACTGAAAAGGAGCCAAGAAACAAAATCTGTAGATCTCGATCAATGTTGGAGCCTTCTTCAGATTTTGGACCTACAGACTAGGCCATCATGTACCGTGTGAGCCTTGTTTTATTGTCTAGCATGCAAACGGACCTACAACAGCCAGAGCGGCACGATCACTTCGCCCCACTACCCGGACAAGTATTCCATCCCTCGGTACTGCCAGTTGTTTATCTCCCTGCCGGCTGGCAACCGGGTCCTGCTGGGCTTCTCCGAGTTTGTCTTGGAGGGACTGAACCTTGCTGCCTTTGCTGAGTTGACAGAGAGTAGCGTGTGTCTGTGTGGTACACTTGTTCAGGTACTATGATCAATCTTTCCAATTTTAATAAAATACGGTTGCTTTACAGTGCCATGGCCGATAGACTGTCATTGAGAGGCCATTTTTCAAGTTTACAGTTGACAAAAAAGGCAAATTTGCATTTGAGCAAACGGCAAATGGTCAGGGCAGTCGGTGCCTCAAAAAAACCCCACCATTTAATAATTACATTGATACTTGGACCACTGCCGAATCTTCAACCCTGACAAAAAACAGCAGAACAAGTTCCCCGCTCACAGCACAGCCGGCACAAACATTTGTCATGTCGTGTTTATCATAATGCACTGCAAAAAAAAGCCTCTCTGTGACGAGCGCTGTGTGGCGCATGGCATTGTGAATTGCCTGTATTAGGCCTGCTTGTGCTACCATACCAATAACAACTTACAAATTTAGGCACTAGGCCCAGCCTTTGTGACCCCAATCACATCTTCCAATGTGAGCCAAATAGGCTAAACTAGCATTCATTCCTTTGTGATCGTTGGGGCCAGGTGGGGAGCACACTCAATTGGCTGTGCATACAATCAGCTTAATCACACCCTTTGTCTAGGGAACAGACACAAATGCCCCGGACTCATAACTGGTTAACTTAAGTTTTACCCGGACAAGCATTGGCGTCAAATTTGAAGAACGGGTCATTAATTCTCTTTCAGGGGAATTGTTTATTTTTGTGGGTATCTGGATTAATGACTCACCTGTTTCTCTTAAGTTTTCTTAGCTGACCTAAATTACTTTTTGTTTCCATAGATTTAACCCCATTTTTTTACATCAAAGAGTTTACTAGAGCAAACAATAACAGTTTTTTGGGGGTATGTGAATTTCTAATACCGTAGATTACTGACAAGGAGAAAGATGGCAGATCTAGCACATACTGTGGCACCAAACAGCCCTTCAGTTGGCTGTCGGACTCCAACTCAGTGCTCTTGGAATTTGTCACCGAGTCTTCCCACCTCTTCAACCGGTTCAAGGCTCATTACAAAGGGATCCCTGCAAAGCCATGTAAGTCGTCTAGGGGGGGATGAAGGAGACTACCCCGACTCTTCGCTTTGTCTTTGTCAGGGTTTCAGTAGGACAGATCACATTCCATGTGGTGCTTCTCGTTGCCTTGGTCAAGGAGCCCCTTTTGGTGTTGCACAGAATGTCACAGTGTCTGCTATGAGGCCAGAGTCTGGAAAGTAGTCAACTGTCGTCAATATTACAAAATTACTTGAACTGGCCAAACCTCTTCATAAAACCAAGACAAAACCCAAAGAAATCAGGAGGCCTGGGGCTTCAGAATTGGCTCTTTGTATGACAATTTTGTTGTTGACAAGAGTGCTTTGGCATTTCTATTTCAAGTTCTAAATGCATTAGATAGTTAAAGGTGATTATCCAGCATGGCACAAATGTAGACAGACACAGAGTCATGATTTAGATCAAGGCCCAATGAAGCCTGTGACCTTCAGCATGCAGACCATTCTGTAATATTTTGCAAAAGGTTAAGCCCACCTGAAATTTTGTTGGTATTTCTGACACTGGGCCTGCATTACATTATCTCATTGAAGTATTCCGTAACTTGTTTTAACAGTGGTGCATAAGAGTAGTGCTATGAGCCTGTTTGAATGAATTTTTTTGCAAAGCCAGGTCTTGTGTGACATCTTGTCTATAATACAGCATGGCTAAAAACAAACAGTCAAAGTCATCAGAAACGGAGGAGGGCACACTAAATATTAGACTCTTATAACATTCAAATCATGGAAATGTAGTCAATTACATGTAGCTCTTCAACTAAGATACTCAGATTGGAAAATAAACATACATGTAGAGTAAGTTGCCAAGATTGATTGGTTGAACTTTACTTTTTCTTCAGGTTGATGCATTTTGTATGGGTGGTTCTAAACTTATGTAATGTGCCCTTTTGGAATACAAATGCATGTGATAAGATCTTATTTTAGTTGCATTGGCTGTCTTCTTACTCTTTGTCTTTGTTCTGGGGAAAGGAGTTTTAAAGAGTTCACCATGTAACGGCGTTCTTTTACCATCCCAGCTTGCTATGATCGCAGAGACCTTGCAGCAGTTGGCAAGGGCTATGTCCGATCGCCGGGCCACCCTAACAAGTATGGCAGCGGCCTGGACTGCGAGTACATACTGCATGCCGATCCCAGCAATGGCATCGTCTTGACCCTTCTGGAGTTTCAGTTGGAGCCCAGCCCAGACTGCGATTTGGACTACTTGTCGGTAAATTCTGGATTTGTTATTGACCCAGATCCTACATTTTTAAAATCTGATCCCACAAAATGGGTCTTAAGGGCCATTTTGTTCAGTAGTGTTTGCATTAGGAAGAGCAAAATCAACTGTCTGAATCGATGCGTTACTCAGTTCTGCATCTTGAAAAAAATTGACCTAATGTTGGTTAACAATATACATGTATAGGGTTCCTATTGATTCACGAAGGGTATGATTTGTTTGGATGTCTTGTTCAACTCGAAAGTGGCTCTAGTGACTTCTGTTGCATTTCATTAGGCCCCATTACATTATTGCTTTTCTTCAACCAGGCCTTGCATCTAATTTATTTTACATATTATAAAACAAGCAGTGCTTGATACTCAGTCTACAGTGAGAAGAGAAATGAATGAAGAATGAAATTAAATTTACCAGGCAGAGGAGACAGAACTACTGCACACTGAAGCCGCAACTGAATTACGTGGCTGCCTCTACTAGTAATACACATGCATCTGGGGAAAATACTGGAAGCTGCCTGTTGAAGCCTAGCCTCTTGGCATGGCTGCAGCCACAGTTTCAAAAAGGTTACGTGTAACAAAAAAAGGATCATGACACAGACCAGAAACACAAATGGCACTCCTGTAAATTACAGTAAGCACATTTTGTGATTATGCGGAGCATACCAGGCTTTGCATCATTGTTGGAGCCAAGTAATTTTGACTGTGAAGTTTACTGCCAAACATAGTGACTTTTTTGGTGTTCCAAAAATGGAAAATATGGAGAGTGCACAGTAAATGTTTGAATAACTCTTCACAAAGTGAAAACAAAACAGACCACTGTTTTTTAAAAAATGTGAAGGATCACAGATAAAAGCATCACAGATAAAAGGAGTCCTGTCATACATTGTTGCCCTGAGCTGGATTTATTTTTGTAAGCTGGTTACGTGGCAAGAGTTCTTTATTCCCTCTGATCAGATTGAGGATATGTACAGTCGTCGCAAGCAGGTGTTTTGTGGCTCACTTGGTGATGCCTCGTGGACCTCCGATTCCAATGAGGTCCGTCTCACCTTTCATTCCAGTGCAAATGATGCCTACAAGGGATTTGTCATACTCTACGAGACAGAGAATCGAGCTCCGAGTAAGTGCTAGATACATGTATGTTTTGCTGGAAATGGGCCGTCCATGTCCGCTTAGTGAATGTAGTGTATTTAGAAGTTGGTAGAAAGTGAGTTAAGCTTGGGCAAGTCTCCAAGACAGTGGTAGTAGCTGCAGCCACCACCCATAAATGCCTGTTGATCCTGGCCTCAAGTTGACCCCATTGGATGGAATACAGGTTAGTACAAGATGTGTACAGACTGGCCCACTGGGCAATAAATAGGGAATGTGGGTGTACCTACATCCAGTAATTCAGGATATCCTGGCTGAGTAATTTGCCGAGAATTTCTTTCTTGGTGCTGTAGCCTAGAATGTTCATAATACATGTAAATACACAAGTCCAATAAAAGCAGAACTGCAAAATTGGGCCTTGTTGCTCAGCCAGAAAAAAGTCACCTGCCTTGGAATTGCATGGCATTTTTTGTGGAGCATCGTTTTTCACCTGCAGGAGGAAGCCAGTTCTTCATGGATCCCGAGGGAACAATCACCTCGCCCGGTTACCCGCTGATGTACCCGCCCAACACTCAGGCCCACTACCTCATCTACGCCCAGCCCGACCGGATCGTGGTGGTCAAGTTTGACGAGTTCCAGCTGGAGCGAGAAGACCAGCAGGGTCAGCCCATTCCCGTACCTCGCCAGCGCCGGTCCACGTTAGACGTACTGCAGTTTGAGGATGGGCTGCCGTGTGTCAACGCCGATCATGTTGAAGTGAGTCTACAACACAAATGTGTACCCCCTTTATACACCTAGAGTAGACTCTCGAACAAGAGGGGTTTGCATAATGCAGGTTAAGTGAAACTTGTATGGACTCAGCTAGGTCCACACAAGGTTACCCTCTTTCTGAAAAACAGGTTTAGAGGCAATTTGAGGTCAAGGTTATCTGTAACGAAAGGAAGAGAAACAGTCCAGGAAATCAACAAAAGAGCCAGCTTAAGAAAAATGAGTGTTTTTCTCACTAGAAAACAAACTCAAAGTCTGCCTTAGGTATGTAAATGAAACTTGTTTGTCTTTATGTTAAGCTTTCTTGTCAACCTGGGGGAGGCTTTTTCTTTCAACTGAAGCACCCTTCATGCATTTCCGATTTTACCCATTCATTAGCATCTGATGATAGTGTAATAATATGGTTGATTCACAATAGCGCGCCTCCGAGTTTATAACGTGTTGGCCTATCACAATGCACAAGATCTTTCTACCCTTTCGAAATGCACATTGGGCCGATGGATTGTGCGCATTGTGATTGGCCATGTGTTACAAACTCTTGGGGGCGCCCTGTCGTGAAACGCCCGTATTGATGGCATAGTTTGCAACCAGCCAGTGAGTTGTTTTGGGTGTTGGATTGAAGTGTCCAAAATCACTAGCCTTTTTCCTTAAAATCTAAACACTGACCTCAATTGTTGTGCATTGGCGATGTTCCCGAGCTAAATGCTCAATTTGTGTCGGTGGACAATGCGCCGGGGACAGCACTTGACTGCTCTGTAAAGTGCTAGTTGATGAGCATTATCACCAAAAGAGCAAAGCCATTTTGTAATAGCGTCCATGGCACCTGCCCATCCGGATTGCAGATTCTTGACAAGCTGGAAGGCACCTCCAGCTACTACTGTGGCAAGCTCCCACCTTTCACGTGGTTCTCACAGACCAACGAAGTCATCCTCCGATTTGTCAGCGATGCAGATGAGAACTACAAGGGGTTCCACGCCACCTACCGAACCATCGAAAAGCGGCCAGCCTCAGGTATCGGGGAATGCACCTCACTGACAGATATTGACTGTTCCCCTCATATTTGTCCGGAAAGTTGATTAGATTTGAGCAGATCAATTGATCTGGGGAGCCCAATAGCTAATTGGTTGAGCCAACAGTTGTTGCATACCAAAAGTTGTGTGTTTGAGAGTATTTTATTCAACTCTATCAGAAGTCCCTGCGAGTCCCTTTAAGTCTTGAGTCTTGAGCCAATTCACAAGCATTCTGTTATCATTGTACACCTTGTTACCTATGACCAAAGATCGTATAGTGCTGCAAAGCAGTGCAAGATGGCCAACTTCACGGTGAATACATGTAAAACGTTGTAATTGCATGGGCGTCATTTGAGAAAGCAATACACCTGCGCAATGCACATTAATACAAAGTTTCAGGCGCTGCGGCAAGCAGGTGCACCTAGTGAGCTAAACTGCGCAGGCGTATCACTTGCTCAAATGGCGCCCATTGTAATTTAACCCTTTGGGCAGATTTATCCATCTTGCGCCTTTGGCGCTATACGATCTTTGCTTATGACTGGACTTGTGCAGGGACTTGTGACTGGACTTGTGAAGGGACTTGTGAAACGACTTGTAAAACGACTTTTGAAGTGACTTGTGAAGCGACTTGTTAAGAGACTTGTGATGGACATGAATACGACACTGGTGTTTGAGTCCCACTCAAGCCAGCTTGTGAATGATTTTTTATGCTTTCAGCATGTACAGGTAGCGCGCAGTACTCACTGAAACATCCTGTCAGTGAGGAAAAAAATCCCAGTGATTAATTTCAAATCAAACACAAAGTCTGGCAATCATCAGTTAAAGGATGCTACTTTTTTGGAAAAAATGTTGCATCCTGACTCCACTTTTCTCATCATATACATGTATCATCTCAATAAAAGTCAGTCATTACAGAAATGCTGGAAAGACACGAATTCTGGACTGAGAAACATTTACCGATGTTGCTGGGAAATACTTAGAAAATTCTCTTTACTCCCCATAGACTCTGTACACAACTACTGAAGTGGAGACAGGATGCAACATTTTTTCCGATTTTTCTTGGAGCTAACATGTCTTGTTGTGAAAAGTGATTTTGTGATTGTTCAAAAGATATTCTTATAGTCAATAATTTTTCCAACCATTCCAATTACCTAGTAGTAATATAGTACAAAAATAATTGTGCCTACATATACAAACAGTAGTTTCGGAGACAACTGCAGTTTTAATACCAGATTAACTGTGATCTCGGGGTAACATTGGGTTTGGTGTTGTTGACATTGTCGGCATTTATTGAAATAATTGTCCCTCAGATAACGCCTCCAATATCCTTCTTTAAAAATAAATAATAGAATGGGAATTGGTATTCCGCGCTGCCTCGGACAAAGAGACCGGTGTAGTTCGCAAGTGGCTGGACACCAGTCGAGGCTACTCAGAATGGGACATAAAGGCAAAATCCATCTTCAAGAAAGACTCCCCACGAACCTTCAAGAGCAGAAAGGTGAATGACTGGGAGAACCTTGCTGTTAGGAAGGTAGGTTTTGTATGAATATATTTCCTAATCCCCTGTCTTTTCACGATGCGTACCATTAAAAGTAATTTTTTGGTGCTGCAAATGTTTCTGTATGAAGCTTCCAAATACATGTTTGTTAGCACTGTGGTAGGATAATGCAAGACTGGATCCAACAAAATGAGTCTCAAGGCCATGTGTTCTTAATTCAGTTTTTCTGCTTTAGAATAAATAAACTGAGCTTTTTAATCCAATCCCTCAGTTTGCCATCTTGACAATGAAAATGAGGTTCCACTGGAGAAAAATGTTGAGGTTCCCCATTGATTTCCACTGTGCAAGAATCTTTTAAAGGCCAATGAACTCAAAAAGGGGCTCTGGCAACATGTGCCTCATTTTGTAAGGTTGGGTCACATATGTACGGGGTCCTAACAAACGACGTCAGCGTACCACGCGACCACATGTTTTCCTCAAGATTGGCTACCACAGCAGTGGGCAAGCATTTGCTTAGCAACCCTACCTTTTAGGTGGTATACTGGGTTATGAATGGTGTCTGTTGGTTGATCCCAAGAGGATTTCGGTGATGCAAGACCAGTGGCTCTCTATTGTTTGCTTCCCGGCCAGGTCAAAATAGAGCTGTACAAGGCCGGTTCGGCTGTCTCCTCCTTCCACTTTGTAAACCACGACAAGGTGGACGACATCATCAGCTGGTTCGCTTGCGATCATCTCATCTACGCATCCTATGACGACCTCTTGCACATTGACTGCAGCAACTTAAAGTTCAGTACCACCGACAACTTTGCAATCACGTAAGTTACCTTTGAGCCAGGACAGTCAGTCGATAAGGGGGATAGTCACTTTTATTTCCGCAGTTTAAGTTGTGAAGACCACTGGCCTAGGCAAAGTAGCTGGGGGCATCTTTTGGCCACATCACGAGGAATTTCTCGTCTTTGAATTTAACAGTCTAACACAAAACATCTTTACAAAATCTCAACAACAATTTGAGTTTGATTTTTCACATTTGAGTACTGACAAACTCGCAGTGTGCTTTGCACCATATTTATCCCTGGGCAATGAGCTCAGAATCATTCCTACAAACTACCTCAACTTGATTGGGAGCACACGACCATTTTGACGATTTTGGGTGCTGCCAGGTGTAATAATCACCCATAATAACCCTCCCTGTCCTCACGGGTACCCACTTACTCCTGGGTGGAGAGATGCAAATTAGGGTAGTCTGTCAAGATCACAACGTAAGCCTGATCACAGGATTCGAACCCTGACCTTGCGATCAGGAGTTAATACAAATCCTAACCACTGGGCTACATGTCCCCGGATTGGATGGATAAGATTGGGTAAGAACTGTAATGGTCCACCCAAACTCGGAATTATGTTTTCATGCAGGCACAGCCAAGATTACATCATACATGTGCTGTATGTAAGCTATTAAGTCAGAGAAGTCTTGTGTCTCACAATAAGAAGTTCATCTTGAAAGAACTCATGCTTTAAATCATTTTGTGGAATACATCCAAACTGTTTAGTCACAACTTGTTGAACAGTGCAATTTGCACCTGTTAATTTCTGTATTTCCTTTTTCATGTTTTGTGAACAGTGATAACTTGGGCTCCTCCGGCTTCACCTGCAACAACGACACGGCCAGACTGTGGTTGGATGTCCAAGACAGGATCCCTAGCCCCCTCAGTCCAGCCGTCTGTCCGTACGAGCGTTCCGCTCGGGACGTGGCCCAGTTCTTCTACAGCATTGCGTCCGAGGCCGGCCTGACAGCCACAGGTTAAAAAACTAGCCCCTGGTCCATCCAACAACTTCATCTGCTTTGACCCCCAGAATGGCTACTCCTGTTTCATTTGAGGGATAAAATCCTGAGTATAGGCAATCCTACCCTCCCAAGAGTCGGTGGCATATCCAGGTCTTTGATCGGAGGAGGGCAGCATCAAACTTGGTTCAAAATTCTGTCCAAACTTTTTCATCTGTAAAATGTTGACCTTTTCAATTCCTAAGAAAAAGATATATTATGTGCAACATTTTGTTGGGGCAGGGGAGGGGGTGGGGGTTGGCAACTTCAGACTCCCGGGTTACGTCACCACAGAGAGTGTGTTCCAAAACTTTGAAAAATGGGTAATCTTCAAATTAAAACAAGCCTATTTTTATAGCTTTCAGATCTGTTTTGGCCTGTGATAAAGGTATATTTTAGACAGACGTTAGGTGGTTGTGATATCCATAACCCTTTTCTCAATGGGCCTGTATGATTCTTGCAGATCTGGATCTCAATCAGTGATCCTAATGCTGGTTCCCACCATCCATTAGGTGGGTTTTGGTATCCGTGAACCGACAGCAGGTCACTGATCTTGATTCGGATCCATGTGAAACAAACATGGCCCATACAGTGAAATACCATTCACACCATTGTTCACACCATTGTTGTATTGAAACCAGAGTTCTGAAATAAAGTTTCCTTCCACTTTTTCAGTGATTTGGAAGGTAACATTTTATCTACATGTATTTTGGTTTCCAAATGTAAACAGAGATTGAGATTTAAAAAAAAAAACAGTTCGGTCCTTTCCTGCGCTGATATTGTGCATTCTAATTTACTTACGGACCAGGTGCTCGGGCGTTTTAAGGGAGGAAATGAATTTCTGTTTCTCAGGGTAATACTGCAATATGAACAGCCCCTTTTGTGTTTCAATTTGATATTTGAATTACTTGAGTTTGCTAATGTGCCGTTTAGGGATTTTCTTGTGTATGATTTTTGTCTCACGATTTGGTTTTCAGGAACCAACATTGCTACTGCTGATGTCATGACAATATGGATTCAAAGGGGTAAGCTGAAAGTGCTGTTTTTGTACAAAGTCCCAGTGTGCTTGTAGAAATGTTGAGGGCATAGGGTGGGTTTGTCTCCGGTGGACAGTCATTGGAGTCATTTGTTGGCATGTGGATACTCTTGGCTTATCTGCCCTATTTGTTCCCGATTGATTTGTTGGTAAGAACCTAAATTGTGCCCTTGAATTTGTTGGTTTTCCATTCGGGGGAATCAGTCCTCGGCGTTTCTTTTCTTATCGGACTTGTACAATTAATTGCAGTGCAAAGCTTGTAAAATGGTTTTTGTTGTGTTTGTTGTCACTAATATTGCCATGTCTTTCCCCCTCCCCCCACGTGGCCTCAGACTGCGACCAGACTTTCACTGACATCCCTTCTGGCACCGTGGAGAAGTTTGAGTCCGAGGGTTTCAGTTTAGGTCGGGATTACCCCAATAACGAATACTGCAATTATTACTTTCTGAACGGCCCTTACGACCGCTTTCTGCTTCACTTCACCGAATTCTCCTTGGAGCATGAAGACAATGTGTGTACAAAGGACTACGTGGAGGTCGGTAACACATTTTCAGCTTGTTTTTCCATTGAATTCTCACCGTTCTGTCTGAAATACACGTATGCCAGACCGTAGGGTCTTGCATTGTGGGCCACCACCAAATTCGGACAGAAACCTTCCAGCTTTCCCATAACAGTGCACAAATGACTGTTGAAGATGGAAGCCCAACTGTGACGTCACAGAAAATTGCAGTGGCATTGGCCAGTTGAAATATGCTCGAACAACTGTATTCTATGATGACAACAAAACAGGGCATCTCACGGAAAACCTTGGGTGCTGTCCCAGTGCACAGATATTTTTTCAGTGTACCAAGATTGCTAGTTAAGATTCTAAACCACAAGTTCCTTGTTTTCAGCACCGTCGTTCAGTGGCCTCTGGATCAAGACCTCGATCCAGGCTTGATAGTCATTAAATATAAAGATTAGTAGAACTTGTTGATCACTTTTGGTGCAGCTCCAGTTATTTCAAGAGCGTGTATCTCACATTCTTGCCTTCAGCTTCTTAGGTTAACATGGCTTTGATTGTTTCACGTGGGTTAAATTGTTATTTGCTTTCGGGGGCATACACTGAGTATACGGTGTCAAAATACACGTCAGGCAGGGCAAAAATCCAAAATAAATTTATATCTTCCAAGTGCAAATCCATCCTTGAAACCTTACACCTTTTGATGGGTTCTAAGCATGCAAATGTTAGGGTATAAAAAGCTTAATTGTACTGTTAAAAACCGGAGTTATGCTCAGAACAGCTAGTACATATGCATGAGAGTGTCAAGTCCGTGAAAAGGTCCTCTTTTTGTCCAATTTGTAACACCATGTTTCATTGAATACATAACCATTACATGGACTACTAATGCAAAAATTCTTGTGAATATTCTTCAAAGGTCAAAGAGTAGAATGGAAAATACCAAATCCGTAAATGGCTTTGGGGGTAAAAACTTCCAAAAACATGCATGGCACATAGCATGTGCAAAATCATGGACTTGCCCATGACTAATAAGGTTGCAGCGTGCATTTTAATAATAGCTGTGTCAACATTCCAGATTGAAGACCTGACCACAGGGCACACAGAACGCTTTTGTGGTAATCAGCGGCACCCGCTGTTCACTTCAGCCGGCAACACGGCCGTTGTGAGGTTCCGGACAAACAGCCACTCCACGTTCCCTGGCTGGGCTGCCGAAGCAAGCATCGAAGGAAGAAACAACGAAGGTTGGTCCCCTTCTATCTAAAATCTCCACATGTTCAGCATGGGTGGCCACGTGAACTTTTCAGTGACAAGCTCTTTTAATTGTGCATACCCTACGTTGTACTGTATGTGCAAACAAGAAAGCATCTCATCTTACTCATGCATAGTGTGTAATTCCTGTTTTAATCGCATGTGATCTTGGTGCTATCTGTAATACTGTAAAATTCTTTTATGCCTATTGAGTTTTCCTTTATCTGCTCTTTTTAACAATGAATTAAGAGGCAGGAGACCAGAATCCTGAGAAACTCAAACAAGTTTTCTTAGACCTTTTGTGGGTGTTCTGATTTACTTTGGAAAAAAATGCAATGTATCAAAAACTGCGGCTTGAGTTGTAAGACAAACTTGTGTCCTTGAATCCATTTCCCAAACATGTTTGTGAGATCCTCGAAAGATGTCAAAGATGTCAACATTTTGCTGGCAACATATCACCATGTTTACATCCCAGCCTTAGAAACCGTTTCTCTAGATCTTGTATAAAGACAAAAATGCTTGACTCCTCTGCCCTCAAAGTAAACTCAACATTTGAGATATTTTGTTGCCGGTTCTTCTAAAGGTTAACACATCTTGAAGTTGATGCTGTCAATCTGTTGAACTCAATTCCTGACTGTGTTAAGCTAGCATAAATACAAGAACATTTGTCAACTAGAGTTTCTGGTTTGTGTCAATGCGCACCATTGTTTCCTTTTGTCATTGCGTGGACGTACATTGGTATTTATGCTTCATGTATGCATTGTTATAAGAGAAAAATTAGGCACATTTCTAATTATGATATGTGTTTATTTGGATGTGACATATATTCATAGTATATGAACCCCCCCCTTCAGCAGAAGACAAATTGTGAACTTTGTTCACCTGGTGTGAATTTTTCCCTACAGACTGTTCGTCGATCGTGACGGCCTCCTCGGGGAACCTGACCAATGCAGACTACCCATCTCCCCTGACCCACTTCCGACTGCAGGGCTGTGAGACATTGCTGCACGGCCATGTGGCAGACCGCGTGACAGCATCCTTCAACAGTGTCATCGTTGACCTGGAGGACTGCCCGGAATTGACGGTGAGTCGCTGCTGTTTGTTGCACTAGATCCTGATTTGTGAGTAGGAAAAACGGCACATGTAAATATTATCTAAGGGCTCATTTACACAGAGAATGAAGGATATTCTGTGTGATACAGAAATTGAACACACAATGAATTCCTATGGTATTTATGCTGAGTGTAGAGAAACTGCATCACTAGACAATGAACAACTGTATTTAGAAACATGAGCGATTTTGTCGCAAGGATGGAAATTTCTGGCCAATCTGTGGCCTCATTACTTATGTCACAGATGAACTTTCCTGAGTGAATGCTTTCACAATGCTTTATAATGCCCTTTATTTTTCCTTTGGGTTGCTGTATTTGCTGTGTTCGCCATATGTGCAAATGTAAAATTTTGCATGGCATTCCTTTTTCCAATATCCAGAATCCTATTGACGTATTCAGGAATGTTTAGGTTAATCATATTGCCACTATTAAAAGTGGCATGCTTATCAAAAGTGACCTTTTTGAATTCCGAGTTTTTTGTTACATGTAAATTACTGATGCTACTGATGCACACGTACATGTAAGTGAAATTTAGATAGTAGCATTCTGTCCTGTTCAAGATTGCATTAAACATTTATATGAAGAGAGACATAAAATGTTCCCAAAGCCTTGTTTCATTGAAACACAGACTGAAATGCAATCCGTGCTACTTTTTTGTGTCCACAGATTATCGATCATGTGTCGGCAACACCTATTATTGAAGTGTCTGGGAAGGTGCTCCCATTCTCCTGGACATCCATTTCCAACGAGCTCATACTGTGGTACTGCGCAAGCCTGCCGTATCGTTCGTATCTCTTCTACGAGGGCAACTTCAAAGCTACCATGAGCCCATCCCCGGCAAGTACGTAAAAAAGGTGCCATTCCACCGTAAACAAATATCAGGGTTTTAGTATGTTTTTGGGATGTATGGGGGTCTGCTGGGCACCTGAAGGCCATTTGAGACATCCGATGTTTCTTTGGTGTACATGAGTAAAGCTTTGGTAACATGGATACCACATTTTAATTGGGGGCAAATGCAAACACCCAATTGCCAAATGTTTGCCAGAAACTTGGAACAGGATCCACACACTGGAATCAGTGTGTGGATCCTCCTACCACTGTTACATCAGATCAGTATCTGATGTAACAGTGGTAGTTTCACACAGTGATAAGCCCCCCCCCGACTTAACAAAAAATAAACATTTGTGTATCTGACGCCACTTTGTTTGTGCAAAATTCTTAAAGCCTTTTTAAAACAATCTAAACCAATAGGAGCCTCAGTATGCTCCACCCACATAACGTCCATTGGCATCAGGGTGTCAACTTGGTGATACACTGAGACTTACGGTTCAGTCGGCTCTTTTCTGATGCAGATTAAAACAAAATGACCAAACTAATGGACTAAATACTGATTCTGTTGGATCCAGTCTCAAATAAATGTTTCTGTGGGTGGTTGTACCTGTCCAATGTCGGAGTTTCACTCAGGTTTCTTCACTATGATTAACAGACATTTCTTTCCATGTTCAGCATGCGTGCAGTACTTGGATGCGGAATTCCCTGGCACCTTCGATTGGCCGTCGACATCCCTGGTGACAGGCCAGCGGAACTGCTACATTGTCATACGCACCCAACCAGTGCTCAACCAGCGGATCATCCTAACCATCAGGAATCTCGTCCTGAAGGACAAAGACTGCCACAGCTACATGAAGGTACTTGAAATCTTGAATCCCTTGCAGTGAGACAGTTTGGCGTTCCAACAACGCTTGTCCAGTACGGGGCTATTCAGGAACAGCAAGGCACGCTTGTGATAGACTGTCCCTATCGGCGTAGCCATACTCTGAATCACTCACACGCTTTGTTCCCAAAAGATGTTGGCTTTTTGAAATATCGAACTGCTCATCGCAGGGTTCCATGGTAACACTGATTAACCCTGTTACTTAAAGTTCCACAGAGGAAATCATTTGCTTACAGTACAGGTACCAGTATTTAACTGCATTTGCAGTTGCTATTTGGCTGTTCCTGACTCGAAATATCAGTCAAGTGAGTAATCAGAAACACTGAGTGGACATTTTGAGTTTGAGAGACAGAATGGCACCCAAAAAATAAACCTACGGCAAAGTTGGTTCCTGCTGCCAAAAACTAAATGTTCGTTAAAAAAATGCCAGTTGGCATACTTCTGTACCTTCAAATGGAAAAAGTTTTAGAGACTTTGCTTTTTTTGTTAACACTGCCATAACTTGATCTAACCTCAAAAGAAGGTTTGCAAGTGAAAGTAGAGTGTCTTTTTATAATAGTAAAAGATAGCATTGTATAAAATGAAACAGTGGCCCAAGGAACATGAAGAAAGCATTTGATTTGACACCGGAAATACTGGTTTCCATTTTCAGGTCACAGATACCACCACAGAGCGCAGCGACACCACCTGCCAGACAGCACAGCAACCATTCACATGGACGTCCGACGCCAACGAGGTACATTTATTCCTGCTTCAATCAGGCCCCGCTTTTTGATAACAAGGCCTCACTGTGCAAAGTCCATGAACTTCTTAGTTTTACATCAGACCCAACTCTGCCATTCATTAGCGTGACCGCAAGGAACCTATCTTGTTCTAACAAATTCTAGCACTTTTTATTGAACTTACGAAAACAAGGCTACCCCGGACTTGAAAGCCTTATGATAGAGAGCAGTTGCTGGTCCTTGGCCATCACAAGCAGGTCTGACAGAGTCAAAAGTAATTTCGGAGCAGTTTTATGAGACAAAACCTTGTAGAAAGCCAGGAATAGTTTTGTTGATTAGAAGCTGTTCCTGGAAACATCTCTCCTCACAGTCAGTAGAACTGAGAGTGACAAGTGGCTGTTTGTTTCTTTTTTTCCCACGACAGGTGATTGTGCAATTCATCAGTGGGAACTCATTCAGTATTCACACAGTGGATGGCCACTATGCCAGTGCTCCCCGCCCAAAACTCGATGGTAAGACTATGCAGCATTGATCTTTTTGAACATCAAGTAAAGATAAACTTTTTGTCTTCCAAGGTGGTCTGTTTGGCATTCGGGTTTCCTGAGATGAAGCTGAAGGAAAAATAGAACACTCCACAAATACTCAAAGGAGGCTGTAGGATTGTTGCGTGCATTTATGCTTGGAATATTGTCAGTCGATATCCGTGAGTTTGAGTGGAATATAGAATAAATTGTTATGCCTGTGTTCCACAAACCGTGAGGACGAAGACCGAGTGGTATGTGTGACTTAGATGTACTGTGTTCTTCTGTGTTCCATGACTTGTAGTAAGATACATTTATCTTCAAGCAAACTTAATGTGTGCATCATATTCAAATGATGGCATAGCTATAAATTTGCCTTGTAGACACAATGCAGTTTATACCTTGAAATAGTGCACTACAGGGAAAGCAATGTAGATCTCAGTATGTAGTGCAGTATTTGGCCATGGATCAACCAATCGAAGAAATAGAGGTTTCAAGTTTGTGTGAAGATGGTGGGAACTATCGTTGCTCGGGTCCCATGTAAAAATGCCAACAGTGGTGTTGGTAGTCGGGTCCTTTTGCACATCTTCTTTTTGCTCTCTGTACCAGAGAGTCAGACGTTCACCGGCATGGCGGGATTGTTCACCAGCCCCAACTATCCAGAGGATTACCCCTCCAACCTGAGGATGGACTACCTCCTGCACGGCAAGGCCCACGAGATCGTCTTCGTCAACTTTGTGGAGCTCAACCTGGAGATGCCCAGCACCACCCCACTGGCGAGCCCCCGCTCCAAGCGGCATGTACTCTACAAACGCCAAGCCGTCACCATCACCCAGACGGCCTGTGAATATGACTTCATTGAGGTATTGTTTGCAATTTCAGAAAGGCCGTCTTGTGTCATTGGTAGTAATGCTTAGCATTCCAGCACCAATTGAGTATCAATGTGTTTTAATGGCGTATTATAACCATTCACCTGGCCCAGAAACACTCCTATATATTCAACTCCCTTGAAAGTATATACAGCCATGAGCCATCGTTGTAATTGTTTCAGTCACTACCAGGTTTTACCATGCCCTCTTTGCCCTCACAGGTACCCTGTATACTTGGGTAGTTTATTGACTCAAGTACGCTGGATGGTTAAACAGTTCACCAACATTGTCTTGCATTGTATTTTCTCTTTGGTGATGCTGTAAAACACTACGGTGCTAAGGCGGATCAGCCCGCATAGCAGATGAACTATAGGGCAGTTTGGGTCGGTATAGGGACCATCATTGGGATGCCTACGCCGGCATAAACAGATATTGGTGGATACGGTAAAGTCCCACCGAAAGAGAAACTTGTTTGTCCTAATTTTGCTTTGCTCACAAGTTCCTGAAAAGGCTATTTAAACTATGTGGTGTGTGAGCAAGTATGTAGGAGAACAAATTCTTTATTCTTAATTTCACCTCCCCGAGAAATTGCATCATCTGCCAAGCTGTAAGTAAAATGCACCTCAAAATTTACGAGATATCCTTGTAGAGGCAAGAGTTGACTCGTGTGAATGTCAACAATACCAGAACATATTTTAAAAACCATTCAAAAGTGGTTTTTGATTCAGAGGCATTTATTTGCCAACAGCTACAAGTTTTAATCCTTGCTCCTTGTTTTTTTTTACTAGATCAAAGATAACCTAGACACGACACGGAATGTTAGATATTGCGGCAACCAGCTGCCTTTCAGCTGGGTGTCCTCCGGCAATGAGGCTATGGTGACATTCATCACAGATGGCAGCGTGGTCAAGAAAGGCTTCAAGGCAGAGTACATATTCCAGCAGCGCCCCGATCCAACAGGTATTTTACACTTGTAGTTTAACGTGTAGTTTTAAACACTTGTAGTTTTAAACTTGTAGTTATAGCCCCTAACTGTGGAAAGACACCTTAATGGCCGAGGCTACAGTTGGGAACAGGTCCAGGGATACATCTTGATGATCTCAGGCTACGTCTAGGCACAGGGTTGGGCTTTCATGTAGGGTGGGGCTGTATTTGGGCTTTGGGGCTACATTTTAGTGAAAACAGACAGTATTGGTGTATATGCGCATCTCATGTTTTATCCTGGTTGGTCCCATACTTAAAGGTATTCCAGAGCTTTCCTGGACCAGGTTTTACTGGATGCCCCAAATCACACAAGAATGTGTGATTTCACAGCAAATTCCTCGCTGATTTAACACAAAATGCTTCCTGATGATGTCAAGCTTGCTATTATGTTTGCCATAGCATTGAATATGATTGCCTTCACTAATGCCAGATATTTTCAGTTTTCAGGCAGTTGGTTTTTTGAAAAAGTCTGTGTAATGGAAAGTTTGGATTATACAAAGGTGTTAGTATTACATCCAATTGCTTAATAGGTTGTGCTCATCTAGTGGAATTTGCCAGCAAACTTGTACCTCCCAATAGACCTCTATCATTGGGCAGCCATCTTGCTTTTCTACCATTCAAAACAATGTAACCAACCTCAGGCAGGAAAGAAAAGTAGTCTGTTCCCCTTTATCAATATCTGAAGATGTATTACTATTGCCAGTAGGTCCACAGGGAACAAAGCAAGCATGGCAGCATCATGATAAAGGTCTACACGAAAGTGACTTCAGTTTGTCATATTTCTTTTGGGGGGGTGTTCTCCTCCCCTTTTCCAGGCTGTGGGGGCATCTTTGAGGCTTCCTCCGGTGCCTTTGACTCGCCCGGCTACCCGGGCATCTATCCCCGCAACTCCGACTGCACCTACATCATTCTGGCACTGGCCAACCAGCGCGTCAAGTTGACCTTCACCAGTTTCAACACAGAATCTGACGACGAGTGTGAGAAAGACAATGTGGAGGTAACAATGCAGCTCCTTAGTATTTCTAAAGGGGGAGTATTTTCCACATCAGGGCTTTATCTTTGTTTTGGGCTTTATGTCCGGCATGAAACCACCTCTGTTGAACTAATTTTCAAATTAAAATTCAAAGCAAGTTTTAGAGGTTTGTGGTAGCACCATGCAAGGATACCTCTTTTTGAGTATGTTTGGTTCCGAAAAGGAGGGTACTGAACGTTTCGGAAATTATGCTCTATCTGCTATCAGGAGACTCCTGGCGATGGATAGGGCATACTATCCGAAATGTTGTGTACCCTCCGTCTTTTCAGAACCACATTTACTCAAAAAAGAGATGTCCTTCCACGGTGCTTCTTTACCTGAAATTGAAAGTAGTTCCATATTTTGGTAAATATGGGCTCAAAACTCTCAATTCCGGTGGATAAAAATAAATTTGAGCTCGATGTAAAGACCAAACTGAGACTCGGGAAAACCCTCAAAAGTTACCATTTTTGTCTTGTGGCCTATATGTGGTTAAGAATGTTCCATCTGAAGCAGTGTTAGTGCTCACTCAGCTTAGAATGTACATGTTTGGAATTTATGTGGTGTCATCTCACATTGGAAACTCTTTTCACAAGAACGGGCAAGTTTCAAGCTGCCTCCTTCTTTGTAATCATGAGAAATTTTTCCACCATTCCTTATCCAGGTCACTGACAAGCTAACCCAGAAGGCAGACCGTTATTGTGGCAACCTGGCCACTCCCTTCAGCTGGACGTCAGACTCCAACCTGGTCTTTGTGGTCTTCCATAGCGACAGTCAGCGGCAGTACGGGGGCTTCACCGTGGAATACGAGACAGAAGACAGGCCAGAAAAGACAGGTAACGCTTGGTGGAAGATATGCAGCAGTGTTCCCAAAATTGTTAAGCAGCAATTTCTATGTTCCGTGAGTCTCAAGGGAATTCTTTGTAGATCTCGAGGGGTGAATGCTGTGTGTGTGCATCTACTTAATATCAACACTACAACTAGAGGGGGTTTTGACTTAAGGACCTGGGGATACCTTCACAAATGCTGGGATAAGCAGTTGCTTCAAGAATGTTATGAGTGGTAGATACAGGTGTTTGTAAACAGAGCTTGGGGACCCTTGGAGGATGCTTGTCAAATCCATGATTTTGTAAGTTCAGAATAGATTTTCTAATTTCCAAGAGTGATGAATTAATGCAAGTTACCTGTCAAACAAAGAGTAATAGTTTGAAATCAATTCTGGTGATATTTCCATGATATGTCACATCACAAAGGTCAGATGTAACAGGGACACAAAAAGTCACACTTTTTGACCCCAAATTTATAGAATGACCCATGTGACACCACTCTTCTTGAAACGAGAAAGCTATCCCATCCACCGCTTCTTGGTGCAGCTCAGCAACCTACAGATTATTGTTGAAAACCTGTCGATTCATGCGAAGGCTGCCTGCCTGCCTGACCCGTGTTGTTTCTTTAGTCTGTCAGTACAACTTCAATGACCAGTCTGGTGAGATCCAGAGCCCAACATCCTCCAGCCACTACCCCAACCTCAGGGAATGTAACTACGTCATAACCGTGGAACCTGGCTATGGCATCCACCTGGTGTTTGTCGAGTTTGTTTTGGAGGGTCCGGCACCTAGCGGAAAATGTGAATATGACTACGTCCAGGTGAGCGTATCTCTCCCTAAAAATAGCCCAAGCAAATCCTCTGATTTCAATATGATTTTACATACACCCTGTGGGCTAGGGTTAAAACTTGCTGAGAATCTCTTCTGATATGTGTGCCAAAAACTCATTTCAACTGATTCACCAGGTTTTTCATAGTCGGATCAGTCCCATCTCAGTTATTCTGCTGTAAAATGTTAATCCGTCCACCACAAAGTTGATTCCTTTTTGGATGTCACGGATGGCTATAAAAGCACTTGCCTGTCAGCACTGTGGCACGAGATCAACTTCCACTCCGGGTCATATGTGAGTATTGAGGTTTTGTTGATTCTCTGGCCTCGCCCCAATCACTTGGCTGTGGCTTAAACACAGGACTTCAAAGGAACCAGCTGTAGCTATTACCTTTTACTCTGCATTCCTTGGATTCACTTTTAGTCTCTGGCTGTGCTAAGTCATCAGATGTGCGTCGTTTGGCAGCTGCCTATGGCACCATAACGTGCCCTCTCTTCGACCATGTTGTGTTTGTATCATTTTAATGCCACCTTGTGACTGTGAGAACAATTAGCCCCCAACATAAAATTGAAATAAACCCTCCCCTTTCTGCAGATCGAGGATGCTGTCTCAGGTACGTCAGACAAGCTCTGTGGCACCAAGAGTCCCTTTGAGCGACTGATCAGCACCAACCAAGTCAAGGTGGTCTTCAAGAGCGACTTGATTGTGTTTTACAAGGGCTTTAGGGCCACCTATGAACAGGTCGACCTGAGCACTCGGTCAGGTAGGCAAGAGTGCGACATCACATGATTTTGTTATTTTCCTTTGAAAAGTTGGTATTTTTGTTCAGGACTTTGGGCTAGGCATACATCATTGTTTTGGTGGTGCGACCATTATTAAGCACCTTGCACAAGCCATCTGGGATTAGCAAATAGGCTGGGCGGACAGCCTGGTTCCCACCTCGATGATTATTGAAAAGTTCAGCGGACAATGGACAGTCCGGGACTAGATTACCTGCATCCCCTGTTTTGTGCATTTCGACTTGACAAGGAATGACAAACATCAACCAAGGACCCTCTTTTGTTAAAACATAGAGACCGCAAACCAACTTCAGACAATCGCGTCAGTACACCCTATGAAATTTCTCTCAAATAGAATGTTTTAGTTTGGAGAAGTTGTCACTGCAAAACCAGTTCCCAGCTTAAGACTGTTGACTCTGTATCTGTCATTTTGTTGCATTAGTGGTGCTTTTATGACATTGCGTTCAGTTCTAACTTTAGAAGGACTCTAAGGTCTTTTCTTTTATTATCACATAGATTGCGATAAGGACCTCACCGCTCCATCTGGTGTCTTCACAACTCCTGATCACCCTGCCAACTACCCGCTGAGCAAGGAGTGTCGGTTCCACATAGTCGTGGCTAGCGACCAGCGTGTCAAGATCACATTTTCCGACTTCAGCCTGGAGGGCTATCAGAATTGTCCCTACGACTTTGTTGAGGTAGGTTTTCATTTTTTTACATTTTATAGATTCTACTGCGGTCTTCATTATTTTGTCATCCGAATAAACCGCAAAAAGAATTTGGCAGTTGGACGAAATACAATTGTGGCACTGAATTTCTTCCATTTGATAACTAAAAAACCTAAGCCTCTCTTTCTGAATGCGTAACACTACAAAAGGTTCTCCAATACCTGAAGAAATACGAAAAAATTCCACATTGGGTGATATTTGTGCCTATTTCTTGACATCGTATCATCCACCTCATTGTCATTTTCCCCCTCAGGTATCGGACGTTGGCAAGAACAACAAGGAGAAATTCTGTGGCAGGAAGCCCAGCGCATTCAGCTGGACGTCAGAGACAAATGACGTCCTCGTGTTTTTCCACAGTGATGACAGGACGCCCTCAACAGGTTTTAGTGCCTCTTACGAGTCTCAGCCCCTACCGATACAGGCTGCCGTGAACACGGGTAGGCCCATAATGCTTGATGTTTATACCTCTCTTCTGGATACGATATACTTTAAATACTCAATACGAATGATGTTTTGTAACCCTCTGGAAGTGGGCAATGCACCTGCACTGAATGTGAATGAGATAAAGAATAGCTGGTGTGCTTTTACATAGCAGTGATGTCATTTTTGTGGGAATACATCTCGTGGGTGCACATTTATGCATGGTTGAAAAACCTGATTCTTCTTTGTCACTGAGGGGACAGCTCTCTTCAGAGAAGATTGGCAGTTGAATGGGTTGCTAGTCATCAGATTCCTGTATGGTCCTTCAAAAGCAAGAATTTCACCAGAAATAGAAATATGAAATATTGCAGTGAATGGGGGGGTAGGTTGACTTGAACAGGTCCATGGTTTCCCTCTCTTAAAAATTTTTAAAAGAATTTTTAGGTTAGGATTACCTTATCTGTGTTGCAGGAAAATGTAAAATATCGTAGGTCAAAATTTTTGCTGTGAAAAAGTGTTCAAATGTATGAAAAGACTAATTTGAGTTACATGTATATATGTTTTACCATTTTTCTCAGCAACGGGGAAGTAAAGGGATATCCACTCATGGCATGTTATGTACACAGGTGGTCCTGTGTGGTGCTGCCATTTTTATGCATTCATAAATGATGCCCGTGTCTGTTTATTTAGCGCAGAGAGCCGTTCAGAAGGGATGAGTTCTTGTTTGTCTCTTGTAACGTATCTAGGTTGTTACAGTGACTACAACATCATACTGAGGGCCGGCACCGGCAAGCTGACCTCGCCCAACTATCCCCGCGATTATCCGCTGAACGTGGACTGCAGGATGCGCATCGAACTTGACAATGAGAAGCTGTGCCAGATCACATTCACTGACTTTGAGCTGGAGGATGAGACGAATTGTGGCTACGACTACCTGCAGGTAGCTATTAACGCCCCACTGTCTGTCCCATGAAATACGAAATGGGTTCTTGTCCAAGCCTTGGCTTAAACTCTTGGCTACTGATGTCGGGAGTCTATGGCCACATCTTGTGGCCGTGACTATCTGCAGGTAACTATCCCCCCACACTCCTGTCAAACCTTTAGATCAGAACTTGGTTCTTGGCCAAGTCTTGGCTACGAATCCGCCTACAGTTAGAAGTCTTTTTTTATCCATGATACCAAAGTGACACAAACTCCGACTTTGGGCCCGGAGCAGAAAACTGGTCCACATTGGGAGCCTCTGGAGTCATGAAGTTCGACTACGGCAAACCTTGAGCTGCTGATGCACTGAAATTTTCTTAGCAGAGAAAGAATGGAATCCCTTGGCTGCACCTTGATATCAAACATGACTCTGGAAACTGGCTGCAGCCACAAACCATAGACTTGCACCACAGACTTGTCATCTTGTGTGCTTTCGGCACTATTGAAGAATGCCAGAGCCACTTTTGAGTTGAAGGCCTCAGGAAGAATCTTGGACAGTGTTTAAGCAATAGGAATCCTTAACATTTTAAATTCTACACAACGTCCATTTTCATCATGCCAACCTGAAGTGGCATCAAAACAGAGCTCAGTTGCCTCCATCTAGAACAAAGTAAACTCAAAAATGGGTCCTGTGACTTGTGACTAATTTTCAGTGTGGGTTACATATGGAAACCAGGCTTAACATCCTGTCCTTTGTACTCCTTCAGCTGACTAGCATTCCTGACGGTGACACCGTGGCCTATTGTGGCCAGCAGACCACACCCTTCACCTGGCAGTCAAAATCGAGCACCTGCGAGGTCCTCTTCCATAGTGATGAGTATGTCCCTGCCAAGGGCTACCAGGCGATGTACGCCTCCGTGGACTCCTCAGTGCAGGGCAGTGCTGCACCAGCCCAGCTTGCCGTAGCATCGGCCTGCGACCAGCAACTCGGAGGTTCATCGGGGACCTTCACCTCACCCAACTACCCAGGCAACTATCCTGTGAACACAGACTGCACCACCACCATTGAAGTAGCCGACGGCTACCGGGTGAAAATTGAGTTCCAGGCATTTGATGTGGAATGGCAAGACAGGTGTGAATGGGACTGGGTTCAGGTAAATATTGGCACAAGGAAATGACATAATCTAACAAAGTTTCCTTCAGAATGGGTAAGGTTATTAGCAGGATGTTATTTTTTTTCAACAGACCGGGAAGTCCGCCTTTGATTGCCTACTTGAGACATTTTTGTATAGTAATAGAGAACATATACATGAGCATAAACATTCCTGTATGCCTTAAATTTTTTTGGCTTACTTGTGAATTTGATAGGTGAGAAAAGCACCGGAGTCACTTCCAAATTGTCTGACATCATTCCATTCAAAAACGTAAAACATTCATAAAAAAGAAACAAACATTAGAAAGGCACTCTCGTAAATTGCTGTATCACTTGCACTGTAAAATATCTCCTTTATGACAAAGAGTGGTTTATGGGAACTTTACAGTATATGTCTAGACTTAAAGAATGTACAATGTACTCGGTTTAACCTCTGGAAACACACAGGTGGACAAATTTGCACCTGCGGTTCTCGGAATGATACATCCTCCAAAAAGAGTTTCACGGGACACCCAAAACCTACTTCTCAGATGTCCCCATTTACTCCCTTGTCACAAAATTATATTGAAGTGGAAAGGTTCAGGAATGTCAGGGTTGAGGCTAATTTTGTGGGAACTTTGTCGTTCATTTCTCGTTCAGATTACTGACTTGGGCACACAGGAGGCGACCAACTACTGCGGAGTGTACTCCAGTGGTCTGGACCACACATCGACCACCAACATGGTTAGTGTATTGCTACACAGCGACAGCTGGGTTCCTAGGCCAGGGTACTCCGCCAAGTTTACCGCCTTATTACAATAATTCGTAAAGCTTAGCAAAGGGCATACATATATATAATTTAATTTATTGGTTGATTTATGTATATTTAAATGCTAAATATTACAAAATCTGCAATGTTAATCATTAATTTCAAATGTATTCAAAATAGTTTGTGACATTGTGAAAGAAAACTCTCATATTGGAGGCTTGTGAATAATGTTGACAACAGTTCATTGTGCACAATTTAGAGGTGACATAAACTGAACTGAAAACAAATTACAAGGCCTGTGCCTACTCTGTCAAAATCTTGCTGGCAATATTCTGAATGAGAAGAGCCAATGTGCAGAAATGTTCAAACCTGTCACCAAGTAGGGCAATAACAAGGGTGGTTTTTCATACATAGGATCTGTACGTGTTCTCAATTCATGCTCAGTGAAGAGATCAATATACACATATGCATTAGTGTTTCTATGAATTGATATCAATGCTCTGAATCATAATTAAATGTTTATTTTATGTAAACCACTAGCGAACTACTTGCTTGCGCCACATTGAAACAATACATGCACACAATGCACTACATTTACGATGATCCAAGTTTACTATGCCCCTAAAATAGAGCTATTCCCAAAATGGAAAAATATGTATCATTCTGTGAAATGATTCAGCTAAATCAGGAGAAATGTACATCAATTCATTTTAAGATTTAATGTATTTTGTTCATAGTTTTGATAAAAGTCTTCTGGACATGACATGTATAAGGATTTTTTCCAGTACCTGTGATTCTTCATGCATCTTGTGGGTTATGACTACAAAAATAGAGCAAAACCATAATGCTTTACACTTAAGCCTCATTCAACGTTCCACTTAGAATTCTTGTGCTTACACTTTAATCCACCGTTAAAAAAATTATTTTCTTATTCATTTAAACAATGCTACATATAAAGAAATAAAAAAATCTATTAAAAAGTACAATGTTTGGGTTGTTAATTTCTCTTAGTACTTCAAAATGTTTAGTAGAGCTGTCTAATAATTTCACAATTTTAATCAATTTTAAATTTATTCTCAAGTACATTTTCCTTTCATTGAACTTTACATATTTATTAATCAATACAAAAATTTCATTTTGTTTGAAGCATCCTCTTTTCAATATCAAAATGTTTAGATTTACTGTTGTGAAGATGTGCACTTGACAGTGCTGTTGCTAGGATTTTACTAGTGGGGGTACCAGTTTTCAATGATATCCTTTTTGAGGCAAGATTTTGTGAGCCTTGTTCAATATCCATTCGTTTTTTTTGGGGGGGGGTTACTGGGGGCATCGGGAATTTTGAGGGGCATGTGCCCCAGGCCCCCCGTGGCTACGCCACTGAGTGTAGAGGTCAGAAGGTCGAAGAGAAAGAGACAGGATAACGGACAGAGAGGAAGGAAAGGGCATCAAGTCGATAAGAGCAAATGATCAGTTCTGCAGTATGAATTTATACATGCCAAAGGAAGAGTTATTTTTCAGGATTCAACATTATTTCTTCAAGATACCAGTAATGTTTGAGGCATTTGTCTGCAAGTTTCACATTAATTGAAATTGAGAGCATTTGACATACATAAAAGGAACAAGCTCTATAAGTTTTCTTTTGCAGCCAGTATTGGGTTCTTTGCATATTGAATCAGCAACTCGGTTGATTTGTGGCACATGTATTTTTCGTGGATTCAGGAATACAGTAGTTGTAAACTATTTATTTTGGACTTGATAGCATCTAGTTCAATGGACCTGTAATATAATGGGCATCACGCTTCGTTTACACGTGCACTCTCCTATGACAGTGAGGTGGGATGCAATCTGTTAACCCCAATAGGAAACTACACAGCTTGACGTAATTATGTTTTAATTCTACTACAAATGAAAATGCCATTAGTTTTATGCTGTCTTGGATTTTATTTAGCAAAAATGGTTGACGGAGCTGGCCTGCAGTCTAAGCCTGCAAGATCTCTAAAACTCGGGTATATTTAGAAGACTATTAAGGCCTGAGTTTTGTCTCTGTTCCTGCCAGGATCACACATGTTCTAATGGAAGTTAAATCACAGACTTGCACGGCATAGGATTTTTGTGCAGTGGAGGCTTGGCCGGTGGGGTTCGAGAATGTATCAAGTGCTGTAGAAACCACAGTAATTGAGCTGCTGTGTGGGCTCTGATACCACACTACTAACCCATCCTAAGGGTCCACACCAAGAAGAGAAGTGCAGAAATGAAGCCCATCCCAGCACTGGGTGTGGTAGCTGTGGACACAACCAGTTCGAATTTGAACTCCACAGGAGCAGTCTTCTCGTTCATCCATTGTCGGGCGCGGTCCGTCTTCAGGAGAGGCCCCACCTCTTGGCGTATCCTCTTGTTGTAGTGGTTGTAGTATGTCAGCTAAATGAAAATCAAGGACCACTCTATTTAAGTGCATGTTGCTCCCTCAAATGAAATAACTTTAATAGTAGCCTTTATTTATAAGTCATTGGTGGTCAGTTATCCGTGACTGCAGAAACACTAGTAAAGGTATTGAGGGAGCTGTAACGAATCAAACTTTCCAATAGTTATCCACTATCTTAGGTATTTCCTGGTACAGAATTTATAAAAGAAGCATAAAGCTTGGTACATGTAAAGACATGTTTCAATTCGAAGGCAAATCACAACACATGTGCTGACATTACAGTTCATGTTCACCAGGTCAATATGCACAGGGAATTGGCCTTGAAAAAGGAATGATGATGTGAAACAAAGTATTAACCAGCCTTCATTTTGAGAAGCAGGTTCAAAGATTAAAAATCAAGTTGACAGAATGAAGTTTTCCTCGACCCCATATATTCATCCAAGTGCATAATTCATCATCTCAATGCACTTGGAGCAACTGTTACACAGGTAGCTCTGTTGTAAACATACCAAACATTGGCACCTTCAGAAAAGTGAATTGTATTTGAACACAAACGAAGCTATACAAGGTAGGATAATTGTGTTTTCCTTCTTTCTTGTTGGCTGACAGCCAAATACTTGACTATCATAATGTTACTGTTAACATGAATGTTTAAAATGAAATGTAGCTGAGACTTTCAGAGAGACGAAAACTTTCCCAATCAGCATTAAACAATCACAAAGACTGTTCCTTACAATATACATGTATATCAGAGACACAGGTATCTCCAAATTTTCAACTTTAATTTCATTCCATGATATCTTTCATGTATACATACATGTATATGGACCTGTTTAAAGTTGTGCAAATCATAGTCCTAAGAGACAGCCCTCACAAGAATCAAATCAATGACAAGGTACCTGTTTGGGTGTCATCAGGCCGAAGTCAATTAGATTAGGCTCGAAGGGCACCAGAGAAATCATCTCAAAGGTCATATACTTGTAGGTGTAAAACTGGTGCTGAAATGAAAACATAGTGAATGGACATCGTTACCCTCTTCACTACACAGCATTAGTTTTTGAGTGGACAGACAAGTACTTTTTCTCGTCCCACAAACATATAATGGGCAGTTTCACGGGAAAGGTTGAAAAATGAACAAATGGATATTGATGCTTTTTTCGATTGGAAAACTTTGCTGAAACTTAATGCTTTTTGTCTCACATGGAGTTTTACATTGTTGCAATCTCCAAAAAAAAAATTCAAGGCCTTACGCATTATGGTTCTCAAGATATCAACTAAAACAGGTGCTAAAACACAAGATTTGGAGTATCATTCAAATTTTCTAGAAAGTACAATTGATGTGAAATAAAATCAAATGGTAGTAGAACTGCCTGGTCTCACGTGGACATTAAGATGTGGTCCAAGAAAGTGTATACCAAATTTCATTGGAATTGATTGACCATTTTTGACACTGTTTTGAGTGAGACATCGGTTTGTTAGTTAAATGTTTTTCCAAAATATCCTCTCTTGAACATGGTATTTCTTCCAGAATGGAAAGAAATGAAATGTAACTCATTACCCATCAACACAACACTACACACTCTAGTAACCTAATATCAAAATATTGTACTGCACTGATCACAAGTAAATAAGATATAAATGCTCATGAATATGCCATGCAAATGTTAGTTAAAAACATCTTTTCCTGACCATGGCATCCCATGATTTGCAGAAAGTCAGAAAAATTGTTTTTGAGGCATTATCTGGTAGCTTGGCATAGACTTACATGATCAAACAGACTGTAAAAGCAATCAGACTTGAACCGTACTTGGTGTCATGGCATTGTCGTTAAACTTCACTGTCCTTTCCTGAACATTTAATTTAACACAGTACCCAGTTAAGCCACTGTTGCTTAAATTTGATGGAATGTGCTTCCATTGTAGAGTTTGTGTTTTAACATTAAAACCAATTAATTGGCCCAAAAATCCTGGTATTTTGTTTGGGGGTCATTTACTGTGACATTATGTCCACATAATACGAGTAATATATGCCCATATCAATTATCCATCTAATTCACACTTAATCAAATACTTATCAGAAATTGGCTGATTTACAGTTTCATACAGGCAAACTCACAAAATTTATGCATCGGTTTGCCTTAATTTCAGTAAGATAAACTATTTTAGACAATTTGCGGGGTATTAGAGTGTTAAGGAAATGACACTTTTGTAACAGGTTTGAAACCATTTACCTACACGAGTTTTAAACATTACACTCTGTGTTCACAGCCATTTCATTGGTTTTACCATAGAGCTCTGTGGTTTTACCTATGAAAAAGAAACAAGTCAGCTTATCAGGCACGGATCATGTGTTGATCACTCTTCAGTTGTTTTAATTTTATACATTTCTAAAACATCCTTCAGTATAGTTTTCACCATGCATATGTATGCAGGAAGCCATGTTTCAAATGGTTTTAATCCCTGCCTGAAGCCAATAGTGCACTGTTGAACAAGCAGCCTTAACATGGCAGAGAAACTGCAAATTAAATTTAACTGGGACCTCAGGACGAGAAAGAAATGTCTGAAGAAGGGGCCTTGCAGGACAACTGTGTATTTAAACAAACTGAAGGAAGAAAGCCAAGTGATGTATAGTATGAAGAATACAAAGCAAAGGAAGAATAAAAAGCAAAGGAGAGAAAGGCGAAAAGCTATGAAAGTTTATGGCAGAAGTAAACTTGCTGAGGTTGATATTCTTTAAATGATAAGTGCAAATAATTTGTTCCTGCACAGTTTATGTATTCATACATGTACGTATATATGTATATTGGTACATTTTCAGAATATTTCAGTTAATTATTTGGAAAATCCATGCTGGGTGGCACAGCCAATTTGAACCCAAGAGCTGGGCGGAAATTTACAGTACATCATGGCTAGAACGCTGGCATAGTAACATAATTATGTGGACTATATAACACATGTTTTCTAGTTTTATTTTGTACTTCATAGCAAAACATGTTCAAGTGATTATACTGATCCTGTCTATCTAATTAACTTTATGATAAAATTTCTTTATAGGATCAAACTTGATGAAAGGTAGTATTATGTTGAAATTTTGTCCTTTCCTGAACAAAATGAACCGTTTTCATAACATCAAGAGAGGCCACCATAACTCTTGAATGCAGTAACATAAAAAAACAAGTCTTTGATAGCTGTTCTCCCATATATGTTGCCCTTGGACAAAGGAGAGTATACTGAGCAGGATGCATGATTTTCTGAATTAGCAGAAATGACAGGTGGTGTTTTAAGAAAAAAAGGGAGTAAAAAACTTAATTTTCCCAAAATATCAGAAAATATGTGTTATTTTTTTTACAGCATAACTTGTATTAGCATTGAAGACATGAGTACTGTGGTGGCTGTCAACGAATTTATGGCAACCCCAAACATGTCTGGAATGTGGAAATAGCAGTTTATGATACATACTTTCAGTTGACAAAGTTTATGAAATGCCAAATGCAAAGTGTCTTGAAATTAAAACAGGAAAAGGTTTAAGCCTTGAAATTAACATTTTCTGTTACCTTTATTCATACACTTACAATAGCCCAACACGGTGTATTGATATAAGAAGTTTCATTTTTGACCCCTCGTGAGACTTTTTTGCAACCTTTTCCATGAAACTGCCCTGATGAATATGCAATAGTGTTTAAAGTATGCAAAATGAGTAGTAGAGCATTAGCAATTACAGTACTTCCAAGGTCTATATAGTGGGGGTTCCGATGTGAATCTTTTGGGAGAAAATATACATGCATAGGATTGAAGTCCAAGAATCTATGAAAGGAATTATAGGCTTGGACTCGAGTCTGACGATGCAGATACCCACATCTCTTTCGCACCAGTGTCACCATGTGTCCTAACTCCAATACTCCTACTCACTGGTCAGAATTTTAACCGCACTGCCTGTTGATCTGTTTGCAAGCAACTCAGAGAAGGCATAAGTAGCCACAACACTAGTCAGTAACACTAGAGTGGACACAGACATTCGGCTGGGCCAGACACTAATTTTAAGTTTAGTGTCTTTAGCCCAAGATTGTTTTGGGTGAAGCAGAAATTTTCCATTAATTTAAGGCAGTGTAAGTAAACTATGCCCTTTAAATTTGACCATGTTTCAAAGCACAAACATTCCTTTATAAATTCATCCCCGAAAGTCATATACCCCCTGATCTTTTTCTTCGCTTCAAAAACTCCTGCAACATATTTGTTAGCATACTATACTGAAATCCGAATGCATTACATGGGAAAGAAGAGTGTCTGATTTGCCTATTCTGATCTTTAACTGCATTCTTCCTCTAGTATCCCCCTATCATTATCATGATCATCATCATCATCACCATAAGCTCAATTGTCTTTCCTTGTACTTACATCAGTTTCAGCTTCCACAGACATCATTACGTTCTCTATGCGGATTCCAAAATCCCCATCTTCATAATAACCAGGCTCTAGGTGGGTGAAACAGACATTAAAAAGCTCTAAAAAGAAGCCAGCTTGATAAAGTGTTTTCAAGTGGGTTTGGTTGAAGAGTTGGTTCAAGTGAACACAAATTTACAGGCACTGTTATTAGTGTATTATGGACATGATATTGGACATGCTGAGGTTATCTTACCAAGAACAGTGAGGTGGGGGAGGATCAAGTCAGGCACCGAAACCGCCTTGTCACTTATTATATGGGCACAAAACAACTCTTCTTCAATGAAAATACAAATGTAAATGCAGGTAGTACTGTTTTCCCCTTTAAACTACATCAAAATTAAAGAGATAGACCCTATATATTATTTCCCTTCCAGCAACAAGTACGTAGGCCTAGTTCCTTTAAACAGAAAGGCTAACACATACCATCGGAGAAGAACATTCCAACTTCAATAGGTTTCTCCCTCGAGGAGTATCCGAGGCTGATCCTCGCTGGCCCTAAAATGGTACACATGGAAAGGAATAAGTTGAATGCAGACCACCGTTGAAGAAATCGCGTTTTTGCCAGTTTTTCTTTCAAATACTCCACTGACTCTGAAAATCTTCACAATGACAAGTACGACAGCCAATAAACCACCGGAACATCGAACAACATGCAACAGAGTCAGATATTCTATAGAAGTGTTTCTATGTAATTTGAATAATGTAGACTCACGTTTGAGGATCGATTTTAGAGACAAGCTACGACGGAGACCAGATTTACAAAGCTTCGGAAGACCGCTGAAGAGAGAGTTAAAGTAGCGGAGGCTGGGGTATAGCCCCCTCAAGAGTTTCAAGACAAAGACACCTATCGTGGCTGGGGGATACAGCCCCCTCAAGAGTTTGCTTGCATGCCCGATAAAAACGATAGCATCGCCAAGCCTAGGGCTATATGTAACACTTTCTCAAAGGTTGCATGACTTCCTTAAGCATGATTACATCTGGACATGGATAATGGCTTGAAGAAATTTTCTCTGTGTTTCAGAGTCCAGACACGACGAGTTGTGGTAAGAAATTCAAAATTAAGTATAAAAATAATCAGTCCTGAAAAAAGCCTGATGGTCTGGATCAAAGTGGAAGATCAAACCCACTCGAGCTTGCCCTTAGCATGCTATTGATTAAACTGAAAAGTAATGGCATAAAATTCATTTCATATTTTAGTTCTCAACAAAAATGTGTCAAACCTTCGTGCACATTCAGAAAACTGCCAATGCCGTGACCAGTTCCATGTCGGTAGTCAAGACCATTACTCCAGAGAGGGTTCCTGGCGATCACATCGAGAGCACGGCCTTTAGGAAAAAATAATTATCAGGTGATAACTGTTGTAGCCTTGGATTGAATGTTACAAAGGCATGGTATTTACAGCTGGTACAGCTGTTAAAGCCTACCAAATGAATTTTCTCAGAAACTTCGGGACAGCTACTACGGGCTTACCCATGGTAAAGGGAGAGGACTGCATGTGGTTAAAAAAGGTCTGCGACCTATGGATATCTCAGGAGCCACGGGTCGCCTGTGACATTAAAAGCTGCAAGCCCACACTTGTCCAACCCATTGCATCTTGTTCTTTTAATGAACACTCCTATTGGGGCCTGTTTGTAATGTTACAGTAAATAATTGGACTGGAATAAAAACTGATAGTAGAGATTTACCGTAAACATTTGAGCGAAAGTTGCTTGTGACCAAATCAATATGCCCCATAAGGACGCGGGTATAGGCTTCCTGCAGTGAACAGCAAAACGAAACCTCTGTTAATTCTCACAATTTTACCATTAAATAGGTCTGTTTGAGTTGTTCCATTTCAGATCTGAGTGATCAGCTTTGAATTCAGTATCGGTAGAAACAATTCCTCTGTATTCATTGGTTTCCTTTTCTTCATAATGGCCTGAATGGTATAATTCCAGACCCTATTTCGTAGAAAAGTTAATATATCCACTACAGATGTCTGACTTGTCGAAATGAATCCATTGAGATAGCCCATTAATTACTTTTTGGTTGTAGGCCTATTTACCTTTGTTTTTGCCTTAGGAGTTCCAAAATGAAATGTACGAGTTATATCGGTTGTTCCAGAGCTGCAATGTAACGCAAATTAAGACACAAAGTGGTTAAGCAAGTGAAAAACGTTTTCCTGGTTTTAATTTATGAACTTATTTTGCTGGGTATAGAGAATAACGTGGATACATTACGCAACGTATAAAAAGTTTCAAAGGACGTGTCGTTAATAGCCTTTTCTCTGTTTTAGCCATGTGATGCTAGTTTAAGGTCGAAAGGGTGGTCACAAATGGCAACCTTAGCCATAAGAATGATTTTGTTATTCTGTAAACTGACTTCGTGTTTCATGTTGCCCAAACGTATCGTACTTTGATCAAATTTGATCAAATTGGGTTGAGACAATCCTGTGAGAGAGAAAGAAAGCCAACAAGAAACTCACAAATACTGGCCACCAGAGTCCAGGAGGAGTGTGCTCTTGTCCGTGATGCGCACATTGGTTTCTTCGGAGGAGCTGCCGTACAATTATTTGTTAATAATAATTAACATAATTCCCCAAGGAAAGGTACTGTACTTGAGTCTTCACCGTAGTTTTGCCTGTTACTAAACTACATTCGTTGGCATCCGTCGTGAAAAAACCTGAAGCTCAGGTTTGATATGGTTTATAGCTGGTGTAATAGCTGGGATAACTTGCGTAAACGAAAAGAAAAGAAAACCATCCCATCAGCTTATAGTGTGTTCACTGTTTTTGCTTTCATGCATATAGCATGGATAGTTAATGTCACGTCAAAAAGTTTTAATGAGAAAGCAATTATCACAAATGTAATACATGTCATTGTAATAAGACCAAACCTGTAGTGAATTACTGCTGCGTTTGCGCCGAACCCAGAAATGGTTCCAAAACTGAGTGTGTCAAACTCTTCGTCGTCTCTAAAACACAAAACGGGCATGGAAAATTGATGTGCTTCGATGTAACATAAGGCATGGTGTAGACTCGAGAAGTTTCCACTGTACCATAAGGACCCAGTTGTATATATCACTATTACATACAGTTCATCCTCATTGCTAAGTAATTTTAAGGAAATATGTGTTACAGATTAAGCCCATAGAAAGCCCTTTTACTTTAGGATTGGTGTGTGCTGTTTCATTCTGTGTTTGTAAAGGGGGTTAACTGCATAGGCCTATATCACGTACTCGTGTGCCGCACAAAATATCAATTTTAGGCATGAACTATCTGTTTGAACATGTACCTTATAATGGCGCAATAAATAAAGCGACTTACTTTCTGAATTCATACGCCATCCTTTCAACTTCCAATTCTGTCAATGTGTCTGATCCAATTGCTGGGTCCTGGCGTACATTTATACAAAAAAAATAACATTTTGGTATTTCTTTGGGGAGTAAAGTCGAAAAATTGGCTACAAGTGCTTTAGTAATAATGCATATCTAGACCATTCTTGCGCTGACTTTGGACAGCTAAGCAACAATAAAAAAGTAACTCGAAATTCAGAATTCGAATAGCGTAAATATAAGGACATTGTCGAAAAATAACCAGACCACCTCCGAAACGACTTAGGTAGAAAATTATCAAAACAATAAACGTGCTAGTAAACTCTTAGCAGATTAAACGGAACTTCTTCCTTTTTCCAAACGGATTTCTTAAACTACTGTGATATAATTTTGGAGTATACACCTCCGTATACTCAACTATTAAGCTCGCATAATGCATTTCTAATCAACTCACCTCCAAGGCTGAAAAGGTCTCTTGAAGCCAGCCTCCCAACTCTACGAGGGCCACAGAGTCTTTAAGCTGTTCAATTGAGGAATCAGTTATATTAATATTATTGTTGTTGGATTTTGTGCCTTGAGCACGTATCAGCGGTATAGGCTGGTGCCGTCCTGGCGGCCAGCACCGTCGAATAATATAGTAGAACAACCATAAACCAGCAGATGGGATATATCGACCTAAATAAAAAGTTTGCATCTTATCTGCATTATAAACACTCCATTGATCAGCTGTCTACGTCCTGTTGGACATCACACACGAGGCGACCAAACAGACAATCCAAACCTTCACTGTCTGTCATCGACAAAGTTATCACCAGTACTACAGTCTCCGTCATCAGGTAGACTTACGTGAGCTCGTTTCATGCCCTCAATTTCCTTCTCACTTTTCATGGCTTTCATTAAGAGGATCGGGGATTGAGACATAATCTGCTTTTCCTGGGTGCAAAATCAACCAAAGTAAAAATGTAAAAATTTAGCATGAGCACTGGATGATAACCATTAGCTTGTCGATATTTCCGTTATTTTTCGAATCGTTTGAAATGTGAATAAAATCGAAAGCAATCTGTTCCTTCGATGATCTGAAGAGCGAACATTCAATGCATTCCACTACACTTGGGATTTATAATGAACGATTTCCATGTGAGTAATTTTGTATACCCAAGGCAATGACCATCTCGTAGCTTATACTCGGGTATCTGTTTTAAAAACCCAAAGTAACCCATGAAGGCCCGAGTTGATTCAATTAAAGAGACCCTACTAATTTGGTCAAATGTTCAATCAAGAATGGCTAAAAAATTAAAGAAGTTGATTTTTTGGGATAAAATTTCTTCATGTTTTCAAGAGTCTGGGCTGTTTAATAGCAATAGTGTTCTTCCGCAGGGAAGCCTTATTTTTAAGGATTCTGTTTGTCATTTTTGCCCTAGATGAGGAGTGGAGGCTTAACAACCTACTAGTTACCTCTGGTACTCGTTCATAAATGGCGTAGCTAGCAAGGTCGCTGAACCATATCTTCTTGATGCTATCTGAATCGCCCAAGACTTTTAGATCCGGAAGGAACTGGCTGTAGTCCAGAAACTGGGTACATTCTGGTAAAAGGTCATATGCAATCTGATCCTTAAAAATCATTTAAAGTAGGAACTGTATTCTTGGCCAATATCTAGACACCACCATTAAACACAACTGCTTGAGAAAGGATACAGAGCCAGATTTGAAATTTGTAACGATGGTAAAACTCCACCTGAGTCAGTCGATTTTCTATGCTTCAATTAAAAAAGGATGCGGTGTTCACGTCTTTTCAGTTCTTTCGTATGACAGTTGTAAGGCGAGCTACTTGACGCGTGCATCTTGTGTGAATTAGTACATTAAGGAAAGTAGAGTTGAAGGAGAGAAATTAGAGGAGGTTGTGCGGAGTTGCATCCCGGGACTTCTAAATAAGATGGCATAAGTGAAGCCTGGCAACATCAACAGTTTTTTTGTTATTTACCTGCTCCAGTACAGCCTGTAGCTTCCAGGTGATTCAAAACTTCTGAGGTAGCTCGCGTGTCTCGTCCATTTACGTACCATCTGTCGTAGAAAACGATTTAGTTGACATTTTGTTGGCAAAACAAATTCTATCAATAATCTTACTCTTGTTGACACGATTGTCAGGTCTTTATGGTACTAAATGTTTATAAAGAGTTTTTAAAGATCACGAATAGCCACAATGGATAACATTAAAGCTAATTTCCCACCTGCTTCTAATCATACAAGAGGCACAAGCGTAGAAAGAATTTACTTTGCAACAGCGGATACCAGCCAAAGTGAAACGCGATGTAATTACTTTGTTTCACCTACACGTGGAAAGCTATCTAAAATTGGCTGTTATTTTTATGAGGAATCATTTCAACTGTGGGCCAATTCGAAAGCGAACACTTACTTGATGGAGTCTTCCGTGATAATCAGATAGGATATGATCATGGGGTTATACGGTATATCTCTGCTCCTCATGTTGAACAGCCCTGAGAGGAATCACACAACAGCAAGTTGTAATTATTGTAGGTTGTGTAATTGTGGTTAGTGCCCCGAAACCTTTGCTGCTTTGAACATCGTTTTACTAGGCGCATTCTGTCTGAAATCATGCCTGCATATTGGTATAATATTGTTACGCAGGTTATCAGTTCGTGAAGCACAAAACATCTTTCGACAGTAGTCAAATCATTTGTACACATTGAGGTAAATTCGAACGTTCAGAGTCGTAAATGCTTTAAATAACGCCTTATTAACTCCCACCGTTTTTTGTGACGATGAACTCGATAATGGACCCAATCTCAACAAGAAAGTTACAAAGCCCGCCAAGCGAACTTGATTCAGTATATTACAATAAATGCAAGTCGATTCCATTCAGCTACTCACAGGCAGTTTCGTCCAAAGCACTAATCACAAGCACATCTGCTGCGTCCGGTTCCAGGTTTTTCATTTTAGCGCGAACATTTTCGTTCCCCGGGAGAGAAAAAATCTTCTGCTTCCACGTCTCTCCTATTTGTGAAAGGAGGGATCAATCAAAAGGTCGACTAGTTGTCGGGTGGTACATCAATAATAGAAAAAAATGAGGTTTAACAGGAAAACAATTCAAGATTAAGATTTGTAGATTTCCTTTCACAAAATCGAAAACTTTCCCCGGTGGAAATCATTTTACCGTACGAATTGGCAATTTTTTTGACATGGAGCCAATATATCAGCCATTCCTTTTCATGTAAAATAATAGTCTCTTATAGGTTAATAATAAGTCCTACTCATTATTGGCTTGTTTGTATTCCGGTTTTGAACATCTCTGGATAGTAAACCCAACTGTCTCTTGGGTGATGCTAAAAGAAGCGAAATTCTCTGGCATCCCTCGTGCTACACTTTAGGTGCATTTATTTCGTGACATTACCCGTATAGATGGTGGAGTCTAGGATCTTCAGAGGTTCAGTCGGGTAGCTTGGCTGTGGTACTTCGGTGTCTTGAGACCAAATTGTATCCACCAAATTGGTAGTCTCAGACACCATGAACAGTACTTTGTCCTTCTCAGCAGCAAATACACTAATGTAATTTACGTAATCAGCTGCGATTGGAACAAAAGACATCATATTATTCTTAGAGCCAAGGAACGCAATGAACAACAATGAAAGCAGGAATGCAAGTCGAAGGTATTACACCGAGCAGATGGATAAGACTGAAGACTAAACGCCACAGCTGCCAAAAAGTCACAGAGACTGTTCACAAGTTTATTTTCTTCCTTTTGAAAGACAGATTCAGAAATTTATCGAGAAACATAGGAAAGTTTGATTAAACGTTTTACAAATAACGGTCCAATTTACACATAGATTGTCGGGACTAAAATAAAAAAGAATTACGTACTTGCTGATATAACAGTAGGGTCAAATCCGATCCTGCTACCATTTGCCATGTTTTTGGCAATCCATTCATCAGGATTAGGAACATCAGTTAAGCCTGTCAATAAGAACAAACTTGGCGTAATACCGATGTGCTGAATTCTGACCACATTGCTTGCATGGATTTGGTTGATAATTTATTTGTATGCATGGAATACTGTTCCAGCATTTAAACTGAAAGACTGGGTTACTAAAGTGAGTGCAATCAATAATCATCACTGCTACAAGCTCTAGCAACGCTGCACTAATTAATGCCATTGTAATCGTGGAAATTTCCCTATCAACCACAAACCAAGATTGTCACTGTAGTCGTCATCGTATGCTGGACAGTGTGAAAATGATCAGTAATGAAAATTATCTTTATCACAGTCATAGATGCATTTTAGCAGACACCAAACCACAGCAGAAACCACTGTCGTCGTGATGGTTAGTCGAAGCATCGCGAACATCATCACCGTCACGAAAAACTCCGGCACCTAGCGTCCATCGCTGTTTTTTGACGTCTCAAGGATACTGTTGCTTTCAACTACTATTTTCTAACCTTGTTTCATAAGGTTCCAGTTGCAGTCCAGCTCTCTCTCTGCCTGCACAAAGTATCTCCCGTCTGTCCAAATATATGCACCGTTTGTTGCCGTCACTATCGCAAATCCTGCAGTAGGTGAAACAGTAATGACCATGCATCTATGTTCACTATTCATAAGAAGGCTTGACGGGAACATCTGGATGAAGCATTTGCTTAGTTTCAAAATGATGAGTCACCGTCGTACAAAAAGTTAGCATTATGAAAATACATTATAGCTTGCCATCTAAATAGATGAATGTTTAATGAGCCGATCCTTCTGCGTCCCAATCAGAAACAAAGCTCGCGAAACTGAACCACTTCCTCCCCTCCTTTCAAAAAAGATGGAGACAAATGCTACTACAATTTATAATAAAAAGTTAAAGTTTATCTAAGAAACACGAGTAGGTAACAATGCTGTAGATTAGTCGTCTAGAATATTTGTTTCACAGATAGAAAGGTTCTCCTCACCCGATAAGTCGACGACACAGACGTTTGAAAAGAAGCTTTAGCATATTGGGCCTGCAAAGAGATTGCAATGCAGCTTGTGTTGGCCAGAAAAGAGTTTTTCTTTTCTGTTTGATAAACAGCCTACCTGCAGATCCGCTTAGCCCAGATATGTACGTCCTGCGCTCATCATGCTCTGAAACATACTCACTCTGAAAAAGTATCATCGGTGGTTACTAATCAAACTCTCAATATATACATGTGTATACTTACAGTGTAAATTGAATCGAATTGGCTTTTGCATACACGTACATTTATTGCCTATTTGTTATCACGCATGGCCTTTGTTTCGAGGCAAACCCACACTTTTATGGACTTACATAATCTACCTCATTGGAGCTGATATAGTTTACATGGTCATGGAGCAACTTCTGACAAATTGAGAGGTATAAACCTTTCACGTCATCGATGGCTCCAAGTTAAATTCCCCCTTCTGTTCAATGACTGACTACATAGTACAGTTATTTTAAGCAGCACCCTCTTCCCATCAGTTTACCCCGTGGGCATCTTCCGACGGTACGAGGTAGGCATCGAAGTTGTACTTGGCCATCTCCACTCTCAGAGCAGCAAGGCGGGTCGTGGTGTCGACTACCGTGGGTGGATACACCTGTATTGGGTGTAATTGTAAATGAAACACGATATTCTAAAGGTGCTTTTCAATATGTACGTTTTAAAGGTTCGTTGCGCACAGGATGTGTTCACGCGCTTCACTTTCACGGACATAAAAATTCACTCCAGAAGGGTGGAATAAACCACTTTTTACCTGAAGGCGTAGCTAATAACTTCTGGTTGACTTTAGCTAAGTTAACACGCTTCCCGATCTGAATATCACATGTTCAGCGCAGCAGGGTCCAAGGTGTCATTTTACATCATACGAGTAATTTTAATGCGAATAAAGAACGAGGTGCCTTTCCATACGTACGTGTACTTTTTTGGCTACACAATGCGTTCGTGGGTTTCACTTTCAAGGACACAAAAGTCGACTCATTAACATAACACGCGCGTGCGTTGCATTCGACCGTCAGAATCACCCATCTAGCGATGTTGACGGACACGCAACGTTTTGTGCAAATGTTGACGCGCATGTGGAAAGGTGCCTTTAAACTGTTGATTGGTCGATAGCTGTCAGCTGACGCCATTGCATCGGGTAGGGCAGGGATGCTGATTGGTCACCGTATCAAGGTTGAGAGGTGACAGTGTTGCACAATTTAACCTAAACTACCTCTCAAAACAGCCTGCATGTTCAGTGGACTAAATTATTATCTATAGGTATCCACAACAAAACCCTAATTTTTAAAGTAATGGTAATCTTTCCAATTACCGGTGTGGGGGAGTCACAGTCCTTTGTTTCATCAGCTCTTGTCTGCCGATGATTTGTTTGTCCAGAGAATGGTGCCAAATACTGATCTATCTCCTTCCCAGTCATAGATATCGGACTGCTCATCACCATTACACATCCTGCTGAATTATAAATATACTTTTCCTGACAAAACCTCAAGGTAAAAGTTTTATTAATGGGACTTCAAATTGTACATCTTTTCCGTGTCAACGAAATACAGTGGTATATGATGGATGCACCCATTTATATATATAAAAACAGAGAGAACGAAAAATTTCAAGCAATGACAGGTTGAAAATGCAAGAAAGGTTGAAAAGAAAATTACGTCTACCACAAAAGACGTCTTTTCATGTTATGAAGTCATCAATCCTTGTATAATATTGCTCAAAAAACAACTTTAACATTTTAGTAGTTATGTGTAGAGAAATTCGTCTGTTTTACTCGAATATCAATGCACGTCCAGTTACCTTGAAAGTCCATGAATGCGACTTTTGTTGTAATAAGTAGTTTGGTTGTTTAAGATACACTCTACCAGGTCTAAATATATCAACGCGTTAGATCATTCAGTTCCCAAGTTCAAGCTGAAAAACATCTCCCTTATGCCTAATAACGATTGACTCACCTGTTAGTTGATATCTGAAAGCACGCAGATCTCCAGATCAAGATTTATGTAAGTGCGTGATTTCAAGTTGATATTGCAAATTTTCTGGGAGATATTCCGATGTATAGATTTGCAGATTTTTTAAGCATTTAAAATGTACCGTACTTCATTAATCAAGGAAGAATTCTCTTCACTCTCTGCAAAATTGTTGCCCAGCTTAAAATTTGTTAAATCCCAAAGTATCAACTCCTTATCTGCTTGAGTTCATAGGATGCATACCACATCTGTCATAGGATGACAGATGTGTGAGTTATTTTTATCTATTGCTGCTTTTACGTTCAGACTTTGACCGGCATCTTACATAAATACGGTTTTTGCTATGCAAACATGCCTGTCGTACGGGCTTCTCTCTAAATGGCTCGTGTTATTTTGTAGAACATAGTCTATACTGGTGGAGTTTTGTACTTAAATGAATAGATCAGTCCAGAATATATTCAGATAACTGTGCAGCCAGAAAGAGAGGATTCGTTGTACGAAGTGCTTGTTCTACACATTCGACACAGCCCTCCCCCACCGCAACCGGTACAACGGCAGCTTATACCATTATAAATGGTTTCTTGAAAGTGCGTAATGAGAGTTCAAAGATACTCCTTTCTCTCTCCTCACACAACAGGAGAATTGGTGACAATTAGACGGGAACAAGGAAAATGGACGTAAAAAGAGAAAAGAAATGAATATCGCCAATTCCCTCGAGAACGTGTCTAAAGTGACTCGCCTCCAGTCATGGCCATTTTGTAAGAACCAGTCCCTCCAAACTCCCAGTAAACAGTAGCATCGACGAGTTACATAGCTCAACATGAGACAAATCCCATTTTTAATCAACATATCCCTTTTGGTCTTTAAACTGACTTTGTGGTGCCAACTTTCATGGAACTAACCTGTGAGCAGAAGCACGGATGCAAACGACCGCATACTTCCTGACGCCATCTTCAGTGTATGGCACAGAGTGGTACCTGTCCGAAAATGGTCACAAGCACGGCAAACAATGACATGTTTGTTTTTTGATATTCTTTGTACACCTTTGGTCAATACTTTTATCAGACATATAGATAGTGGGCCTGTTCGTAATGTGCGTCAATAGACAATTATACAATAGAAACCCGACGGGGTTTCGGCCTCAAAATATAATATAGTTGGGAAATGCGATTGGTTTAAGGACACGCGGAACGCCCAGTGGCGACTGCTGTCTAATCTCAAAAGGACTTTGACTTAATCGGGTCCTACTTAAAAAGTACTCTTGCTAACAAGGCGTAAAAAGCTTTTATTCGCTTTAGCAAATCAAACAAAACCTTCATTGTTTCCAAAACTGCAGTCCCACTTTACCCAAGATATAATATTCACAAATCTTACAGTTCCTTTCAAATTCAAACCATTTCTTCATTCCAATTAATTAATCACTTTGCGTTACTGTAAAAACTATCGACTACGCCGTAGATCATTCAGAATGAAAACGTTTACCGTTTAAAACACAAAAACCAAGCCAAGTACTTTTTAAAAAGTTATTTCAAAACTTGTGTATTAAAATATAAGCATTATGCATAAGGTTTTCTCAAAACGCCCGTTAATCAAAGAAATTAAAATGACCATCTTTCTATTTATGTTTTAAGGTGTCAAATTATACGGTAACATGTCAATAAGATGTTACTTGGCAACATCTATGGAGATTCACCATATTCAGCTTCATAAATGACAAGTAGATTGGATAAAAAATACACAGAATTTGTATTTTTTGTTTGCTTTCTGTCTTTTTTTAACGCCAAGAGAAAAGTGATGTTTGTATTTGATTTTATGATTCGACGTAGTTTTTCAGTTACGCTGTTGACGTCGAAGTGCCATGAAGAAGCATGGGAAATGCCTCACGATTAAAACACCTGTTGAAGTAATTTTTAATAATACTAAAATAAAAATTACAAGGTTAAAAGGGCAGGAAAAGTCACGCTTTAGACTCTAAAGTTTAATACACAGTGACCTATACACAGCGACCACTGCACAAAATACCAAGGACGAAGTTTGTCCATGCAAAAGTTGTGCAAATTTACAGATATTATATATGCTTGGTGTCTATAAATGTACAACTTGTATAGATTGCAATAGGTATAAATTGCTGAGGGTTAAAAAGCCCAAAAGGAACACTGTGTACATTAACACATATCATTTACACAATGCTTTGAACAGATGACCTTGACATCCTTTGCTATAAACTATTTACGTCTGAATACATTAACCTCTCAAAATTACACCAGAAGTAGAAGTGGCATGTCACTTTTATTTCAACAAATTTCGTCTAGCAGTGTGGAAAATTACCATCGACCCTTCGCAAAAAATAACATGTGCAAGAAAGTAATACAGCTAATAGCCGACAATATTACATAAAGCGTAGGGGCCTATTAAAATTAAGTGGCGTGATATATACTTTTGTATGGGAAACGAGCCTAGAACACACTCAGGCCGGATAGAGCCAGGGTGTGAGGCAAATCAAAGCCAATAGCACTGTTCAACAATATAGGATCACTGCTGTTGACAACGTTCTTGCTGCTGAATATAATAGTAGAATTCTGTATTCTGTCGGTGGCTCACAGTTTTAGTAGTAAAATCCGTCATTAAAGCGTTCCTGGTCCATTTTCCGCAGCTGTGAGGGTAAATGAAAATAGTTACAAAACGTATTTATCCTGAAATGCTAATTTTTGGACAACTGTGTAGTGGTTTGAAGTATCAGAAGAGAATGATAGTGTTAAAATCTTTGGAAACTGGGGATAATGTTTATACAACCAAGTGCAGTCATTTATGAGGTGCATGCGTCAGTTAGTATTGAACTGGGCCTGGTACTTAACTCCTTTTAATTCAATCCAAATTCCCATGAGCCATGTATCAGTAAAGGCGTGAAAATAGCTTTATCTACTAGTGCGGGAGAAAACCACTTACTCAGTCGATTAAACCATCTAAAGATACATGCCCAGGGCGAATCACTTTTTTCTTTCCTTCCATTGTTTAAATGACTTGAGTTTTTTTGACTAGAGGATAATTTATTATCAGATGGTCAATCGACCATTCTTTAACGTTACTAAGTCTGGAAGATTACGTCAACTTCAGCTTAAACAAAATTGCTTTCGCATATTGTTATCTCGTGTTTTGACAATTTTAATTGATAGCGTGTCTTGTTTCTATAACGTTGGTTTAATTTTTCTATTTTAAAATTAATATTATGTGCTTTCAAATTGTAAATTTTGGGGTTTTTTTATATGTATAATGTAAACCGAGCGAGAAGGCTTCATGCTGCCTGATGAATAAATTATTAGTTATTAAAATGCATCTGATAATGTACCCGATAGTAGTTCCTATTTGGCAGAGAGAACAACGGGCGATCGCGATGGGGTCTGGAATCCCGTCTGGGCAATCGTCTAGCTAGACAAATGTTGCGAAATACCAAGCAAGTACCGATGACGAACAGTACCAAGACGCCAACGACAACCGCAATGGCAATTACTCCGCCATTACCACCTGCCATTGAAAAGGGATTAATAACTGATTTAAAAAGGAAGTTATCAACACGAGGTAAATAGGAAGTTCAGGGATATTTGAGCAGAAATCTGGATATGTAACATTGCCAATTTTTCTACCCTTTTCCGAGTAATGACGATAATTTATTTGAATCAAAATGACACCGTTGTTGGGCAGCAAAAAGTCAGGGTAGACCCGGAGTCCGGGTTCTATTCGAAAAGTCATTTTTAGGGCACATCTCTTGGTATAATATTAACGACACCTTTAGCAAAGTGCACAAGTCCAAATAACCAAATTCAAAATAACTCTGAAACTAGTCAGAAAGTGTGATTGTCAGGTTACATTTGGCATTACGTTTGTGCAGATCAAACTTACATAATTCTAGGTTGGAATGAACTTAACATGGGTGCTGTAAGACCTAGAAATGGGATTTTCCAACTAAAACAGATGGTCGCCGGAACACAGAGAAGAGCAATTCGGATTTGTAAATGGGCCATTTTCGCACGGAAATCTTCGCCCAATTGACCCACTGGAAATAAAAGTAAGATTTTGCTGGACCTATGATCTACTGTGATGGTAATGAGTGCATAGAGTTGTCATGATGATATACCTATATAAGATAAACTAGACCAGTATGCAGCGTTCGCACGTGCGCTTGCACGTGGTCGAAGCTGCCCGTGGGAACATTATATGCGATCATTATGGCCAAGGCGGTCCACACGTGGTGGCATAGTTTACATTAAGTTACGGGGGATAAAAAGGACTACGGTAAGTTCGTTTATATATAATCATCATTTCTTACACCTAATCGGTTCACTTCGGATTGTCATTTTGATGTTTGGAGTAATTAAACCACATTAGCAACAACAGAAATGTGGACTTCTGGCTGGTAACTATAAACAGTTAATTAATTTAAACCACAAACTTGGTCGTTGCAATTTGGGACAGGTGCAGTTTTCAACACTAACCTAAGTGGGTGTCTGTTTTCTAAACAATGCAATAAATGTTGGCGGTGTTCCTTTGATATTAACAAAAAACTATGCAGCTGTTGAAGCGAAAAATAAAGACTTAGTATTCACTCCACAATTCTTCCTCTTGTTTGCCTGCTACCTACCTAATAACGTCACGGTATATTCTGTTTTCGAAGGCCAAAAGGCCGAAGAGTGGCTTTTGTCATCAGTTTGCTTATAAATATAAATATAGACAGCCAAACTTGCGGAGCTATCAAAAAGGTTTTTCCAAGCGCCAGAAGTTTTGAGGATTTATGCGAGGCAGAACTATCTCATCTAGTATTTAGTTTTATTTATTTAAAAGGTAACTAAAACTAGGTGTTTGAATAGGCTTTATAGGTTTTAAAGGTGCAATCTCTGAACATTGGAGAAAAAGCATTTCCTGCTCTAAGGGAATTTTTGGCGATGTTTTTGGCGCTCCTGACGGATTGTAAAGTAGGCTACCTTTCAGAATTTAATTTTTAAAAGGTCAACTGGAACTGAAGTCCGTCTAAAATGAATCTTTGCTCATAAAATGAATCCTTGAGGGATAAATTTAAAGAATACCAAAGACTTCGTGGAATCAAAGTAATAGTGTGTAACTCGGGGCTCAAAACCTGATACTTCACCATTCAACATTGCACTTCGTATTTCATATAGAACGAAATGAATTTTCAGCAAATAGATATAATATGTATGGGTGTAATGTTCTACTTAGTGTCGTATAAAGGTATCGTATTCAACTGGTTATAAATGGCAATACGCACTTGACTTTATCTTGTATAGAGACTGCATTTCTTAAACAAACTGAAGAGCCTGTAATAAAATAGCATTCGTGAATATTTAAGACAGTCAACCCTATTTTATTGTTTTAAGCTGTTTCACTCAACTAAACAGCGCTCAGTGTTGAATGAGCCGTGTTTGAATTTGACGAAAATGCATGAAAAGGGTCGAGGTAAAAGACACGCGGTCTTTCTCATTTACACTTCTCGGGGATTCGAGGAAGGAGAAAGGGCAGAACTGAAGTGCAAACAAACTTTATTTGAAAAGAAATCAAGAGGAACAGAAGACCAAGAACTGTCCCGTACTTCACCAAGTCATACTTCATTATATGACCTCCCTAACATAACCTACCGAGCGCCACTCCGCCATGGTACAAGTTCAATTTCATCAAGGATCAAGAAACAGGGACACAGCTTTCGTTTCTGAACGCTCGCAATTTTTCACGCATTCTAGTCCTATTCCAATCTACGCATTATTCCAGGACGAAGTTCCAACAACAGAGAATACATAATCCCAAGCCCGTGGTTTTTCTGAAGTAAATAGACAGTTGTTCAGTGACAGGTTCAACATTCTTTTACCGAAGGCTCAGGCTCATTAATGTATTTTAGACGTATGACTGTTCGGTATTCCAGCAGCGCATGCCCAAAGTGGAGCATGTCAGAGGTCATTCGGGGACAGCAACAGGGCATGAAAGCTGAAATGCCGCTTCTGGAACCCTGAAATCAACCTGTAAGACTTGATTTAGCGATTAGTTCTCTTTCATTTACCTCATTATAAAAAAAATCCCCTCAAAAAAGGCCTTTGTGAAATAGATACTGACATTAAAATTTTTAGAAACTGAAAGAAAAATATCATGCCAAAAACCGACCCTTGGTTCGGAATATCTCTAATAGACGATGGTTGGTACAACTTGGTGTACTTGCGTGCCGAAGGAAATTTATTTTGGAATTATTTAATGGTGGTCTTATACGTAAAAACTAAGACAAAAAGGACACCAAAATAAGTAATAACCATAAATGATAATTTATGAAATAAACTTCAAATTCTAAGGTCTTATTTGACATTTGTTGACAAGAAATTTATCAAGTGATCCCGACTAAGAAGTTATAAATTAAACTGCATGTAAAAAAAACCCTAAAACGTTATGCGGTCTCTTTCTTGTGAAAACAAACGTGGATGAATGAGGAGACCTAAGAACGATTAATGCTGTAGGGGGAATGTTGCATCAGTGAAATTTGTTGTATATATCTCAGTGTGACTTTTCAACAATATAATTTGAAGAACACAAAGATGAATCCCACATGAGTGCTACTTGGGGTGGTTTCAAGTAGAGATTAGACTATGAAAATTGTAGAACGTGACAAGGCGGTGGCATGTAAGATTCCCATAGGCGGGCGGCGCGAGGGTTCTGGAAGTAGCCTCGGTCTTGACCTTTTGTAAGACAACTCTGCGCGCGCATCAGTTCAGCTCTGTCAGGGGCGCGTTTTCGCCTACGCAATCTGAAAAATGTTCATGCTTTGGTCATTGATTGGGCGTTTTTGCGACTTTGTTTAAGCCCAAGTGTCATCATGGTTCTGACAAAACGAGAACCGGAAGCTGGAGTTGGTTAAGCACGTACCAGTTCCCATTGGCAGAAAATAAGCATTTTTCCCGTTTTCAACGAAAGTGCATTGTGTATCCTCCAATTTGTTGCAGGCAGCGATTCAAAACGAGTACCGGAAAGTGAAAAGCGAGAACAGCTGTTCTGAGAAACCTCCCGACTACTGAGTGAAAACGACGCCTGATGACCACGTCGTCTGCTGACCTTTTTGACTCGTTGCTGGCTTGTAAATTTTGTCTCTACAACCGATATTAATCTACATGTTCCTGGTTAGGCCTATACTGTATACTATATATGCATAATTGCTGGTTAGGTTAAAAACAAAACACTACCTGCCCATATGACTTCGCCTTTTGAACTTAATCGTATAGTATTAGCATGCAACCAGGCCCCTGTATATAGTCAGGGGATCACCTTCGCTCCCCTGGGAATAGTTACGCGTTGTATGCCACGGGGAGTAATATTGCAAAGCTCGATTTCCTGATCTTCGTATAGGCCTACATTTTAGCAATTCTGCAATGCCCCCTTGTTGGTGGGGCTTAAAACAGGATCTGGGAGTAAAAAAAACTTAATTTTCATTACCATAGGCCTACCATAGGCCTATGTCAGAAATGAGAACCGAAATTGAAAAAGTAATAAAATAGGAACCAAAGTACTTAATTTATATGCTTTTAAGCTTCTACCAAAAAATCATTCGGAAGAGAATAAAAAATTCACAGAGGTTTTGCAATATTCGTTTTGTACTAGTTGCGACCTATAGGCCTACCACTGCTCTTTTTCACGCTAGTTTCGGCATGCATCTTGTCAAAATTACTTTAATGCGTGGAGTAGGGTATAAACAAAAGCGCAGATGAAAAGATCCGCATCAGCATTTGTAAAATGAATCCTACCTTCGCAGCAAAACTAGCTAGCAAATCGAGTTGAAAACAGATGAAAAGGAATGCCGGTTCAGCAAACTGCTGTGCCTCTCTCTCAAGTTTGAAATCTGATTCACGTATCAATTTTTGCATCTAATGCAATGCAAACTGGCCATGACATCTAGTCCCTAGATGCTCGTTTTCTGGTTTACAATTACTTTTTAGGCAAATTGATAAACCTGTCCTATCCATACAAAATATTGTTCGCTGGAGTCACTCGCAACGTGCTGTTTGTCCACCCAGCTTTGCGAAAGCCAAAGTAGATTCACATTTGGACAATTAGATTTTTGTCTGCGATATCTTTGCCAATTTGGCTATTCCTAGGTTTGCTTTCAGTGAGAGAATGAAAGAAAATGCCAGTAGAATAATATATTTCCAAAAACCAGCCTTAGTATATATTCACCGTAGGTACGGGGGAGAAGGGGACAAAATCAAGGTCACAAGTCTGAGGGAAACCACACGTTACTCCGTAACGCTGCATTCGATTAGTTTCCACGAGCTGCTCCAGTTGAACGTCGTCCCAACCGTCTCGCTTTTTGACAAAGCACGCAGGGTCTAGTTGCTTTCTTTAAGCTTATCGAACATTGTACACAAAGCTATATACTGGAACATTATTATAATTACGAGCACAAAGGTAGCCTGATGACAAGTTGTTAGACGTGTATGCTCCGTCTGTCAGTTTGGCAGAAATTTAAAATCCCGATTCGAGTATACCCAACGCTAATAAACAAGGCGTTTGAAGCACATTGCCATGTTCGTAGCATCTAGATAATATATTATCGAATGACATGAGAGTCACGATACTTAGGCCCACATTGGTAACGCGTTCAAGTGAGCTCTTTTTCTTGCATAAATCAAATTGAAGGTTTCAGATTTGGGCATTAAATCAAATAACCTCTCAAATATTGATCTTTTCCGATCCCAGGAAACAGACTGAAAAAAGGTAGGCCTGTCCTTTAGGATTCCCTCCACGGTTAACCCCAATATTTATCCTTTTTTTTCACCACTGGGCCTAAACTACGCAAGCCCTATATACTGCTTGAATTAGTCACAATTCTACGAAGACAGTCTTGATTTCATTCTGTTCCTCTACCGGCATTGAAGTCCGATCAAGGAACCACATGGGACCCTCGGTCAACCTTCAGGTTTCTTCCCGATTGTACGCCGGGTACTGTGACTTCATCAGCAGGGTTATTCGCAAGTTCCCCAGACACACTGTACATTTAGCCCACAAGTCAATGGTCGGTAGTTCTGTTATGCAAATACCCTGAAGCGACATGAATCTCCTCATAAGTGTCGCTGGATCTTGCATAATGTAGCAAGGTATGAGACGGAGAGAACCCCCCTGCTTTGTGTTGGTCATTGTCTCGCAGGAATCTGGGGAATTCCTTTCATACATCTCGGGGGGGGGATGTGTTAAGTAACAATAGTCTGGAATGTGTTTAGGGATTGGACATGTTGGCGGGGGTACCCCCTCGGTCTCATTTCTTGCTGGGTATAGGATCTTGACTGATAATGTTTCCGAAAAAGAAATTGACAAACTTGACAAAGTCCCGCAGGTAGGCAGTAGTTTTGGGGGAAAAAGCATTTCTTTCAGTGTACACAGTAAAATGGACGCCCGTGAAGCTTAGACCGACCCTTCACGCACTCTGATCCCATTCACACTCGTGTCTATACATTCTTCCTGGGATAAGCCTATTGAGTCTTCAACGGGAGAAGTAAACGAGTTACAGTAAAATGCCCTTTTTTGTGCCCGAGTCTGTTTCTAAAGAAAATAGACATTGGTGGAATCGCCCGGGCAAATCCAAAGAGTACCAACAACGTTTTATTGCATAGTTCACCACAATCTTTGCAACCTAAAGTAAGTAATCAACAACATGGCTCTATCGGCCCATGGTGGGCATCGAGGACATGTACATGTAATAGGAGCTCTGGCCTTACCACATTTTTTCCCAGAACATTGAAAGTAACAATGAACGGGTGATTCTTCCAGTTCCAACATAATCCCAGAGCCGGCTCAGGGTCGTCTTTAGGTCCACTGAATCGGACAAGTTGCCTCCACCATCCATGCGAAGACACTTCAGGTGGGGTGCGGTGATTGCTAGCCTAATTCACAAATTGAAGGCAATGGCGTACACCTGGGACAAAGTTTAGGCCTACTCGCCTCGTGCTCGTTACAGCTGACGAGCTGGTTGTCCGACCATGAATATTTCTCCCTTGATGGTACATTGAACTCTAGGATTCTTATGCTCCGTAATCCCCGTGGTCTTCTGCGGGGAAAATATAGCACACTTGAACGTCTGCCGCCCTTCGGGCGAAGCCTCGCTTGATGGATCATGAAAAATCCCACTAATATTGCCTATTAAAGGCAAAATGACGTTGGTGAAAATGCAAGAGAACTTCCAAGAGTGGTGACCGAAACGGACGACCAGCAAGCCATTCGTGGTTCAGGCTATGAACCCTTCTTACAACTAATCATCCACATTTATGTCAAGTAAACTTCACTTATCACAGCGTTTGACATTTCCGGATTTATGTCTGGTTGCAATCAGCTCAATCTGGGTTAAATTCAGTCTTTTGTTTCGAATGGGCCAATTCCAGTACTGCTTATGGGTGAAAGATTGGGGTCTCTTGTGGTTTGACTTCCGCCAAATACAGGGTTTGAGTTGTCTTACTTCAGCTTCCTGGGTGTTCTCCTTGAGCATGCTTACTACAAATTTGGATTGGATTACCTACTAAATTGTATGTTTTTTATATGTGCTGGTACCACACCATGTTTGGGAAAGTGGTGGAGGTGGTATTGGATGGACTGTACATGTATATGAAATAATTGGAATCCAAATTGAATTACCTAAAGCAAACAGCTCACCCATATCTGGCTTTATACTTTGTCGCTCATGCTCAAAAGCATGAATAACACTACAGGACTGTGTGAATGTTGAGAGTGGAATGAGACTATGCCTTTTTATTATACATATTTAAATTGAATTCAATACATGAAGATAATACAATCATGGTACAAGTGATATCCACTCTTGATTTATGTGTACTTTCTCTATACATTGTATGGTACAGAAGTTGCTCACGGTTAACTACAGATTATTAACAATGCTTTCGCTCAGATTCATATCACCTCTGGTGTACGTAGGCCTAACTATGTAACAACCTGGTTTTTCTCACTTTCAGGTTCTGCATAATATAAACCCGTGGGGGCAAGACGTTTTAATCATATAAACTGACCTATATCATAATTTGATGACTCTTATAACGAACTATAGGTTCACTTTCTTTCCCCAGGTGCTTTTCAGGGATGCACCCACAACGTAACATGTCGTTGGTGAGATTTCATAGGCGAATGCATAAGTACGGCAGAAACTAGCGGTTTCCGGTCTAGTCAGCATTTTTATCTATACCAGGGCCAGGGAGTCTGGATTAATTTTAATTTAGTATCTTTCTCCTTCAGTTAAAAACGATGGAAGCGGGCAGTATGTGCGTATCGTAGGGCAACTGACTGCTGTTGAGAAAAACATGTTGTTGACTCTCCGTGAAACAAACGTCACACAATGCACGCGGCAAACATCGTGGGTTTCCCAAATGAGTCTAACTGTAGACTCGGCAGTAAGTGCAAGAAAGGTTCCAGATTAAATTGCCAAAGGGGTAAAGGCGCATTTTGGATGCACTCAAATTTCAAGCTGCACGATCTTCAATCTTTTGCTTCTGCGCAACACAAATGCACGTGTAAATTGGGTAAGCGGCTAGTACTGCACATGCGAAAATCACGTGGGAAAAAGAAGACAAAATTTGCACAAAAAATGAGCATGACCCGCTAAACTGTGCAAGAGCACAACTTAAGACCTTGTTTGCATGCACAAAATGTGTGAAAATAACAAAAGGAAACAAAACTGACAAGCAAGTAAGCAATACTTACCCAAAATAAAATTCTTTGAATGCATGCAATGGCAGAAAAGGGGGCATTTAAGCTGAATTGTAATGAAGCGGCTTTCCACCTACGAATGCCTCTTTGAACACTTTCAAATCTAAATACGCGTACATGTACTGTGATGAAACTGAGGCTGTTTGGTGTAAAACAACAAATGAAGCACGAAAGCCTACTTTGTATCTTCATGTGTTGAGCTACAATATGTAAAAGCAGACACAGTCAATTTATGGAAATTGGGACCGAATTCATGGATGCATGATGAAAGGTTAAATAACTTTAAGAGTATACTTCGATAAACTGACCACGCTAGGCGTAGACAATTTTGAGTTGTCCACATATTTACAAATACTGGCCAAATAAAAGTAAGTGTTCAACAAGGTGTCCACTTTGTATCCTTGGAACACCCCCCCCACTTACGCAAACAAATTTTAATATGAAACTATAATTGTCAATTTATTACTTCTCGCCGCGAATATCCCTCCTTTGACTTACTGTCCCATAGACTTTTTTCTATTTTATTTGATGTATGTCCCAGCTTGCTCTTTAGAAGTACCCCAGCCTCTCTTTTTCCAAACTTGCTAAACAGGTTTTTCGAACCCAGACAACTCTATCTCGATGGTATGAACATTGAACATCCGGCTTGCATTTGATGAAGTGACACCTGCTCCCTATCCTCTTCACAAAATGCAGGTGTGGTTCACGTAAATAAAATATTTCACATTATGAAGCTTATAGCAACGTGAAGTAACATCGGTAAATCTCCCATCCAAAATATATAGGTCAAAAAAGCTCAAAAACTTGACAACCCAAAATTTTGAATAAACTGGAATTTTTAGAACAATTCTCCACAAAAAAAATCAACAAAAGACAATTCACGGCCGTCTCAGGCTTCAACTGTTTTTTAACTAGCTGACTTTGAAGATGCAAGTGCAGTAATTAGTCTAATATGCCACAAAACATCAAATAAGATGCAAGAGAGCCAAAAATAACAGTAATCCAATTTAATTTTAACGCTTCAGGCCCAAAATTGGGTATTGGTTTTGGGAAAGAAGCCTGAGACGGAGACGAAGTTGAGTACTGGGAAACAGCCCATAATACGGGAGTTTCACAACAGTGCGCCTCCAAGATAGTCTGCAACGCGTTGGCCAATCACAACGAGCGAAATCTGTCGACCCTTCCCAAACGTGCATTGGGTCTTGTGATTGGTCAACGAGTTGCAAACTCTTGGAGGCACCCTATTGTGAATCGTCCATATTATTCAACAAAATTAAAGAAACTGTTTATACATTGTAAATAAAAAATTGGGAAATAATAATGAACATTCAATTTTAAAAAGTGATTTAAAGTCATGTTAACAAAAATTTAGGATACATTCGGAAATTCATCGTGCTAAAACAATTAATGAATCCCAACATTAAAGTATGTGAAGCCAACAACAGAATGGGAAACATTTGAACTACTCGTAGTACTTGTCAATGAGGGCGCTATCAATCAATCCTGTTTTGCATAATTCAGCTGAATTTCCATCTGTAGATACGTTTACTTTTTTATAAGCAATTAAAGCATTTTTGGAGGGGTAATTTTTGAATACTTAACTTCACAAGGGAGTATATACTTTAATTAACAACACAAATGTGAAGAAAGTGAAAGCAAACAAGAAAATGAGTTGGTCTGCCAACACCACTGGACATAAAAAACCCAAATAAAATTTGGACGTCAGTTACTGGCAAGAGATCAGAAAATCGCAGTGAAACTGAAACCACTGAAGATTTGTATTGCCCCGCTTCTGTAGAAAATGCTTTTTTTCTCCTCCTACTTTGGTTTTTAATTTCAATATTTGAACTGCATGATGTACAAGGTTTATTAAAATAAATATCTTCACAACTGTCAAGTGCGCGTATTCAAAGATGACAATATAATGCACATTGCATAATCAATTCAGGCCTTAAGACCAATTAATAATCAATTCAGGCCGTAAGTTGCAGTGAATGTAACTGTTTTATCGTGTTTTAAACTGGAACTTCAAACAAGCAAATGATCCCAGGCAGGGAGCTGTATCCTATGATTCTCTTACCGACTCCTATATTACCCCCATTACTATGGGAACTGCCCGAATCAATGGTACTCCCTGTAAGAAGGCAACTGGTTGCTAGCATTGCCAATTTCCTTGGACACGCCACTGCAACCTCATTGGCTGCCTCCTCACCCTCCCTTACAACTCCTTGGTTATCTTTTCAGTCAAAAGGTGGGTAGAAAAGATATCCCCACAGCGTATGACACCTAGTTGCCATGGTGACCCCACCGGACGGCATAGTGAACTTTGTCTTGACAGCGGGCAGGCACCCTTGAATAACTTGGACCAACAAGACCTGCAGCAGGTAGCTGATTCACTCACAAATAATCTTCAAGGGGAAATCTGTAGCATGGTGCCATTGTGCTTGTATAACACCGCTATTGGATCAATGTACCCACAAAAATTCAGAAGCTTACGCGCAAGTGACCAAGAAAGTCAGTGGCAACAAATTGCGGTAAGTCTTCAGAAAGACCACTTTCTCCTATTCTCAGACTTTTGTCTCCTAGCAGCCCTTGTTACTCTGAGGCCAGTGCATGTCCGGTGGGCCTCGCAACTGTTACCTGACTTATCTAAGCCCATCATTATAAAGATGAAAAAAAAGTGCAAAAAAGTTAAAACAAAATAGAAAATGTGTACTTCAGTAATAATAAACAAAGGGATAAATACAAAAATGAAAAAAATGAGATATCAGAGAGGAATAAATGCAACAAGAAAAACTTAACAATAATAGTGGCTAAAGTCACCAACAGAACGACTCGATTTTCATTGCCTTCCACCACAGCTACTTGTACCAACCAGGAAAGCGAAAGATAACATGATGAATTAATATGAAACGGAACAAATATGTCTGAAAAAGAAAAGGAGTTTCACATAACCTCAGGCGAAATGGCTCCCCGAAACAGGCTGCTAAAGGTGAATTCACTGCATACAACCAACAATTGGTTTTTGTGGAGTGTGTTTGGAACCTCATGGCAAAGTCTGGGCACACACCTCTCTTTCATGCAAGTGACTTCACTTAACTGGAGTAAGACACATTGTTCTCTTATTAAAAACTGTTCTCTGCACCATATGGGTCCTCAAGGTGTTTCGGCATTTAGTATAACCAACAAACAGAGTATCCCATTTGTATATGTCCACTGACCCTTACTACCTGTGCATTTCGGTTGGGCACCTTTTTAAATCCTCCAAAATCCTCCATTGTGCAGAATCCCAGGACACATTCCTTACACTTTCAACAGCATCAAATCAGATACAATGGAATGCAACTGATTTTACTTTCCACAAAAATCCTAGAAAGTCTACAACTTCCAGTGGATTTTGCAGGGTCTGGGAGGTTCAGGGTTTTAGTAGATACAATCTGTGGTACAGGTGTTTTGCATTTAAAAATTGTGTAACATTTTTGGCAGTACAAGCAGAAGTAGGGAAGACAACGGATGTCGTCGTGCATTACTCACAGAACCGCACAGGCCAAACTCGGGAATGTTGGCATGGTCCCTCAACTCCGCACAGCCCTCGAACATAAAAACCAGCAAGCAACCTGGTCAGGGGCCCCCTACTCACACAGCGCCAGGCAGTGGCCGGCGCCAGACCCAATTAGTACTGGTTTCCCACCCACACGGGTGTCCACCTTCTTGGGTGTGTGGACATCAATGACCCGGGCGTCCCCGCACATGCCGTGCTCATTCCAGCCCCAGGCCAGCAGAACTTGGTCCTCTGAAACAGCAGGAAGAGCCAATGACAGGTGTCAACCGATGCAATCCTATAGGAATAGGGGCTTTGCATAGTAGCCATCTTGCAGGGCAGTTCTTTTGTTCTGTGGGAAAATGTGCATACCTTGTGGAACAATCGCACTGGCCTGTAAGATGGCAGCCATGCAAACCTTCTATTGGCTGCATGAAATGGTATGGGTCCAGCTGGAAATAACACACACACCTATGAAAAGCCACTAGCTATAAAGGTGCATGTGATTCTTAGCAAAATCATGTCAATTTAAACATGACCACTCTGTGTGGGCCATAATGGACTCTAAGTATAAATTGGAGAAGGCAATCCTTGGGCTGTGTCTGAAATGGGAAACATATACTGTTGAGTTCTTTGAGTGTAACGGTACCTGGGAACTACACAAGTGCATCATTAAAAAGCAATTGATCAGTGGTCGAACTATAGTTCGCACCTGAATCTACCCAAGGATTGAAACAAAGAATGATTCATGTAAACGACAACCAAAACAAGGCCCAAAGAGAGACATTGTGACAAACTGAATAGGCCCACCTGTTATAGCCAGGTTGTGTTCAGCCCCGCACACAATCTAAAAAGAAATGTACATGTCAAACACCTCTTAAATCATTATTTGACTATGTTTTCATGCCAAGATATCCCAGATATCAAGAAAAATTGGGTCAGGAAAACAATTCACTGTTTTGAAATGAATCAATTTCTATTAAACAATTTGCTGTTTGCACGAATAAACATGCAGAGCCTCGAACTGACAGCTTGTACAATCGCGTCGGAATTGCATTGTCCAATCGCATGGAATAACAACTAATGCAGCACATGCAAAATTACATAAGCAACATACACGCGAACAACTGAACCAGCAATATTTATTGTGTTTTAAGCTGCCAGATACAGGCTCTGTAAGCCTATGGCGGCAGCATGCAAAGAGGGAATAGGAGCAATTTAACATAATATCAGGTCACCACAGGCCCAGTCGGGTTTGGTTGGGAAGTTTGTATGGTTTAGTTGGGTTTGGTTTCGATTGGGTTGGTTTGGTTGGTTGGTTGAGTTTTGGGGGAAATGCCAACATTTTAATCCAAAACAGAATTCTTTTTACACGTACTTGGCACTTTTTACCTGTTTTTTATAAAATGCGTAAATTAGTTTGAAATTTCTTACAATTGGAAGTTTGAATCCCTTTCCAAATTTTTCAAACACGCACAAACGATGAATGAAAACAGATGACCAACTGTAGGACGGCAGGTCCAAGATTTCAAGAGCAGGTGGCTGAGTTGTTAATGATCAATTCAGCTTCCAAATGTCAGCATACCTGCCTACAGCCTTGGAGGACAGGCACCTCAACCGGGGTGCAGCTGTATCTGTTGGTACTCCTCTCCCCGTTGCCTTCACTGGTTCCCTCATCAGCCTCCTCCTCATCATCCCCATCATCAGGTTTCGCCGGGCAGCCCAGCTGGCCGTAGTCATTCCGTCCCCACGCGACTATGGTTCTGTCATCTGGAGAATGGCCCATGCATACATACTCTAAATCAATGCTTATCCCCAATACCTGAGCCAATAGCAATAAACCAGCTCCTTGTTCAAAGTCTTCCACTCCAAGCTACCAAATTCTATCAATCTTTCCACATAATGCAGTAAAGATGAGGCACTGAATACTTTACCGTGTTACAAAACATGAAGTAAACTATAAAGAAACTATGGGTATTTCCCTGGTAACTAACCAATATTACAGTGAGGAAAGCCTGTGAGAACAAAGAGAAAGTTCAGACAGGTTCAATTTGATGTCAAAAAATTCCAAAGTTTGAAAACATGAAAACTTCCTTTCAGCAAGTGAATGAAAACAACTGCAAAAGTGTAGGTATGAGCAGAGCAGCGAATACACAATGTGTACAGTCATTTCAACAAAGGGCCAGTTTACCCAGAACTGCAATCATGTGGGTCCATCCTGAGTGTATCCTCTGCACTGACCGCCCACCAAAGAACTCTCTGTCCAGGGCCTTAGGGAGGGGACTTGTGTCTGCCTTGGCAACACTCTCTGATGACGGTTCCTCACCCAGCTGCCCTCGTTTGTTCTCCCCCCACACGTAGATGATCCCTTCATCTGGGGAGAAACAGAGAATTACGTAATTGTGACAAGCATGATACATGCATGTATACACAGGTGCCTGTGATGAGACAGATCTGATGGACGCTCAAACAGACACTTAACTCTGAGCATACCTAGGTCCACACCAACAAGAAAACAAAACTTTGAGGAGTGCACACTCTGCAACACACAAGCTCAAACCAGATGGTTCATGCAGTCTTGCTCTGCTGTGATCACACAGCACTTTCCTGAGGCCAAACATTACCTATGAACAGAAAAGATCTTGCTTAGCAACAACCGGTTACCAGCCAAAATACATATCATGTATCACTTGTGACTGCTTCTCATCTGTATTATGCATAGTACATAATTCTGCTGAGTAATATCATCTGTCTTCTTCGGGCACATAGTCCAAATGTTAAAGGTGCAAAATCTCCAGCCCTATTAGGTAATTAAGCCACACACTGCCCTCAACAGAGCACGTATTTATCCAATGGCTACAGGATGACTCACCAGATAATGCCACACTGTGGTTGGCCCCAGCTGCAACTTGTATTATCTTGACCTTGTCCCCATCAAAGTTGACTGTGAAAAAAAATGGATACAGAGGACAAGTTACTCTTTTTAATTAAAGTGCCCATTTTGATTTTGCGCAACTTCTCATCCAAGTATGGGCTTACTGTACATGATGTACCAACTGTTGCAATTACTACCTTGTTCATCCCGTGAGTATATTGTGTGTACAATGACCTTGTAGTTGGATTGATCTGAAGTTAGCTTTGTAATGCTGCAACTTGACATAAGCTCCAACTCCAAATTCTCGACCCTACATGAGGAGGTTTTTGTGGGAATTTTGCACTGTTACAGGATTGAGTGAAGTGGAACGCAACTGCTTCCTATTTCTAGGGCAATTGGTTTGTCTTCAAATTAAAAGTACAAAGAATGTGCCATTGGTTTCTTGCACCGTGATCGATTTGGCAGATTCTGGAAGGTTCTTCAGAAGGCGGCCACAAGATTGAGGGTTCCATAGGAAATAAAGAATGAAACAATTAACCGAGCCAATTCCAAGCTCCGTACCTGGTTGTGGTTGCTCTGATTTTTCTGGCACTGCACGTGACTCCGCCCCTGCCTGGGCTCCTGCCTGGGCCTGTTGGTCAAACCGACCCAGCTGACCCTTGACCCCACTCCCCCAGGACCAGACGCGGCCGTCCTTGGTGACAGCCAGCGAGTGCCTCAGGCCAGCCGCAATGTCAATGACTGCGTGCCCTGACGGAAAGGCCTAACAACAAAAGAGTACATAGGCAATATGTACATGTAGCTGTAGTTATAGTGCAGTGGTGCAGCAGTTATTTCTGTCTGACTCGTGTGTGACTGTATGTGCGTTTGTACACCGTGCGTGAAACGGGGTTTACATGTCTCAGGTAACATACTTTACAACTGAAGCACAGGAAGGTGGAGGAAAAGTACACTAACTTTGAACTGCTGCTGTGTTCTCTTTTTGGGGATTTGCCATGTTCAAATGGGAATGGGACTTACCAAATGAGGCCCACAATTTCTTTACGGCAACATGCAATTGAGCTTGTCTTCTGACAAATGCCAAGATGCAATAAATGTTGCTCACTTGACTTATCTTCCGGAATTCTCTTCAGTCGCTTTGTTATGTTAACATTACACATACCATACTAAATCAAATAAAAGTTTCCTTTGTTGTTTTAATGTTAAAGTTTCGATGTGTTCTCATTCTAAAGTGTACAAGCCTGAATTATCAAAGAAAACCTACCGTAATTCTGGCAGGCCTCCTAGCTGTATGGGCAAGCTGGCCAAACATGTTAGACCCCCAAGAGAACAAATGTCCTTTATCTGCAACAAAAAGAAAGGAACAGCAAGGATGGATGAATGTGGGCTGTAACTGAACATCTCATACACTCAATGCCCGGCCAAAACTGGCAGGTGCCTCACTTCATTTACCCCATATGTACATGTACATGAATAACTTGACTGTCCAAAAATTGTGAATTAGAACTTCTGATGCCTCAAATCTGGTTGGCGTAGTGGTTCTTTCCTCGCCTTCTACCTCTGTAGTCTGGGTTCGATTCCTGCCTCGGTTGACATGTGGATTGGGTTTTCAGTCCCTGATTCCGTGGGTTTTGCCCAGAATATTCCTCTGGGGCTTTCCTCCCACCTGTAAAACTTTAACTACTTCTCTTCGTTTCCTCTCCACAGGTTTCTTCGGGCTTGTGAGCTACAGTGTCTTGGGTGCTTTTGAGGAATCTTTGGTGTCACTACCAGAACTGAATATTAATAATAATAATCTTTACTCCATTCTCATGAGGTCCAAGTAAATGATATTTCACTATGGGCGTTCATGGAACAGCAAACAGCTCAGCTTAACGAGTCAAACCTCAGTGAACTTAATTGACAAACCTGAAGCTCAAAACTTTACAGGTGTACATGTTGGCAAAGCTAAGATTTAGGAACTCTTATTGTTAGCTTCAACATCCACAAAAAGGATCTCTGCAATGAACTTTTACCTGTTATTGCTAGCGTGTGGTCCCAGCCACATGCGACCTTGGCAATGCATGGGAGCTCGGGCACCTCAACCAGCCGGTGCATGTTCTGTGTGTGGCCCAATCCCAGCTGGCCCTTAAAATTGCTACCACACATGAACACCTTGCCGCTCTCTGTTGGACAACACAAAAAGACAAAATCCCCCTAGAACAGATGACACAAAATTAGAAAGCAAAACCAAATCACAAACCTGCCCAAAATCCTCTCGGCGGTTTGGAAACTTTGGAGGATTTTGAAGGACTGAGGCTACAAATAAACACAGAAAACAATTTGTGGCTGCCAAGATCGTGGGCTGGACCTCGTGTTGATTACACCCAGCCATTCATAAATTTAGGCCCAGATTATTCTGAAATTTATCGGCTCTGCTTGCTGCCTCAACATACTGACACACCACTTGGAAGTTACACCTCCAAGGAACACATTGACATAATAATGGAGGATTTGTGCAGACTGAGGATGTATCCCAGCAAAAAGGCCCATGGAGTCTAGGGTGAACAAACTGACCCATTTAATGTCCTTCAAAATTCAACACCATTAATTGCAAAATTTTTATGGGCTTAGGACTGTATAGCCCAGCCAATATTTTTAAAGGTGTGGATAACCAAATCTGTGACTACAGTGCATACATGTACACTGTAGGTGAAAGTCTTCCTGCATATATGGTACCTGTCAATAAAGCAGTATGCCCTGCTCCGCCAGCGAGCAATTTGATCCCTTCTGGTGGATGGTCAACCACTTCTGGAATAAGGCAGTCTCGCGTGTGCCCCAATGCCAACTGCCCAAAACTATTGGCCCCCTGCAGACAGAATCAAGAGAGTCAGCTTCTGAAGGCATTCCTTCTGCCCCAACTATAGGACTGGTCCATAGTTTGCTTCAATATGGCCAGCCCATCTGTTGTATAGTGTGCCAGCACGTGCTTTCCTCTTTTTATGTTACATGTGTTATTGGCAACACTTGCTTGCACACTCTACATGTACATGTAGTTTTTGATTCCATGGAATACGCTTAGGATGGCATATTCTTGATGAATTTTGATGAACAACAAAAACCTCTCAAGAAAGTTGAGAAATCTTCAACAGGGGAAGTTTTCATGAGGCATTCATATACTCCTCTCAAGAACCATTTTCTCATGGGAAAGTAAATGGTGTATCCCAAGACAGTTGTGTACATGTAATACAAAACATGCAGTTGGGACCGTCCCAACAGTAATTGGGACATGTGCTATAGTTGGGCATAACACATTCACTATCACAAACGATCTATACACGGTGGAGCACAGGGAGGGTCATTGGGGATAAAATCTGGAATTGTCAACTTCTAAGACATGTAAAGAAAGATGTGCAATACAAAAAAACTGAACTGAACACCAAATATGGTTAAATCCCTTTACACGTATCATGTTTTTGTTGTAAATTTCAATGAAATATGAAAAGAGAGAACAATTATCACATCTGCAGGCCCCCTTTCTTATATTGTCTACTCAGTTATTATGGAATTACTTTTTCCTGATTGCCTTTTAGTTTTAGTTTACTTTGATAATTTATTTCCTAGTCAATGTGTTCATTTCTATTTAGTATCTGTATCAGTCCATTTGGTACAAAATCTCCCACCCCCCTCTTATCTGAAATTCCATTTACCACAAAACAATCTTTCACAACCAGCATGACCAGACAACTGCCATGACTATGGAGTGAGGACTACAAAACAGCAATTATGGTGACTGACTAACATTGATAACAGGGCTGATCCCCGATGGTAGATATGGTAGACACATGGTGGAGTCACTGTGGAATTAGGCTATAGATCTGATTATCAGCCATGTCAGTAAATCCGCCAATAAAATCTAATCTGGACCATCTCATACCTGGCCAGCATGCTCAGCACCCCAGGCACAATTTGTACCAGCGGGGTACGGTGAGACCAAAACAGTGGCATTTAATTGTGCCCAAAAATGATGATATGCGACCAAATGTTAATTCTTATCGCTATTAATGACCATGATTTGTGGCCAGTATTCGCCCACCTTGTCAATCATATTTCATGAAAGACCACGGCCCAGTTTTCTTCTACGTGCACCGTACCGAGTGATGTGTCTCTGATCATGCGTTTTTTTTCTCTGCTGTACTTTATACACGGCATGAGCCCATATTAAGCTGCAATGTAGCTTAATACATGTCGGTACATGTATATACACACACATACATGTACAGGTGTACGGGTACTAGGTACGCTAATTGACTGGTTCATGGTCACACGCTGTATAGAGTGTGTATGGGGAGCCAAGACATTCACGTATCATGCGTATTCAATAGATGCACTGGCAGTCTATACATGCCACAATTCCAGTGCAATAAAGTTGTTCCAGTCCTAAATGTAAGTTTTAAACCAAGGTTTCAAGCTTCCCTTGGTCCTGTCCGGTCCCAGGTATGAAAATTTGAAATACTCAAAAGAACAAACATGCCTTGTCTTTTCTTTCAGCTGTTTTTTTAACGAAGTGGCTATCATTACGGCAGTTGTAATGCATTTCTCATTTTCTATCGTTACAGCACTGAACTGCACAAGTGTGATGACATAGCTGATCATCACGATGGTTTATATATTTTAAAATTACCTGGATTGCTGAACGCTTGTGACCGAGTGGTCAATGTGGAAGGCTTGAAACCACTGGCGTGTGAGGACCATTTTTTTTTTGCCTAAATTTCATGTTTTATACCATAATCATTTTTTTTTGTTGGCTTCTTTGTATAGGTCTAAGCAGGAATCTTTTTTCTTTTCTTATCAAGGCTTTGGAGGATTTTATTTTTAATATATATTTTGTTGCCATTTTTTTTAATTTATTCCACAAGCACAAAATCCAAAGCCTGACTGTCCTGCGGATAATTGACCATGTTAACAAAACAATGTTTCTGTGTGTATTGTCAGCCTACATGTATAGGACAGTGATGTAGGCCTAACTTGTGTATTTGAGAATAGGCCTATGTATAAAATTGACCTGGTGCCTAATTTTTGGTTTCTAAGACCCAGTGGCTCCTCATTTTAATTCATTTTCTTTGTACAGCACTGATTCGTACCCAGGTAAATCAACTTAAGCCTAACTAAGGCTTGCACGGTCAACTCCCGTATCATGCCCGTCCAGCCAGCTCGTACCTCAGAACTTTGGTGTGGGGTTTATCGTCGGCTGTGCTCCCATGTGGGATCGGGAGCGCAGCGGACGACGAACCCCACACTAACGTTAAATCTGGGTCCAGGGTACAGCCTACGCTAGCTCATCGACCATGTCGACTGTTCCGTGTTTGACATGATCAATCAAATGTCAAGTAGGCCTAGCCTCAGCTGACCAGCTGACCAGCTGACTCAGCTAGCTCATGAAGCATGTGAAGTCTTTTCCATATTTAAACAGGACAATGCAGCCAAAATTAGTTCATCATACTTTTCAACAATTTCTGCAAATAGAAATGACATCAATTGAGAATGGAAATGTTCAAAGTGACTTCTAAACGTTCTAATATTAAAAACCAAAACAGACGTACCCAGGCCAACAGATTTCTACTGGAGGCAGCCATGTTGACATCCCACAGTGCTTTTCGGCACCAGTATGCAAATATTATGTGATCACATGACTATCACATCTCCCTATCGATCAAGCAATAAACTTTATTAGTTGCAATTTTCCAAAAATAAAACTTTAAATAAGGTTTCCATTGTTTAAGTCTTCCATAAAAACAAATATGGGTATTTCATGGATAAATTCTATGAAGAACCAATGAGAAATTGAAGTTTCATTTATTACACAAAATTTGAATATTCATAGCATGTTAATTTCAACGAGAACTGATTTTTCAGTGGAGGGGACTGCCCGTCTGCCTTTCTTCCTATTCGTTGGACGTGGACAGTACGCTCTCTACAGCCAATCAAAAACTCCAGGTGCACCTGTAAGTCTTAGATTTCCTAAATCCGCGAAAACTATGGACCATATGCAGTCCAGTATGCCTTAGCGGTAGTTTTTATCAATTCCAGGGCATTTTTGGCCCGATTTGATCGGGAATACCCTGCGAGATTGTTCGACGTTTGAACTGGGAGAGGTTTGCCCTTTGTGGCTTTTGCTGTCATGGCGTATGCGATTATCTTCATGTGGCGCGCTAAAGCTCGCCTCGTATTGTCGTGTGCTAGATTGTGTGCATGTACAGTACATGTACATGTACGTACACGTATAGTGCGCGGCTGTTCTGTGTGATAAATTGGTGTGCAGCAAACCAGCAATGCAGTGACCATTCATCCAGGAAATTTCAGAGAGATAAATAGTTCCTTCGTTATACTGCTGCTACGTGGTGCGTCTTTGGAAAGTTTTGTCAAATTGGACGAGCACAGTTTGACCCAGCATTCATTGTATTGCCCATTTAGATTTACTTTGCATGATGCAGCCCTTGCAAGCAGGCCTAGCATGCAAGCTGGTGGGTCCAGATGGATTTTGTTTGTTGTTTTGAATTGCTCTTATTTTTCTTGTTACAGTTGAACGTGAAACGAGTTTATAGAAAGAATGTTGCATACTACCTCCACTTTTTTAATCTTAGGCCTATAGTCCTGTATAATCTTGGGGCCATCATCTCATTCAAAGCAAGGTATGAATCTGGTGCTGAGAAAACTTTCCAGTTTTGTTTGGAAATTTTTGACTCTTTATAGGCTTTGTCCATAACGCTGGCGTGGGGGTCAGGATGCAACATTCTTTCCTAGTTTTGTTGAGTTCATTTACATTGTTAGTGATTGAAAATAGAAGAATCATGTAAAATCTAGTCAGTTTCCCTATATGATTGTTTTCATAAAATTTGAGAAGACTCAAAAGTCCCAAAGTGAGGAGGCCCTAATAGTCGAATTAGAAATGTTGCAAGCACTGCTGAATAGGCAGTGAATATTGGATCACAAACCGGTCCTATTGTGCTTTCCTCTTGTACTGGCATAGTAACTGAACACGCTCAGTAAGTGGTTTGAGGACTAAGAAGTTTTACTGAGACAAATCTTCTGGGTGCATGTAACTTCCGGATTATGCTTGCATTGTAATTTTACATTCATATTCACAGGATGGAATTTGAACCTCATGCATTTTGGGCTGTCTTTCCCTCTGAAAATATCTTCCAGAGCCACGAATCACAAAAAGAAAAGTGCTAAATTTGGCTCTTTAGTGATGTCCCTAGATGGAACTCTTTCTGTGACATATCTTGCAATGGATTTGATTTAAAACAATAAAAGGAAGATATTGCAACTGTTTGGAGTAGGAAAACCTCAAAATGTGCTGTAATTCAGACTAAAGCCTGGTTTCCATATGGTCATTTGTGATGCAGATGTTCTTCAAGACGTGAAGATGCAGACAGTAACGGAAGAGACTCTGTCATTCCACCCAAAAAAGTTAAACAAAATGGCGTGCGAAAGTCGGAAAATTTTCACAAAATATGCCTTCTTTAGGTGACAATGTTGCCAAAGCCAAACTGATACTTCAGTGCGATGTACTTTGTTAATGGTCACCGACATGTATTTTGTTGATGATTTGGGCTACAGATCCTAGTAATAAGGAGAAAATGGATAAAATGAGTGTTACTAAGTGAGAGAAACATAGCTGTATGCCCGTCATGCCAGCGTGCGTGTGTGTATAGGCCTACTCACTGACTTGATGCAGACAGTCAGCAAAGTTGAACTGGGCTCAACTTTACCGACCCATCTGGGGCTGGTTTGCCTTTGTGGCGACACTTCTGTTTGACGTAATTCCATTTGTCTGCGTTGCAGTTTGCATCTTGATTACGTTGCTCTCTGCATTTCTCACGTTGGTATAGAAACCAGGCTTAACGCTGTCGTATCCTGATAGGGCTGTGCTGAACATCTAAATAACCGAATAGTAGATCGATGACGTGCAGCTGGTTCATGGCAAAACATGTACTTTGCTTAGAAATAAATACACTATGTTTACTAATGCGTCTTTTTTTTGGCTACTTCAGGAAGAGTGTTCTTGTGAAATTTCTGTGTGGAATCGGCCGTCGGTTTCTGTCAGACAAACACAGAGCAAATGTCCACCGTGCAGAACATTACAACCCAGGCACAGCCTGTGCAGATCCAAGTGGCCCAGTCGGGACAGCAACAGGTGAATTTTACACTTTTGTAATCGTAGCTCTTGGGTTGATGCAGTGACTTATATGTATCCTAGCCTTTGGTTGGGGGGGGGTTTGATGTTGTTTTTAAATATGAGAGTCTAGTACTTTTCTTCCATAAAAATCTGTACCCCTTCCCGGAAAGGTAGTACATGTTGAACCACTCTAACATGGGTGGTGATCCCGAAAGGATAGAGGGAATATCCCACCCACTTGTTGACCTGGGGGAATTACTGTTATAATCATCGCCCCCCCCTCCACTTTTATAGTCACTGACTATATGCGCACCTGTTGATCGCACCAGCAATCTGCACTTGCTGGTGTCACGATCTTACCTGGGATGGAGGCTGTGCTGAGCTTTCAGAAATCACTTCCTCCCCACATGTGACAAGAATTCAATTCTCCGCCCATGGTTTCTAAAATGCTGCCACTTTCAATTGCTTGAAAAAGATCTCGAAATATAATGAGTGATTCACAATACTTGCCCTCCCCCCCATCAGTGACTTATTTTGTTACTCTGTGTGTTCTTCCACCCAGCAGCCACAAGTTGTTCAGGTTGGGGGCACCGGGCAGATCATGGCCTCTGGCCAGCCAATCACCATCCAGCTAGCAGGTGGCCAAGGGGGCACCGTCCAGCTTCAGCAGGTCGGGCAGATGCTGCAGGTGACCGGTCAAAATGGCCAAGTACAGCAGGTATGTTGTATACTGTGGGTGTGGCTATCCACTGTAGTAACTCAGGGGGAAAACTTGAAGCCATTGCCACACGTGTACAGGTATATTGCCCAATAAGGACACAGCCTAAGATTAGGGGATTACACCGCAGTTGTAGTGAATTGCCTGTGTTGAATCTAAGTCTGAGTCTCAAGTTAATCATATTCTGAGTAGTATGGGTCAGATTCCATCCATGAGTCACTTGTGCAAGTTTTTTCATTGGTAATACAAGCTCAGATAAAATGAGTGTCTGGTTAAGATGAGCAGATTTCGCCACTCCTGACAAAAGTATATAGATTCCTGTGGGGAAAACATCTTAAATACGAGATTTTGATTAAGATGAGTGCTTTTTCCGGTCCAATCGAGAGGAGGTGTATTGTTATCTCTCTGTTTAGCACAAGAATTTTGAAAACAACTTGTCAATCTATGAACCCATTCATTGCAGGTGCTGTTGTACCAGGCGAGGTGATAATGTTCGCTAATCCACAGCTGTAGTTTTGGGGCATTTCAGATTCCCAAGCGATAAAAGGGTTTTCTTTGTGGGCGCTTTCATGCTGCCCAGTGAGAACGAACACAGCAGACAATGGGCGTTTGCAATTCCCAGATGGGCCGATCAGAATAAACTCATTACAAACTCCCCACCAAAACCTTAAAAATGGAATAGAAAAATGCCCCTACACAACTTACGTAAAATTCATTTCTCATTAAAGTCATTCTTCTCTTACCCATAAATGTCCTTTTGGAAGTCAAATTTACGAGTTCTAATTCCTCAAAGTTAAAAAACCCTTCATTTCCAACTAAAACCATATTATCCAGGCCCCGAACTACGCCCTTTATTGTCTACCAAAATTTCCTTCGCTTTGTTCATGTATCAAATAGCATCTGTTTAGTCAGCCAACTGAAATGTTAACATACTTACATCCGCGTTCTCTCACGACAGCGATCATTCCATGCAGGTTGCATCACTTTGACAATGATTAGGGTGATGAGTCCGCTTGTCCCGTTCTATTGCTTATTCCGCTTTGTTCTTCTCAATTACAGTATAGTACACGTTTCATTACAACTCTTTATTTAATCTACACGTATATTACACTTTCGTCAAGAGCATGTTCAAACTGTTGTGAAAGCAAATTCATTACCCTTCAATTGTAATACGATTGACAAACGACACATACAATTGGGAAAATACTTTTTGCCTAAGTCGAGTTTCCGGAAAATATAAGATAATTATTAAGTTCCGAGGCTGTCATTAACGAGAGTCGATTGTAATACTTTATTTGGTCAACCTTAACCCCTGGGTGCGGCTTACATTACATAGAACTCTGTTTGATTGGGCATTATTAGGGTTTAATGTAGACTACCCGATCACTGTGGATTGCAAAATGAATATCGTAAAACTTTTTGCAGAAATGTATCACACATTGTTACATGGCTACATTTCTTGATTTGTTCTTTTGTTTTGTGCAGATTCAACTTGTTCAGCAACCACAGCAGGTCCAGTTGCAACAACAACAGCAAGCGACAACGACCACCCAGCAGCAACCCCAGCAGCAACCGCAGCAACAGCCACAGCAGCAGCAAGCACAGCAGATCACCGTACAGCAGCAGCCCCAGTCACAGCCGATCATCTTGCAGGCTAGTCAGCAGCAGGTGGCAAGCCAGGGCGGAGGCCAAAGTCTTCAGGTCGGTTGCCGTCGAGATGATAAATCAATGTTGTGTAGTTGGTGTTAGAAGTCTAATGTGTCACAAGTCCTTTCAGAAGCCCAGTCACAAGTAACAGGTTGAACAGTGGCAAAGGAGCACTTTTCTTACAGTTCATAAACCTAGCTTTTAAATGGATTAATAGCTGGTGACGGTCTTGTGACGGACTCGCAGGGACATGATGATGGGCAGGACTGCAACTCTGGCTGCACTAGACTTGACTGCATAATTTACACATGTCAGACTATTAAACTGCACTGTCCAGGACTGAAACTCTTGCTCAGCCTCGGACGTGCTTGATTTTGTCGTCACTTGTATTATATTTTGCTCAGGTTTATTTCTCAACAGAAGTAACAAACTGAAAAGTAACAAAGGTCAAACTCGATGGTTTATTCCAATCGCTTTAAAAAGAGTATCAATGATCCTTTGACACACGATGCAAAAATGACAAATTCCTACAAAGCTGTACATGTTTTGTGCCTTTAGTTGCAGCAGTTTGTCACCCCCGACGGCCAGACCATCCTTTACCAGCCGGTCACCAACACGGACAGCACGGTGGGTCTCCAGCAGACGAACCAAACTACAACTCAGAATGCTAACTCCATCATGACGGCCATGCCTGTCAACTCCGATGGAGGAATAGTCATGGTAGGTTTGTCCATGGCGAAATGAGTTTCTCGATAACTTGTTGTCAAGTGGAATATTGCGTGGCATCTTCTTTTTGTGTGCATTCTCACCATTCCATATTTAAATTTGACTTTCCCAGACTCGACATAAGAATATTGTTGCTCTTGTTACGATATGAGAAAGTTTTGTGCTCAACAAACCAGTTTACCTAGGAAATATTGTGCATTTTTGAATGTGCCTGTTCATTACATTCCAGATGGTTCCGGGAACTGGCGGGGTGTCAACTATGCAGAGAATACCCCTCCCGGGGGCCGAGCTTCTGGAGGAGGAGCCGCTGTATGTCAACGCCAAGCAGTACCACCGGATATTGAAGCGCAGGCAAGCGCGGGCCAAGCTGGAGGCAGAAGGGCGGATCCCAAAGGAGAGGAGGGTGGGTGTTCACATTCCTTGCTCCAAGCTTCATATAGACTAATTCGAGGAAAGCGTCATTACTTCAATGGCGTCACCCAAATTTTTTGCTAGTAATATCTTTTAATTCTTGATCATCAAATTTTTCTGGAAGACATTTCCAAAAGGGACCTTTTATCATTAAAGAATGCTACCTTTAGGTTTATGTGGGAGACTTATTGGCAAATATCCAATCCAAGCACAGCGTTACAGTGTTTAAGCTGGACATCAACCTTTACTCCTTGGAAATAGTTTCCGGGCATCTTTGAGAACTTGCCTTTATATCCGTCACTGTGCAGTAAAACCGTGTTACATTCTTTGTACTTGAACAAAGTTGGTAAGTTTGCTCTGTGTGAAGAGGCTAACATACCGTCTGAATACTTAAAAAAAGCTGCAGAACCAGGTAGCAGCTTTTACAGTTCCTGGTATCAGTTAGTTCCCAATTTTTGCCCTATTTGACTTTAAAAAATGGAGGGGTTCTCTTTGGAAATGACCAGCCCACAAAATAATGCTCAATTTTAACTTTCCCTCCATTCTTTTTGGGAAATTCTAGAAATACCTGCACGAGTCGAGACACACCCATGCCATGAACAGGGTGAGGGGAGACGGAGGCCGTTTCAATACCGGAAGTCGGGGGGTGGCGACCAACCAGTCCTCCTTGGAGGAATCCCCAACCATGGTGCCCAGGTCAAAGTTCCCGCAGGGGGAGAACGTGTCACAACAGCAACAGGTAGACCGCACATGGAGAGTTTTTTAAAGTCTGTTAATGCTTAGACTTCTTGACTTAAACTATAAAGGATGCTTTAATGCCTCGAACTGATGCCCCATGGGACCAGCACGTTGAAATGAATACATCCATCAGCACTTGCATAGCACATTGCATGCAAGGTCTTTGTATGAGTGCTTTGTGTACATTAGCAATGGTATTCAGTGGTCTACACAGCATTTTCCTTTGTAAACAGTTCGGTACTGACTCTCAGAGGCATTGTATTGCCAAAACTTGCAGGCACTGGAAACTAGTGTTGTAGTCGAGTACATATCCATGAGTGTGAATACTTCTGCATGAGTAAAAGTACCAGTACATCGTCAAGAATCCGAGTGTGGGAACCTAATGAATGTACTCAAGTACGAGTACATGCACGAGTACTACAACACTTCTGGAGACACATTTGAGAAATGTCTCAAAACTGAAGCATTTAACCTGAAACAAGGCATGTGAAAAGCATATATCACGCTTACTGAGAACAGAGCCCAAGAAAGTCACATGTTCCCACATGTGCTTGTCTAGCCGTAGTCAAAGTTACACCTTGAAGGAGAAGTTTTAGTATTTCCCTCTTAATTCCTCTTTGGATTCATAGCATTGCATGCATAAAGACACAGTGTGTGTAACTCACCGTTCCAGAGACTTTTCATATTGTCGAGCCAGGTTTGGTGTACTGTATCTAATATTCTTTGCATGTGTTTGGTCTTTCCAGTTTTCTGTCAACAACCAAGCTGGTAACTCTGACTCGGACAGCTCGCTCAACATCAACCTCGACATGCTGAGTGATTCCCCTCAAATCGGTGCCAACAACCAGTCGCTCCTCGAGCCGTCGCCCAATGTCACAACCAACGGGACGACAAACACCGTGTAGCTTTTTGATACATGTAAGATTTGTAAATATAAGGCAAGGAACGATAGTAACGTCAAATCAGAAAAAGTGTGGGATGGAGTCATGGAAGTGCTGCATTGTGACCAACAATCAGCTTTATTAGAGTTTCAGCCACACCCTTGAGACAACTTACATCGTTTCAGACAGGCGTTCTAGGGTCGCACTAAACCATATAGAATTAAGAGTGGCTCAGGTCGACCCAATTAAATTTTGGTTCCAGACAGACAAACTTAACACATACATTTGCATTGGCTTTGGCTTATGAGAACGGCGACGTCTGAAACTAAGTTGTGTCATTCAGAGCGCTTTCAATTGTCAATCTTTCGTCTGCTAACACGCCTGGTGGTAATTGTTTCAGATGTTGCACTTTTGCCGTACTTAATTGAAAATTTGTTCATAATTTGGATCGGCGTTACTCTAGAATGCCTGTTTGAAACGGGGGTTAGATTTACATGCAACACACATTGTATGTGGCATGCACAGATTAAACCAGTGATGAAAGTCGTTGAGTGCCATATGCACGGTGCCGTGTGCTGAAATGTTCTGACGCTTCAATGATGGTACATACACAACTTTCAAGATGATGAATAGTGTGTACATGTCATCACAGACAGGCAAAGACTGCCCCGCTTGCTACTTTTTTGCCATTCGTAGATTACAGTAAAACACATAACCAGAAAATGATTTCTCTTGTCATTTCGATCTTTTTGTTCCAGTGTCTAAAAGCTTTGTGTTGGAACAGTTGTTTGGAATAATTGGCAACTCAGGAGTCGTGTTCCTGCATTCGCTCCTATGGGGGATAAACATGGGTATTTCTGAAAAGCAAGAATTTGATTTCATGCATAACAGAATTTCACTTAAATTTAAAGTATCGAATGTTCCACTGCCTCATATCTCTCGGCAAAGTTGTGAGAGTTGACAATATTTGTAATCACATATATGGGAATGGAACACAGAATAATGTAGTGTTGGCCGAGAGGTATATGGGAACACATTATTCTGTGATCCCTGAATGCGAGTGTGATAACAAATTTATCTTCAAGCAAACTTGACGTGCAGTTAAGATGTTTAATATAGGGGCCTATGTGCACAAGCGCGCCACCTTTGAATTGAAGGTAAATTTCACAGTTGGGCATTTTGCTTTCAGCGTAAAAATAGTGCATTGCCTGGAGTTAGAACAACGCATTATGCAGGCTTTGACATGGACCGCGCAAGCCAGTTACATGTATGTCACACTGTTTTATTGCCATGGATCGACCAAAATCAATGGGTCAGTAAAAATTAAGAATTCACGTTTGCGGGAAGAGAGACATAAATGGCTGCACAAGCCTATTTTGCTCATTGCAACAGATTCACACCTATTTATCCATCTTTTTTATGTTGATTAGATTTTTTTTTTCTCAGTAAAGTCCACCTGCCACAGGAGTTAATTTTTATGAAAAATAGCAGATAGACTTCGACTAAACAAAAGTCTTTCTCCTCTTTTTATAAGGGTTGAAGCAGGGCTTGTTTTCAGATGGAGATGACAGATTTTTTCCAAGATGATGACAGAATCTCCAGACTTTTTTTCTGGTGCATCATTTTGTGTCAAAAAAAAGAGAACTCGCCACATCTAACAGGTTTTTAACTTTTACTTTTCATTGCCAAGTAAATTATTTGGATCACATAAAAAGTCAAACTACATGTACGTGGCAAATTAAAAACCTTCCAAAAAAAAATTCAGGAAAAAAGAGCAGGTTGGATTGAGAGAGTGCTTTACTATTTTAGCCGGCCTCACTGCCAACATTATATTATTTCAAAACAAAAGTCCTGTCATTTGGGTTGTAGTGAATTTCAAACATTGTTTCTCCACTTTCTTCTTTCCCACTGTAACTCTAGGGCACTGCTTTTCGAAAATGCATGGAGATTGAACTTTCAGTGAATGTGTCAACAGTTTTTGATCACCTGCTCAGTGATTTTCTTTACAAAATGAGGTTCATTAAAGTTTATTTCTTCAGCACTATCCCACCATTGTACCTGTATGTACATGTACAGTGTATATGTATCAAGCACCAAGCTTGTTTTTCTATCTTCAGAATTTCCAAACTTTCCTAGAAATGTAGTTTGTGTAAATATTTTAATGGCTTTTCTCTTGTTCGCTGCTTTTTTCTGTTTTTTTATGTACAAAGATTGACCCACTTGTATTAATTTATATTTCCCATTTTAGTAGAAATAAAAGTGATACGAGAACTGAAATTGATACAAGTGGTAGTGATGGGGGGTGTCCAAAATGATGTTTTATGCAAGTAAAAAAACAAATTTGCATAAAATTTGTGCAAATTATTTCCGACCTGTTGAAATGAATACAAAGAGCTGCGAGAGACATTGCAAACCTACACTGTAATACATGTACAGCCGAACCTTATTAAGAAGAGGTCCTTCGGACGTGGCAAATTACCTTGTTATAACAGGAACCTTGTATTATCAGGAACAAAAACAAAGGGTTGGGACTTAAAATTTTCCTTATTATAAGCAGAATCTTGTATTAACCGTATTTTTATTAACAAGGTTCAGCTGTACATGTATTTCAACACCAGTACTTTCCTCTTTCGGGCCTTTGACAAGCAATGAGTGACCAAAATTGAACAAATGAGGGTAAACCGCTGTACAAGGAAAGAATTCACAGTAAAAATGAATCGATCAGATACATGCATTTTTTTGTTGTATACCTGAAGTTGCAGTTTATTTCCAGAATGCACAGATGCTGTCTTCAGTCACTGACAAACTGGAGTCTGCAATCCTGAAACACAAACGACCTGAGTGGCTGTACATGTATACTGTTCGGGCATAAAGATGCGTTTTTTTTTATTTCAAGAAAACTTAGCAGAGTTAATGCAAGATTACGCATATAAAACTGCAGGGTCTGAAATGTTCACTTTCGCAGATGCGCAGCATACAGTGTTTCCTGTGCGTATGTACAAGCCAGTCCAAACACAGGATGATCTGTTACAGCAGATGTATCGCAGCGTCGCGAGTGGGGAGTGGCGTTTGCCTTTTCTGGAGAAAAAAAGAGGGAATTTTACATTGTGTATGACTTCTGTACCCCTCCCTCAGAGTGCAGAATAATGCTGGTTACTGTTCTAGTTTACGAAGGCAACTTGCAAAATGCTTGAACATGTACGTGTACTTGTGGACTCTTGACAAAGAACTTTCTTGATGTTTCAACTGTGCTGCAGTCGTCAAAGGGGCCCTCCTTTGTCATGAATGAGAACTGGTACATGTACATGTATGTCCTCACATTGCAGTGTATTTGTAAGTCACACAAGTCATCACAAAATATTTATGAAATGAGGGAGAAGGTGAATCTGCATACATGTACATGCACAGTAAAACAGCCACAGTTGCCAATACACTTTAAAATTGCATGTACATGTAAGGTGTACTTGCACATTTTACTGTAGGCCTATACCACAAGCACAAGAGAGTGAAGTACATTAGGTTCAAGCAAATTTAGATCGACTAAAACGCACACATGACAATCCTCATCACACATACGGATGCTATGTATAACTGAATTACACGTATTAGACTTCCTGGACAATGGCACCATAATACCATGCAATGTACATGTACATGGGATTATAATCACACTGACTGCGAATTAATCATTCAGCAATGTTGATTCCAGTCTCATTTCAAGGAAAATTAATCTACAGTTACTAACGTACATGCAATGTCCAGCTATACATTTCTGTGTACACAAATGTATGTACATGTACTGTATGAAGATGGATTTAAAAAAGAAAACAAAATTGTCAGTTGCCTGTTTCTTTATGAATATTAAAAATGTGGCAGATACATGTACTTAAATATGGTATGTACTTTTCTGATTTTTACACATTTTTACAGTTTCCGGGGTGAATATACATGTACACATACATTGTAAACCAAATCTGGCTTGCAAAGTATTGAATGCTACATTTACATGTATGTTTACGTAGGAACACATGCTCCTTACAATACTGACATGAATGCTTTTTTACAAATAGCAATGTTTTGAAGAATATCCCTTTACAAACCCAAATTTAAAAAAAATGCCTTCACAGAGTCATTTTGTGAGCCGGATTCAACAGGTATGCTCATGTAATAGAATTTTTTCAATTCAGCTGTCAAATTTTAAAATCTGCTTCTCTTCAAAAATTAAGACCATAAGTTTTTTTGGTCATTTCCCACTTGCCAACTAGACATTACTGACATGCTTTGGCCCTAATTACATGTACATAGGATGCATAGACGCGTGTGAAATTAAAAACTGGAAATAAAATCTCATAAAATACATAAATGTATTGTGCAAGAAACATAGTCAAAGGCCGTGTCAAACTTGTTAATGTACTCTAAATGACCATACTTGGCATTGTTTTGAAAATAGACACTCAGAGGTGAGTAGGATGTCACTCAAGCATGGTACATGTACATACAGAATGTTGCCATGCCAAATGTTGCTGCGTAGACCAATTGGTGCATGAGATCCCGACCCAACGGGACTCCTCCCAGTGATATAAATCAGCTGCACATCTGATTCTGGGGATTCTGCTGTTGCTGGAGGAGGGAACTTCTGGGTGTCCACTGACCTCAAGCTGGGGATTGCTCCATGCAGAACATTGGGTTATAGTGTATACTGAATAGTGTACACCCTTCTGGCTCTCAACATCAGGCCTAATTACAGAACTGAAAAAGTGTCAAAGGCATTCTTCCCTCAGTATTACTGGATTATGGTGAAATACATGTACATGTGTACCAGGGGAACCATACATGGCGCTTGCATAAGTACTCATTTCATATGCTGCTTGCCAGGAGAGAACATGGACCAGCTTATATTGCCAACATCAAGGCCATCACCTTCCATATCCAAGCCAACGAGATCCCCAAAGATTTGGCCAAAGCTCTGGTTGTGCACACCATCACTGGACAGACTGCCTTTCTCTGGGGTCAGTCCCGGCAAACCCAGATCCCCTAGTGACCCTACTCGCGACCTCTGACCTCTCACTGAGCCCCGCTGAGAACTCTTGTAGTTGGGTGTCAGGCCAGGAGTCAGGGAGAGGTCGCTCGGCAAGTCGTGGAAGATGCCGCTGTCGGGATCGAGGGGTGGGTTTTTGAAGGGGGTGAACCCGCGCAGCGGTGACAGCAAGGTGTGAAGGTTGCCTTGCTTGCAGGGCGTGGAAACAACAGGCACGCCTTTCAAGTTGGGTTGGCTCTGTGGGGGTGAGGCTAGCTCTCGCTCGAAAAATGCCGAGAAGGAGTCATCACCTTCCGTTTCGTCTGTGTCCTCCTGTATGCTGGGCAGTGAGCTACGCCCTTGCCCTGGCACCGTCTGGTGAGGTAGATCACCGTTTGAGGTGCCAGGCACCCTAGAACCAACGGCGGCCGATGATGACGCCAAGCTGGATGTCCAGCTCCGACCGCTGAGGTCCACGCCCGAATCAGACCCTGAGCTGGTGTTACACAAGGAGGTGTTTCCTCCGCCTGCCACGCTGCCGGCACTAACAGACCAGCTAAGATTGCCACAGCCCCTGTCAACCGGGTTCACCTTTGGCGCAATTGGAACCACCCTGCGTCCCCCGACTGTCTGAGGAAGGGTTGCGAAGCGCCGGAACCCACCCATGATGATGGGAGAGAGGATATGGGGGACGGCCTGAGGCTGTCCGTCACTTGGAGTCTGGCCGCCGTTCTGGCTCGAGGGCACAAGAAGTGGAACAGGCACGAGTGCATAAGGCTGACTGCCTCTGGGGAGAATCAATGGTGGCTTCTTCGTCTTGGATCCAGTACCTGTAGTCACAAATAGTCAAAGAGTTGAAAGCCAACATTCACAAAGCACTTTGTTCGAGTCCACACAGGCTCTAGGGATTATAGCAAATACATGTAGCTAATACACGTATTCAAAAACATTTGTGTGTAATTCACGAGTCACAAAGCACTGATTCATTCATTTGAACATCCATTCAAACTGTACAATTTGGAGACAAAAATAAATTATCCGTAATGTTGTAGTGTTGTGTTCTGTACTGTACGTTTCAGATCAAACGGGTAAACTTCTTTTCATTTAGAAAAAATGAAATACAGTAAACTAAGACTAAGTCGGCATCGCGTAACTCGTCACATCGTCTAAGTCGGCCTTTTGACAAAAGTCCCAATCGTTTGTAATGCATTTCCATTGAAAATTTCATTTCTAAGTCAACATTTATAAGTCGTCATTTCATATAAGTTAGCATGTTTTTCTCAGTTCCTTTTCCACAAAACCACAAAAATTCCTTTGTGTAAGTCAGCATTAAAACAAAAACGCGCTATGGTATCAGTTTCCTTTGCCGCAGTTGCCAAGAAGTGTCAAGTGACAAGTCCCTCATTGCTTGACTGATGTCTGTTTATGAGCAGCACATGCTCTGGTTGATAATCGGCGAGCATGAGTACGTCAACGTCAATACCAGTATTAAACCCTTCTAGTGCACTCTGTCCATTTTGGGGGTCGCCTTATTGAACATAGTCTGGTTCCCTGCCCAAAAATTCCCTGGAGATCCTTGATATTGATTTGTCAGGTAGTCAGAATCATCGGGTCTGGTATCCAGACTATATTGAACGAACTTAACCAACGCGCTTGTGTGCATGAGTGTATTTTTCTGTACCGTAACTGTATCACGTACATACGTACTGCACTGTCGAGTCGTGATGTGATACGTGTATGCAAGTGGCTTGCCGTCCTTACTTTGTCCTTAGGGGCACATGATCAATTATCCAATTTGCAGACCGTAAGGATAATAATCGAGAACTTATTTGCTGGGATCGACCATGGAGGTAAATCAAAGCCATTGAATCAGTACAAGGAATCATACTGTACATGTACATAGGCAATACATGTGTACGTGTAAGTCGGCAAAATGACGACTTACAGCACAAGTCGGCATTCGCGTAGTCGTCATAATTTCTTGAGTCCCAAGAGTGCCCACTTAGCTGGAGTTTACTGTAGTCATTGTTTTCCACATTTTTTCCTCAAAAGAAGTCACAGTCTACGAACTACCGTAAAGCAAAAGTAGATGAGACCAGTTGGACATCAAACACAATTTCTTCATATTGTACATATACATGTAATGGACAGTAAACTGAGCGAAACCCAAACAAATATACGTGTATCTTACTAACAACTGCTGCGTAATGGAAAAACTATTGTAGTGTACACCTGTACCTTCTAACCAAGAAAATTATTCCGATCATGTCCATGTTTAAATTGTACTCATCTCCAGACACCACCTGAGTGACCCTTTTTGAGCCTAATCATGCAGAGAGAACTTCATAAAAATGTTTACCTGTGAAATCTTTAGAACTGATGTCACTTGCCATGCCCGTAAGAGGTCTCGGAACCATGACAACCGGCGGCATGGCCCCACCCATAAACAAGGGTGCCCCCTGCTGCTGCTCACTGCCCACAGTGGGCTGCACCATCGGAGGGGTAGGTGGGGCCACCTCCTCCAAGAGAGTGCCACCGCGTTCCGGGTCGGCTACGTACATGCGCCGTTCCGGCAGGTGGACGACGGTTCCTGGGCGGAGTGTCCAGAAGGCAGGCTGACCATGGCTGATCGGAGGCTCGCGGACAAAAATCTTATGCAGGGAGAGGTTATGTCGGATAGAGTTCTACAGGTAGACGAAGAAAAAAGAATTCTGCTGAGTTAGCGCCCTCTCATGTACTTCAGGCAAACATGAAAGCAAGTTTTTCACTTAAGAACTATTTGCGACCAAAATTTTGTCATTCACTTGCCCTTCCCAGCACCAAGTAAGGGTGGAGGGTGTCGAGCATACAAACTTCTAAGTTTAGCAGCTGTGAGGGAGCTGGTGCCCTGAACATACACGTACCCTCCATCCGGCCTTGGCTGTTTTGAAGTATGGGAAAGTCTCCTCAATCCAGGTGTAGATTTCGCGCAGGGTCATCTTGCCTGTCTTGGAGCTGCTAATGGCAAACTGGATCAAGGTGCTGTAGGAGTAGGTGGGCCGCTCGAACCGTGGGTCCATCATCTGGGGACGGGACAGGCAATGAATATACCCCATCAACCGAGATGACGATAATACCAAAGCATTTATGAGGAACACAGTGCCTTACAGTATCTGTAATTCACAGACGCCAATATATTGTCATTATGGTTCCTTGTGCTCACAACCTTTGAAAATTCCTGAGACCAATTCAGTTCCCTGGGAAATACATGTGTATATGAACAAGCCTGGTACTACTTTTCCAGGGGCGAAGGGTAAACACAACAACCCTCTCTGCCCTAATACACGTAGGTACCCATTCACTAATGGGTGGCAAAAGGCACTTAGGGGTAAAGTGACTCAAGTAAGGAAACAATGTGTAATCACCAAACACCTGCCAGGATTCAAAACCCAGGCCCTGTGATTGAAAGCAAAAGCCACTAGGCCACTTTGCTTTAGGCTGGTCCATGCGACGACCACTGAGGGCTCCAAACGCTAGCATCACTGGTTCAAATGGGAAAAACTTACTGTTCCCACTTGGAACTCAAAAATGCTAGTTGCTTGATTACAAGAGTGGTCAACTAGCACACACATTTGCTCAAAGATGGCCTGTTCCATGGAGAATGCTGCTGGCAATACAAGGACATCACCAACGGCGATTTCGATTGAATAAGAATGCCTTCAATTGTCAGACAATCCCAAACTCTCCCAGGAAACTGTCCCACTCTTCCTAACTACTTGTGCTGTAGCAGGCTTCAACAACAACTTTGTACTGTGCAGCCAGGAAGTTTGCCTCTTGTCCATTCTCAGAAATACATGTAGAACAGCACAAAGAGAAGAGAAAACAGTTGACAAATGCATATACATATGTACATGTACTCACTCGAGCAGTTTGAAGGGTGTTTGGATCTAGATCAGGTGCAGACATTCTCTTCAGCCAGGTGATGTTAGTCAGACTGTCATCAGCATTTCCTCCTTGAAAAATAAAACACAACGTCCCAAATACTGTATTACAACTGCAATTATTTTTGTAGGAAGTGACCGGTAGTGATATCCAATAATACTTCCAATAATTCTTTAAACTGCAAAATCCAAAATCTTGAACAACACATCACTTTAACCCTAAGCGTCCAGCGTACTTTGGCTAGAAGCCCTGCCAGACACATCAGTCTACATCATTTGTCAAAAGTGGCTTGCCTGGCCAATGTAGCAAGATCCAACAGGTCAACTCTCCCGAAGGCCAAACAGCCTGGAAATCTGTGGTTGCCAGTCACCACAAGATCCAACAGTGCCACTGTTCAATGGGACTAGCTCCCATTGTCTCAACATGGCCAGTTTGTTCAGCTGCTGTTAATTGCCCAGTGCATCAAAATGCATCAGACATTTACATGTTCATGTAAATCCGATGAACTGTACTGCGTCTGGCAGGGTTAGTGTTAATAAAGAGTGCAGGTACATGTACATGTACAAACCTCGTGTGACCCATCTCCCAAGTGGCCCTTCCCTTGGCAAAAAGGGTTGACCGCTGATGTCAAAGCAAAAGTTTCCAGCACACTGCAGCATCTGCTGGCTGGCTGCCAGCTGCAGGAGAGCTTCCTCCTGATTGGCTGGCCATGCATTTCCCTCCAGGCCCTCGGTCTCCAAGGCCGACAACTCTGAGTACAACTGCTGCTGGCCAGCGTCCGTGAAGTGACACAGGGGCGATGCAGTGAGGTCGAGCCCATCGAGCGCTGGCAGGCCTGATTCAAGCTCCTCCTCACTCGGTTCTAACTTGATCTGGCTCTCTATGGCAGCCTCCAGGCACTTCTGTGCGGAGTCGGGGGTGCCATGTTGGACCGCCCTGGGAGGGGTGCTCATACAAATCGCTTGCCCAGAACTGACAGCATCCGCAACTTTGCCAGCATTTTGGTTTGGTGTATTGTTAACTGTGCCCTGGATGCTGTGGTTCATCACTTTTGCATTGGGATCGGAATCCTGTTCCAATCCTACAACTCCACTGTCTAGTTCAACGGTGAATTCCTTATTAGAGCAACTTAGTTTGACTTCTTTATCTGTGGGGTACAGATCCTCAGATAAAGCAAGTTGTGTCCCCCTCCCAGGGGACCATTTGGGTAAGGATTTCTGCTGCTTTGTTTTATTTTTTGGCTGCCGTAGAATGATTACGTGGTTGGCGTGGCGACGCTTCTTCGGCGGAGACCGCTCATCCTCGAACCCCACTTTCCTCCTTTTGTCATGGAGTGTTCCGCGGTTGGACTTGTCGGCCGAGGTTGCAAGGACGGGCCTTGGTGAGCACCCCGTCCGGACAAGGGTCGATGCTTTGTTGATGGGAGTAAGGCGGGATTTGATCCCATTCCGGCGGGACACTGCTCTGGGCGACGCAGGGCTGGCACCCACCTTAGCGAGGTTCTCCTTATGGTCATCCATCTCAGACTCTGAATATGGATCTTCCAGAATGTGGCGTAGGGCTTCTGACAGCTCCACTCGGTCCGACATTGTGCTGTCACTCATGTCATGGCCTGTCTTTTAGGATTAAAATACATTGATCATTACAAAGTTGTTTTCCCCAGCTGCATGGATATGCCCCTTTCTTGAGCCCAACAAAGCGAAAATATAATGAAAAAAAAAAAATCACTTGCAGTGACAAAACAGGGGGAGTGGCAAGGGGAAATGGGCCCCAACTCCTGGCCAGAAATTTGAGAAGGGAAAAATACAGTGATGGTTAAGCTTGGTAAATGTTTCAACAATGGCCAAACCCACTGAATGCCCCCCCTCCAGAAAATGAGGGCACCCCTGTGTGCCCCCTGCAAGAGGTACATGTACCCCCAGTTACACCACTAGTCACACAAGACACTTGAAACAATTTCATGTAACAACAGTTTCAAATACAAGCGTATAATTACCACTATGCTCACTGTGCTGTATATGCAATGTCATGTCAGTAATAAAGCGTCCGCAAAAAATTGGGCCTGAGTCACAGTCAAATTACCGAATTGTCTGTCACTTTGACTTTTTGAGGCACAGACTGTCGAATGGTCTCCATGACTGAGTTGTCCCAATTTGAGTTGGCATGGCAAACTTACATGTACATGTAAGTCAAATTGCCTGTGACCAACATGACCCATCATGATTAAATGTCTAGGCCCTAAACTAGTATTTAAACAGTCACAGTCTACATGTACCATGTGTATATGACTGGTACCCCCATCTGTCATGTCTGTGGGGTTTGACATCAGCCACATCCCCCAGAACTATGGGGTTCGTCATCTGTGGGAGTGCAGTGGACGACTGGGAGTAACAAACCTGGGTGGGGGTAGGCATACTCTTGTGACCATGATGACCATGACAGTCATGACAGTGCTGTCAACCGTGTAAACAATTTCTCATAAAACTTGACCATGTTTACAACCACTATACTGTACATACATGATCACGATGATACATACTAGTTAGGCCTGGACTATAGTATAGGCCTACTTGTCATGCTTGTTTATCTGTTTATCTCTGTTTTCCTTCCTCCGTGATACTAATACTAGTAATAGACTTACATCATACACAGTACATCACGTACATGTATGATGTAGGCCTACCAACCATGCCTACGGCCTATGCTGAAATATGTGAAATGCAAAACAAACTCATACTAGTTTTATATTTCCTTTATTTATCCAGCAAATTGCGATACATTTGATTCAGTGGAACATTTATTCAAACAGTTATAAAGCTGTGTCTTACTTGTTGAAATATCCTTCCGTAGATTGAGAAATTCTTGGCGAAATAATCACGGCATAAAAATGATGCACACACTCCTTTGCCAACTCACCGGTTTTCACAGTGGTGTATTTAAACTTCCCTGTGGTCCAAGCAGCCAATCAGAATCAAGTATCATAACTCTCCCCTTTTCTCGGTGAGTCTCGTTACAGAAAATTTTAGGTCTGTGATACACTACGTTTCATTGGTTATTTCATTTTAAACGCGGGACGTAAGATTGAAAATTTTGTCCAATCAAATTATGTGTTTTATTTTCATTTGGAATAACTCTTGCGACTGCGCAGTTTAACCATGGACTTCCTCACCGGGAATTATGAAGGGAGTCAATTGGGTGGCATCGCCGCGTTGGTGTCTTTTTTATTTTACTGACCACTTTAGTTTATTGATGGCGGAATGCTTTAGAAAAGTAAGTGATTATTGATTGGCATAAAATGCTAAACTAGCCACGGTCGTGGAGGCAGGTGAATGAGGCAGTTCGACATGGTCAATACGGCATCTTGGGCCTGATCAGCTTACCTGCTTTAGAAAGTTTAGTGCTAACGACAGGCCGTGGGCAATGCTGAGACATGGCCGAGGGCGCCCTTTAAAGTTTACATGTACGTACAATATACATGATGTAAAAAAAAATGATATAGCCTGTGACTGTGAGGATGTTTTAATGCAGGGCGTAGGGCTACCCTTAATTAACTTAGATAGTTCAAGCATGGTTCAAGTAAATTAGGACCCTGCAAATCGTCTCTTTTATTTTTAACATTTGCTCCTGGACTGTGGTCCGACCTTGATGGATGGCATAGGCCTATACTATAGTATTAATTATTACATGCTTACTAGCAACAGGCCTAGCATAACGTGATAAGCAGGATGAGAAGTCCAAGTCGAAACAAAGGCGACCAGAGTCCCCTAAGTAGTGGGAATTCATGTAGTGCACTAGCAATTCAATGTCCACCTGAATTTCCTCACAAACATGACAAAGCATTGCCAAACCTCTTTCTTGAAACCTTGCTTTATACCCAATTGAATTGGTTATAAACTGGCATGACCGGTACTAGGCCTATTGCCTTCATGATGCATATGATGTTGAACATTGGCTTAGCCTTTGCCTTTGTGAACGATTTCAGTGTCATGAGATTTTGTTTGAAATCTAATACATGTGCATTCCCAAATTTTTGTGTACGTACTGTACGTGTACCTTTGAATGGGTATGATGTGGCTTTGGTTGGCAGAAGATCATTGTAATACAATATTATGCTTCATTGAAATGAAAAGAAAGTTGTCAATACATGTAAGTGCATCAGTTGTCTGCCAGTGAAGCATTAACTCTTATGTGCGTCATTACGCCTTCTAGAATAGGTGTACATGTATTTCCATCACTTTCATGTGGCTAATAGACCTTTACCATGATGCTGCCATGTTTGTCTTGTTCCCCATAGACCCACTGGCCACAGTTATACAAACTCACATATTGATAAAGGGAACAGACTGTTTTCCCTTCCACTTTCCAGCTTAAGTTTGGTTATACTGGTTTGACTGGTGGAAAAGAAAGATGGCTGCCCCATGATTGAGGTCTATAGGCAGACTATATGTAGGTAACTACATGTTTCTGTACAGGGAAAAATTTGTGGCATCCGTACACGTACATGGAATTCTTTCCAACCACTTTGCACAACGTTCTGCCATGTACATGTACTGGGAGTAAATGTACATGTACTTCACCCATTTGTCACTCCGCACTGCCCACTTCCCCACTTCACCCACGCATAGGCGCCACATCGCCGACAAATTATTCACTCCGTTTGTTCACTTAATAATTATTAATAAAAAAAATTATGGCTTTAATACAAAATACTTACACTTCCACCCCTCTTCCTATTAAAGCACAAAGCTACCAATTATATGTACTGGTACCTTTCCACAATTACGAAACAAAGATCACAGTTAAGTAATCCCACCATACTTGCACAGTACTGTATGTGGGCCAACATACATTTCATATATCAAGAGTTCATACGAAATGCGGATTTTAGTGGCAATCAATCAATGATTTCAGTGTCACTCTTACCGTGCATCGTAAAAGGTCTACTGACATTTGTGGGGTGATGTGTCTTTACATAATTTAGTGCTGTACTTGTAAATACATGTACGTGAAGCAAGGCAAAGTAGCATGTGTGTGAAGTGGTTGCGAGGGAAGTTGTGAAGGTGCCAAGTGACCATTATCGATGCATTTGTGCATTCATTTGCTTACCTCCTCATGTACATGTTTTATTTGTTATTTCTTTTGTTCCCAATAGAAAACAAGATACATGTAATGCCGCGACAGAGGAAAAAAGGTTCTTCCAGGAAGCACCCTCTGGTGTTCACAGAGAGTCCAGTGGAAGTCAGCCGTCGGTTCCCGAGTCCCGTCTTCGCAGCAAGAAACCCAATCGGAGCCAATCTTGTCGCTGTTGATGAAAAGCGGCACTTCTGGGTATGACACAGGGATAAGAAATGTGTACAGCTAGGCCGTTTGAAACTTTTGAAGTTGTCAAGATACCACCACAGTACTTGCCAACTTCACAAATTCGAACAGTAAGCTACCAATTTAGCAATTTTAGAGGTAATGGATATTCACCATTTGGGGAAACTTATCTGACAGGCAATTAGTGCTGACTCTGTCTCGTTCCAAACACATATAGATATTTTATTGGCTATTTTTGGTTCAGGTATCACCGCAAATCGATCCGAATGCACCTCACACACCACCAAGGCGAGGCCGGGCTAGACGAAACAAGACGGCCTGTTCTCTGGACCCGTTGACGCAAACCCAAAGATGCAAGGAGATTACCCGGAGAGAGACAGCAAGTCATTTCACGAGCCTGCAGTTTGTCCGGGGCAATGCAGGAAAAAGCAACAGCGGGATAGTAGCAGCTGGCAAGCAGGCAGGCAGTGACTGCTCCTCTGATTCCTCAACTGAATCAACTCTGACAAGCATCAGCCATGTAGGACGCGAGGGGATCCAGCAGGAGGTCCAGTTAACCAACAAAAGGCGATCGCCTCTTAAGGACATTGGAATTGCGGGGAGGACTCGGGCCCAGCAGAGAAGGTCAAATCCAAAAGCAGCCAAAATTGGAACCACCTGTGCTTGGAGAATGTGGAAGATGACTCATGGCATATATGTACATCAGCGACTGACAAGCAAGGAAATAATAACAATCCGTGTATTCCGAGTGGTCAGAAAGAAAATTGTGGTTCTAAAAATGACGTGTATGAACACCATTCAACAGAGCAAGAAATTTTGTCACCTAATGACACAACCAGCCCAGTGAGCTTGATCGCAAAGAAAAGAAAATCAGACAGGACTTCACAGAAGCCTATTACCAGAGATCAAAGTGCTGTTAGCAAAGCATGTGGAAACAATAGAAAAGGCCATTCGGTCCGGTTTCATCAGTCTGAGACCTCGTCATCTGACTCCCAGAAGAGCTCAGGCATATTGCAAGTCATGAGGCATAGGAAAAGAAGTGCAATTTCGGAAGGTGGCGATACCGGCAAGGATACCAGCCAAGGAGGGAAATGTGGAGCCGGGAAGGCTTCATCACATAAGGCAAGCGTCTTGGCCTACGATACCCCCGAAGCAGAATATGGGGTTCGGGTAAGCCTGCGGCGCAGACGAAAGCTGCTTCCAACACCAGCTAGAAACAAATTGATGATGTGTCTCTAATAGGGCTTTTGTCAAGTCCCTGTAAGTCCTGCCACCACAGCTCTCCAGTCTTGGGCCAAGTCACCATCCATTCATACGAACGGTGACAGAAGTGTTCCTATGCCATCATTCATCCTGTAGCCTGTGTCTGGTGTTGTGATGGACTCGACTGTAGCACTGGTCTGAATCGGCTAATTTGTTAATTCTTGTGTAACACAAAGGGTGGATCTAGGGGATCTAGCAAAGGGCCAACCCACTCCTCCCAAAAGAGCTCCCCAAAATTGGAAAAAAACAATGAGGGAAAGGCATTTCGTTTTGGTCTGTTTCATTTCCCTTCCTTCCAAAAGCATACACAAAGCCCCAAAATGCCAATGGCTAGAACGCGATGCACCGTATCCGTGGTTTCCTTTAAATATGGCCGGTTTTTTGGCTCAGTGTTAAGAGGTACCTGTGGGAAACCACTCGACATTAACCCGCTTTTTCAAATTAGAAAAATTAGACCCCGACCGCACAGCGTTTTCAGTGCTTCAGCAAATTAGTCTTTTTCTTTTCCTTTTATTTCCGTACATTCTGGTACCTGTCTCTCTGACAGGACTTTGTCACATGTCACGTGTAAGTGCAGCTGCAACGTTTACAAAAGTGCACATATGGAAACTGCGCTTTCTATCCGACATCGCCCGATTTTCCGTTCTCACGCATAGCCACTTATCAATGATCAAACCACCTGCACTTAAGTACACATGTACTTCATTTACAAATCGAGAAAACTTTATTCAGCTGTTGACATACATGTATGTTGTTGCACATTTAGCACACACTACTTTTTCAGTGAACACACAAGCATCACTTTACATGCATTACAAATGAAATGTTGGTAAAACACGCCTAGCAGGTGGCTGAACTTGTTTGGAAGCAGAAACAGAACCCATAAATCGTGTGCAAGTCACGTGTAGATAATAATAGTGAAATAATCACAGTGTATAGTACGTCGCAGTTGCGACTCGAACCAGCTGTGAGATAAATTTCAGTCATCCTTTTTGCGCTTGTAATTGATATTTACATGACATTAAGGTTTACTGTACACACGGTCTATTTTCACACCACTTCTTTTACTTCTTTTTTTTATATTCTTGTTACTTTTACTTATTTCGTATTCATTTCCCCGCTCCACAACCTCGACAGGCATTAGGGCGTCTTAAGTTAATTGTAAATCTGGGGTTCCCATTTCCCGCCGACCCTTATTTTGGGCTCCCATCGACAAAAAAAATTTTTCCGATTTTATCTGGACTTTCCTACCAATAAAAAGAGAAGAAAGGACAATCCCAAGTTATTATGGAGCAGGAAGTTTCTTTTTCTTTTTAACCCCTTCCCCCGATCACCAACGCGCCCTCCGTCAAGATGAAAAAGACGAGAACCATAAAATTAACTAAACTGAAGCCTTTCTTCACCAATCACATTGCTCCTAACAGACGATGGTAGATATCTTCACAAACACACAAAAAAGCCGATGCTAATTACTTTGCTAGATATATAGATTCAGCGTTACATGGCTAGTAACGACCACGGCAACTATAATTTACAAAAAAATTCAAGTCTTATTCCAGCCTCTATAAATGGACACGAAAATGAGTAAGGGAACCATTTGCGTGTATATATGTGGACTAGTGAGCACAACTTACCGATATACCACGTGCCCGTCTGTCGGAATACGCATGCAGGTCTTGCTGACCATTGTTGTAACATGGAGGAAGGACACAGAAGGAGTTACAACTCGGGCACATTAAAGTGCTCGATGATCATCGCCGCCAGGTCAGACGAACAATAGTAAACATTCCAAAAATGCCTGATTACTGCCTGCTGCTTAGCCGGACAACTGGGTCCAATAATATCGTTGAAATATTTGCAATGTTTTCTTTGCAATTAACTACAGCTTCCCAAATTGACCAGGAAATAGAGAAAAAAAATCTAACATTAGATTTACTTTTGCTGTCGTCGATATTTTTTTAAGATTTTGATGCACTTTTCCATTATCCATGCAGTGTTCGTAATTTTATTTTGTCTCTCCAAAACATCAGTTTACAAAGTCTTTATACGACTTTGGCTAAGACTCGCCAACAACATGTTGACCACCACAAGACGGTTAAGTTCACCAAAAAAACCCACAAAATGCGCTGTTTCATCACAAGGAGTGATCATGAGATCTCAAACAATACCTTTTTTGTGCAAATTCCGTTATAAAAATGATTCAAATAAAACACAAAATTTATTCCCCAAATAAGTTAATACAAAAGTGTTCGATTGGGGCAATAACTGCACAAGAATACTTGTACGGGTAAAAGCAACTGCGCAAGCATTGAATTTGATGATGTTGTCAGATCATAACAGGCACCATAACGGGGGGCTTGTGGTTATTAAACAGGTGGTGCGTAACAAGCAAGCTGACATTAGCCAGGAAGTTCGAACTCCTGTGTCCTTCCTCCATGGTTGTACGGAGGCTTAGAAAGGCCACAATTATTGCCCCCAAAATTCCGTTCTCGATGCGCCGTTATGTCCAAAAGATTTTGTTAGAAAAGACATAGACTGTAAAATATTAACTTCCAAAGTCTTCTGGGATCACTAGTTGGTTTCGGGTCCTGTAAAAATACGTTGGGTCCAAGTTCCACAGCAGGAACTAACTTGAAGGAAGTACATGTACAGCGTTTACATCGGAGTATTATCAGTCCTGAATTCCAACTTAAAAATTGGCAAGGGCTGAGACTAAGACCTACATGTATACATTATTTGAATGCAGTTTTCAAGGAATAATTCACGAAAATCCAATTGTCCTGTCATACGGTAATACCGTAAGTTATTACATGTACATTACATTTTTAGGGACAAAACTACTGTTTGATTTGGTAAAAGGTGTTTCAGCTGCGTTTTATTTACATCTCCACAGAAAACTCACAATCAACTTTAACCAAAAAATCTTGTCACAGATGCATCAGCAAGTAAAAGCAAAGTTGAAGAACCGCGCAGGGAGGCAAGTTCGATCTTCATGCTTCACTGATATTGTTCACTGTGATGAGGCATGTGAGCTCATTATCTGAGAACAAAAAGAATCAGCTTTACTGCCCATGGAATAGCCTGATTACAGTGCCATTCATCGATCGAATGCAACTGCCGCTCGCGGCAGCTATAGCCCCTTTCCTGTTATTTGTTTGGTTTTAAAAGGTGTTCCCCTGAAAACCATGAGGTTTAACAGTCACTGAGTCCTTGGCTACGTGTCGGTTTCATAATGTGTGATATGTCAAAGGTGACACTCTTCCCTTAAAGTCTGGCACCGATGTCTCCTCAGCAACAACAACTTCCCCACATTTCGCGACAGGTGGCAAGGGCCATTGCGCAGTCTCGTACCCACTCTGACTGGTGGCCCCACCGCGGTGAGCTGTCGATTCGGTCCTCTTGTTGGCAGTCGGCCCACTGGTCTCGTCTCCAGGCATCAGCAGGCACTTTCTCAGTCTCCCGCGAAAGTCCTCGTACAGAAGCCCCCCATGGTCAGGTACCCGGAACAGAAAGCCCTTGAGCGGCATCAGGCAGAGTCCACGGCCGTTCATTTGAAAGAAGCTGTGGTCAACGTCTAGGCCATGGGACTCTTCCATGCGACTCAGCCAGGCCGTCACATCATAAGGAGACCACAATCTGGGATCTGAAGAAAATCAAAAAATCAAATCAACACAGCTTAAAAACAAGGACTTTAATATTCCAGGTATATAACCCCCTTCTTTCCAACACTTGTATCTTTTAATGTGCATAAATGTAGATGCATAGCACATTTTCGGATACATTTTCCCTAACGCTCCCGAAGGGGACAAATGGCAAACACCCCCATATAAAATCGTGTTTTCAAATGTTATTTTCCTCGGTAACTGTTGGTAATTCAGTTTTCAAGTAAAAAGTGACTTTCCGCTCGAGGCTTTATAGTCCTATTGCTATGGATGGTCGTCCTTCCGGTAGGAAATCTAAAAACTATTGCAAAACATAAAAAAAAAACCAAACCAGCCTGTAATATATTGGGGATTAAAAATGAAGAGTCGTCCATTAATTTTGCGTGAATATGGGTGCACGTTTATGAGTATGCATGTGAGAGGTGTAAATACATGTCGTAACGACATTACATGTACCAGAGGGCAGTTCGCCTGCGTCCACGGCGTGATCCTGGTGTTTGCTCAGTTGTACGTCATGGCTCCCGTTCACATCTCGGGAAGACCCACCACTGGAGCAAGTGTGAGAAGACACAACAGGTAAAGTGGAAGCCTTTCTCTTCAGGGTTAACCACTGATTTACCTGGAGGCAAGAAAATGAAAAATAGAAAAGACTTTGCTAATTTGTAATTCTTCACTGAGATTAAAAGTCCAAGATGTAGCCGATCGATAAGCATGGGATTTCTGTCCGTCTAAAGGCCGGTTCAGGCGACAGCGAAGCGAATTGACGTCACGACAACTTTGTAGCGAAATTTCGCGGGAGTTGAAATGTGTTCAAGGTCGGCGAATTCGCTGCGGAAATTTTTGACCTGTCCTCACAAATTCGCTTTCGTGTTTGCTAAAACCGTCCAAATTTCGCATACAATTTTTGAGTCTGACTCAGAGACACAAAAGCCACTAAAATCCTCAACTGCGAGTAAACAGAGGTAAACAAGTCTGAAAAATTGACAGGGCCTCGTCGCCAGTAACTAAAATGAGGTCCTTGATTCTTTGTTATGATCGTAATTTGAGTTTGTTCCTCCCTCAAAGGAAACACCCGTGACTTCGAGAAATCGCTCCATCACGGTTCTCTACCGTGACAACTCCTGCTCGTCGTTGGATTCGGTACTATACTCCGGGCATTACGTGGACGATGACGTAAAACAGTAAAATGGCAAAAGAAGAAAAAACTCACCTTCAAAAGAGTGAGTTCTTTGTGAATTCATTGCAAAAGAGTGAAAACTACAGAGTGAACACAACCTCAAAAGAGTGAAAACTTTATCAGAAAAAAATTGAGAAATACAATTATGATTCCTTTGAATAGTGTTTCACTTTCTGGTGTTTTCACTCCCTTTCGAATGTAGCTATATTGTTGTTAAAAGGGGTTCACTCTTTTAGAGAGTTGAATTTTTCACTCCTTTGCATCTGTGTGCCGTCTAATTAATTCGCTGCTTTGCGGACACTATAATTATACACATTAAATCTTAACCATGATGAATCCTGCAAGAAAATATCTGGTTAGCGAAATCGCCATCGTACCTTCGAAACCGTTGGTGTCACAATCACGACCGTTACCGACATGATGATTTGGAGGAAGGTTTCTTACGGTGCGATTAAGCAACGAGTTGGTCGCGATCCGAGAGCGTCGCGTCTTCAGCGCCGCTCGATTGCTCACTGATTGAAATGCCACGGTACTGTGCACTGAAATCTCAAACAGCGTATTTACCGCCTTTCCAGGTAGACTACCGAGAGCCCCTTAAGCAGAATTCACGCGCTTTTTGTACGGTCAAGCGTACACATTACATTACATGAACTGGAAGTGAGCGACTCTTGGAAACTGTGTTACAAGGAACTTCCTCTCTTCTTCGCGTAATCTGCCACAGAGCAAGAATGCGCTGTATATAGTGTGGCTAACCCGTATCCGTGTCTGCTTTTGCACCAAATAGCGGCGCTGGTCAAAGCTGACCTGTGGAGTATTCAGCGAGAGGGGGCATTCCCCTTTCGGCAGATTTTATTTTATTTTCATTTTTTGTTTACAAATAACACTTCATAGATGAGTAGGAAAAAAAGTAATCAGTATCCTTATTTATCAAATAAATTATTACACCAAACCCTCAGAATACAACATCACAAAATAAAAGCAAGGATGTTGAGACTATTTGTTTGATATTTTGATCGCCAAACATCTTGTTGAATGAGCCCGAAGCCACGTTCGCTTTTGAATCTCCCCACGCCGCTGAAGCTTGGAAACCCTGCCTGAAGTAAATGTTAAACTTCTGAGCTTCTAGGGCCGTTCATGAAGTGCATGTAGGCCTATATACCTGCAAAGAGATGGTTGAGTACATAACGTATACCTTGTGTGCAAGGGGAGGAGCCCGAGGCAATGTGTACGGTGTGCTGCGCAGTGTTGCCTTAAAATTACCATACTTTTATTTTATATCATCATGAAATTTGAGTTCTCGTAAGAATTTAATGCTTACCTTGCATTTAAAAACGACGCTTGGAGTTTAATCACTCTACAGGCCAGCTCAATTTTAACATGATTTTTTTTTTAGATATTTACACACTGATATTGCGTTTAGGAATGTGTTTAAATGCTGAATGCTTTCCGTGAAACGTGTTTAGTTTGCAAAAACTTCTAGGCCTATGAAAACATTTCTAATTGCATTTCAATGCTAAACATGTTGTAAAACGTGTTCAAAATGTGATAGAGTAGGAAACCTTGCGCAGAGAGGAAAACTTTATGAGGCCGCAAGGCGTTCGCTTCGCAGAATCAGAGCAGTGTGAGTACGGTTCGGGAGAATTGCTATATTCGTGGACTTCGCCGCGGAGAAAGCTAACCATAGGCGTGGGTGGGTGTGCGTACTGTAGTTCCTGGTACCGTAGAGCTACAAACCCATGTACATGTACATGTACATGTACTGTACTGTACATTGTACATTTGCATGTATATGGCTGCATATCGCAGTTCAATCTCAGGCACTAACCAGGATTAGTCAAGGTCGTGCGCGGCCACGGTGCCCACATTCACCGTATCACAGCTTTACAATTGAGCATTAAATATCAAAGGAACGTGATGGTATTTTCAGGTGAACTCGCTCGGAGTTCGACCAAGCAGATTTTAGTACCCCATGTAAACAATGTTACTGACGTAATACACTTGTATGTAGACAGTTACGGATACATGTTCATGTATATAAACGTCATGACCACTGAATCCATGGGGCAAGCGGCGGGCCATTTCTTCCCTAAAAAGGGTGCCAGTACTTTTGTTATTGAAATACATGTATAATGAGCGATAGCATATCACAGGCGGATCCAGGAATTTTCGAAGGGGGGGGGTCAGGTCGGAGATTTTTTGCAGTGTCTCATTTTTGCTGACAAGCAGAAAAGATGGTGAAACATTGTACATGACATACACGTGTATAGAGTGGTATTGTTGCAAAATACCACGTTTGTTAGGCCTCCCGAAGTTCGCCCTTACATTTATTTCCCATCATCACGGGTCAAAATGATCGAATTCAAGGCTTGAGTTGGAAGAGTTACCAGAAGTACAAATTAAGGTATAAAGGGATCCGTACGTAGGCTACGTACGGTAAATACTCTAGAAAGTACAATTATGGAAGTTACCGTGACCTGCACCAACCCATCCACCCGACCAACCACCCACAGGCGCTCATATTATCTAGAATGAACATTAAAAACAAAGAAACCGAAGAAAACGCTATTGTTTCTAACACTGGGATCGTTCTTTAAAGCTGGACGTTTGTTGATGGTTTCACTGAGTCTTTCTCTTCATTTTGCCACAAACAAACATGACCTGAAATGCTTTAAAAAATTTTTTTCCAGAAAAATGAACACATTTTGTGGACCTGTCTTGCATGCCACAGGCGTCGTTGCCACAAAAACAAATGTGATGTGATGTAATTCAGATGTCCCCCCCCCTTTGTTAATAGTCGGGATAATGAACGATACTATAAGACGACTTTTGCTTAGTGTTCGAGCTTTTCATCGTGCATGCTTGTATCTAACACCTTCCTCCCAGAATGGAACGCGTCGCAAGTCCAACAGTTTAGCCTAATTTTAACGGGCAGTCACGACTTTACAGCTAATGTGCGGCCGCGCAGGACGATGACGTCCAGCTACTGCAAGCCGCTTGGGATGCGGCGGGCTGTGACATCAATGGTCTACCGGATCGTGTTTATGTTATTGGTGGTTGCCATGACAACCCCGCGTTAACGACACAGTCGACGTCATCAACACACGATGCGAAAACGGAATCGAAAAATACATGTACCGTGCGCAGTCTCGTGGGTATTTGTTTTTCTTTCGGAACTGCTAAAAATGAATTTTTTCAGTACCAGTGAACACCATAGGCTTATTGACCTGTGATGGTATTGTTGATCGAGAAAGTCTGCACTGGGTGGGGCATTCTCATCAAAGCATTAAGCACATAATTGAAAAAAAGTCATATGTTACCAATACAAAACCAAAGGTAATTTTTTAGCTGCGAAGGTTTGCAGTTGCACTGGTGGTCACATTTCGGTGAATATCTTTATATAGAGATGGAAAAAGTGGGCGCTGTCAGTATAGGGGAGTTTACGGTCTGAAATACGACATGATGCAATACCACGGAGATGTACATGTACATTAAAAATATTAAGTACGCGGGTAGCCATAGATACTGGCTGTCTTTGTTGGCGTACCGGGGCATAATCTCTTATGGATGAATTGTTGGTCCTCCCAAGAAACATAAATACCTGGTGTATCAGCAGAAACAACAAATAATTAATCTTTTTTTCTTTTTTTTTACAGAATTGGATTTAACCGACTCTCTTCTGCACTAAAAAAGGTCAAATAAATTGAACACTCCTTAAACTGTTGCTAAAGGACTCACTTTGTGTAGCGGCAGTCAGATAATATCAACGGCCTGCAATCTTGTGTGATATCTTCTTTCTTAGAAGTTGGTCAAATCTCATCCCAAAATGAACGAGCTATATACTAAGGTCAACGTCATTTCACGTACCAACTGTACCTCAAAATATCACAAAGATGCCCCTCTTATTGAGATCGGCTTTTTTTGCCTTGTGGTGCTAGTGGCCCAGTGGATTTACCTACTGTCATTGTCATCTATACTTCCATCCATTTTCTTAAGGAATTTAACTACCAGCACCTACCAGCTGACGTTTGCAGAGTTTCCGCGAATTCTCTGGCGACTTGGTGACCGTCTTTCCGTCGCGTCGTTCAACGAGAATCGACGGGTGAAGTTTCTTCCAATTTTCGCTTGGCAGACATTGCCTCTTGATGTCACTCAGGGTGAAGTGGTGAAGCTCACTCACCATCGGTTGGACGACCAGCGCCTTCATGCCGACTCAGTCTCTCAAGCTCTTTTGGGAGGCAGAAATTTAATTAGCTAGATTTCTGAAACACGCGGCTATATCCACCTTGCAACGACTCGACGGCAAGAAAGCCGAGGATGGCCCAAGTTACAAGCACAGACCAGATTCACAGTTTCCAACTGCACATTTGCCAGACAGTGCAAACATTTTTAACGTGTCCATTCAATTTCTCAGCGATAACGTTACAACAGAGAATGTTAACAGCTTCCGACTGGGATCCGGATGCACCACACTTGAAAAGGCCGCCGCAGCTACCGCCAGTGAGCTCTGCGTGATCCGTGGATTATTGCATGCACAGTACCTGACCCGGCATTCGGCACTCTGTGTGTCTCGTTGCGTGCTTGACACAAAATGCACGTACTTCGATACTCCGGCGATCGCGATGTCGTAATTGTTGCATGCGAAGCCCCGTAAAAGGAACACTGGAATGAAAACCGATCGTCGACTTCCTGTGATTTATCCTCCGAAACACAAAAAAGAAAACCGGATCCATGATTCAGCCATGATTCAACCGCAGTCTGTTGACGGATCCTCATGGAGAACCCACGCATTTGTTTACGGAGATCCGGGTTCCCCGACCTTTGCCTCAGCAGTCTCTGACTGTCAGGGCGATCCATTCATTGAAAAAAAATGATGTTACCAAACACTAGACTTGTATCATGCTTTCGACTGCTAGGCAATGCACGTACTTGGTGTGTTATGGAACGAATAGTGCCTTCCTCCATGGTGCTGGAGCAAAACGGTCCGACGAAGAAAAACACTGAGTATCATAGCTTTTGTTGAGGCTATTTCCAGGACGGCTAAAGACATGATATGTTGGAAAAGAAACAGCTTAATTGAGCAAACGCTGTTGTACGGGTACAGTCGAACGTGCATTGTACATCATGTACACAACCACATCCTGGTACGAGTATGACTGAACAAAAATACATAGGCCTACCGCGTACATAACATCGAGTACAAAGTAAACAAAAAATACGTTTTACTTAATCAATTTCTATGATTACAGGTATCAATCTAACTACATTGCACGGACTCTTCCATAAATCGGTTATATGGTAGGCACCTGGCCAGCATATCTGGTTCATTTTCCATTCTTTTTTTTTGTGTAACTTTGAGCATGCACGGCTCTATCTGAAACCTGCTAATGATAGCTCTGTTATTATTTTCTTGGGGAGGGGTATGTTTGCCGCCACCGAGATAGTCTCCGATTAACGAGCAATTTCACCATGGTCCTTGCAACGTGCTTTCCTCTTTCATACCAGACCATTTTTCTGCTCCTTCAAGATACTGTCTTAAGTGTGGCTGCAAGGAATTTTTCTTAGACGCACTTTGTCTTCATCTTTGTACTCTTCTTCAATGTATGAAAACTCTTTCACATTCTTCTTTGGTTATGCATTAAAAAGTGGACTTTTTCAAACAACTATACTTATCCATGCTTTCTTGGACAACTGAGGGCGCTGTTGCTGGGAAGTTATATAAGGAAGACATAGTTCATTACGTAGGCTTTTTTATTAACATTGTGAACCCAAAATTTACGTTCTGAAAACATGCATTACAGAGAAAGCGATTACCGCTTCCTTACTGCTATGTAAATAAACAACAGTGAAGAAGAAAAGAAGAGAAAACCGAGTCCAGCAAAATCTACAAAAACACAGCATTTTTTTGTTTATATTTTTGTGTACATTATTGAGGCTTCTTCCTGAAATGACATTACAGTTTTGCTCATAAAATTCGCGAAATCCATCAGCATAAAAAACAAAAGCAGTAAAATACCCTTTAAAATAGTGAAACAAAAGCTGAAAATGAGGCTAAGTGAGACATAAAGATGCGTTTTATTCAAACAAATTGATTGCAACCACCCTATAAACTCTCACAGGATATTCCAACCTTGAAATGGAACATTTCTCCCTTCGTGCATCTGCCATTTAACCTGAATGCAAAGTTAATAAACATGAACGTGGTCTGCATACAGTTAATAATTCGTCCCTGACGATTACGGGCACTGAATGGGAACTGAATAATTATACGCGAAAAAGGCTCTACATGGCTTAGAAAAGAGTTTGTCCCAAGCCATTATTGTACTGACGGTATTGAAAGTAGTATTTCGGGGCGCGTTACCATGGCACTTGATTTGGATTCAAGTTGGGCTTAACTCGTAGTTATTAATTCTAGGGTGAGGCCTGCTTCATTTCATCTCAGAGCCACTGTGATGACTCTAATGCTCAGCTCGCGTTGGAGAAGCACTACTTCGTCAATCAGCACCGAAACGTACCCTACCCATGTGGCATGCTGAAATCATAAAATAATAAAACTCGGGTTGTCCACTTTTCTGTGCAAAAACGAGGCTGAAATAAAAGACCAAGTGTATCTGTAACAGCTGGAAATAGATCTTTTCAACAACGTTCGTCCACGATGGCCACTAAAATCACAGTACGGGCAATTCTTGCTCTAGTGTTTCAGGCCGGGTTCCAGATTAGCGTGGATGGCAAGTGCAACATGAACATCACCATTGCCAAGCTGCCTAACGGAGCTCGACGCTGTCAACCTCCGTGGCTTGCGTGGGGAAAACACTGCTATTTGAACCTTTCAAAGACGAAGTACTATAACTTCTACAATGCCGAACGCTACTGCCAGCAGGTGACTGGGCGTGGTGGGGGAGACGTCGTTTACCTGGCGTCGGTAACCAGCGAGGAAGAAAACCAGTTCTTACTCTCGTACACAACTGCCGCCGGAAATCGCGCTTACTGGATCGGATACCGCTACCACACGTCTGGGTTTATCTGGGTGGATGGGACCACAGAGACTGGGTACGCAAACTGGCGTGACGGAGGCTACGTAACAGGTGGGGGTCGTTGTGTGGCTGTCTCTGAAGGCTTGTGGGGTTCTTACTGGTGCACCAATTCCAACAGCTTTGTGTGCAAAATGGCGATTGCAAAATAATGAAAACCACTGTGCACAAAGTATCGCTAAGACGGCCGCTCGCAAGTTCAGAGCAAAATCTCATTATTTCTTTTTGTGATATCCTTTCACGGCACCCGTCCATACCTGTCAAGCAGCGCTCGATGTATTGCCATCATCCAGGACACTGACTTTGCATTTGTTTTGAGTCCGCGGTATTAATCTGCTTTTCCCGGTTCGCCTGCAACTTGAACTAATTCAGATGCCAAAAAATTTTCCATAACAACGTAATTATACGAGTCTTGAATGTATAAATGATGTTTCGTATAATAAAAAGATGCTTTCCCTCATGAATGCCATTAGACGATATCATTTCTTGTTGCAGTTTTGAAATTTTGAAGATACGTAACATGTTTCCGAATAGGTAATTTACAAATGTCATACTTGTGTACACCGTTTTTGAGCTAATAAAGAATGACGAAAACGCCATGGGTGTTAGGACTGAAGTGCTAGACAGTTTTCATTACAAGTGAAGAAGAAAACAGAAAAATAATGACCTTGATTAATGTATGCCTCTCTAGGTGTTTTCGTCCCCCAAAGATTTTCAACAACTGCTTCAGTGTTATCATTAAAAAAAAGTTAAACCACCGTGTGGAGAAACTCCATCTCACTTCACCCATGCAAAAAAGGGTTCTCAAAATAATATTTTTTTTTTTACAACAGTTTAATTGAATAAGACAAGTTTGTCCGCGTTTTAGGAGAACATCAAGGCGACTGGGTAATCTGTTTGCCCAAGAGTTAGGCGACTCATCTGGTACCTAACGCTGCGTAAAAAATGCCCAGCGTTTTTACGGTGCAAGGGAGCAGCGTGCTTTCGTACGCAGTAAACAATTTAAATTGTTAGTAGGCCTACGTTTTAAAATAAATTCCGTAATTTTTTTCAGTTCGTTTATTACCGAGTGCTGGAAATGAAAACTCTTCAGGCAATTAAAATTCACATGAGTAATTTGGTTTATGAGTGCTGTATATACATCTGCCGTATAATTTCTCTCGGAAATATTGCCTGGTTAATTTATTAGGTAAGCCATTCAACAAGATTGTGTAAGTCGATGTGACCTAGGCCTATTGTTTTTCTCTTCTCAATGTCTGAATCTTACACCGATCCTGGGTCTGTTTTAGTTATTGCCGATCCATTGCTTGGAATTATGTCTTAGTTCTAGTCGCCAACCGGTTTGGCCGGTCAGTATACGTTGGGGCTACATGCATTTGATATTTTGAGTGAAACGCACCTTTGTTATTCCGTTGAGAGTTATTTTTCCTCAATAGTAGCTCCAATCAATTTGTTTTAGTACAAACCTTCAAAATGCACACTTATTTTCAACTTTCCCCCCGTATTTAGGTACTTTGCTGCCTTTTGCTTTTTGTGCTAATGAGAATTTCCATATTCATGAGCAAAACTGTGATGTCATCCCAGAAAGAAAGCCTAATGTTACATTGTTTGAAGGCCTACAAAAAATGCCATGCATATTTGCACATTTCATTTGACTAAAAATTGTCTTCTTTACTGATCTATTGTTGTTTATATGTGCACATAGCAATAATTGAGCACCGATACTTTTCTCAGAATTGTTTAAAGCAAAAAAAAAATGGGTTCACAATTTTAACCGAAAAATCTAATGAACTATGTCAATTGTCATCCCAGGATGACATAACATCAACAGTGCCCTCAGTTGTCTAGGAAAGCATGGGTAACTGGAAGTGTTTAACAAAGTGCACCTTTTCAGTGCATTTAACCAAATGGGAGTGTAAAAGAGTGTTCATACAATTGAAGAAGAGTACAAAGATGCAGAAAATATGTGTTTAAAGAGAAATTCATTGCGACTACCCTTTAATAAGTTCAGAGTCAAGAGAAATGTGTCGGTTCGTGGTAAGATTTTTAATTGAATAGGTTTTTTCGGTTCCAGTGTGTTACCGGATATGTGTGTCACCTGAGTAAGCTGTGAAATAAAAATACATGTACAAGAACACTAGAAGAGTCCTGCCTTGAGTCATCCATTCTAAAGCTGCTCTTCCTGTTTGCACCATTCTGTTTGTGGAAAAGGAAACAAACGCGAAAGAACAAAAATAATTTCATAAAATTATATCCCACGTTTAGAGGCAAGTCTGCGTTCAAGGATAGATGCGTGAACGGTAAACCGGATATACATCTTGGCGTACTTCCTCTGTAGGTGCTTGAGTTTTTCCCATCAGATTTGCCACCGGGCATCGTGCACAGAGAAAGGTTGGCATGGATATTAGCCTCGAGCTCAAAGGGGGCGCAATTTTCTCAGCAGCGGAAGCCCCTTTAGTTGGTGCTGAACGTCGATGGTTCACGAACTTACGCCTATAAAATGCATGGTTACGGTCGTACCCGTAGCAAAATAATGAACAGTCTCGACCAATGTGGCCTTTTCAACAAGTGAGAGGGTGCTTCTGCTCGAGTTGGATAACCTCCAGTGAAAGCAGTACAGTGCGCAGAATGGCAAAATACATCTCAAGCCCGGCGGGCTTGAGAGCTGAGAGCAAACGGGGACGTACGCCAATGACACAAGCAAAATTGGGAAACCAAATACACACAAGTGTACAACCAAGACCTTGAAATGAGTGACGTTGAACTATACGATGCATGGACTCCTTGGGGAGACTTTCGAGACACCCTGTCCCCAAACTGTCCACTACATGTGAAAACAGGAGGGGCGCTAGTTTTACGTAGCAAGAGCATTCCCTTGGTGAGAAACCATCGCTTGCACGTGCAAGCTTCTTGCGCAGGATATTATTCGTGGCAGGAAGTAACGTGACGCGGAAAGGTCGTACCCTTGGGAGCGACGTCGAAATTATATGACCTCCGCTTGTACAGCGAGTGCACGAGTTCGGTTTGAAATTTATCAGTGGTGTATGGCCGCCAAAATTGCGTTACGTCGTCCCGTCGCCACTACGCGACGCCACGACCTGACATACAGTACGGCTCTGTCGCGTCGTGCCGTTGCGTCACCTCCTTTCTCATTACTTTTAACGGAGACGTCGTAGTGGTACGTCGGGGCGACGGGACGACGCAACGCAATTTTGGCAGCCATGGAACACCCGTAGAAAACTACCCACAGCCTTGCCTGCGCTTTGACGGTGACGCTGTACAGGGCAGATAACAGCTCGTCCTTTCATAGTTCCTGCGTAATTCTGAGCATGCGCGCACACACTCAAACCTGACATAAACACACAGCTAGTCAGGATCAAAGATCGTATAGCGACGCTACGCGGCGCAAGATGGGGAACTTCACCATGAATACGCCTAAAACGTTGTTGTCACATAGGCGCCATTCTGGTTGGACTACGACTGCTCAGTGCATGTTAATGCGCAGGCGCAGGCGCTGCGACAGGCACGCACACACATGAACGTTCACACTCGAATGGCGCTCATGGTGATAACACCTTTATGGCCGAATTACCCATCTTGCGCCGCTACGCTGCGCTATATAATCGTTGGTCTGGACACCGGACCCGATGATTCTGACTACTCTACGAATCAAGGATCCGGTAGCACCCAATGTCCACCTGACCAAGACTGATGGAATTCCTCCAGTTTTTCCGGAAATAGCCAAAGTTCCGAAGTCGTCCAGTTTATATTTGGCATGTTCGGATGGTACTGTTGGTGTTCGGTTATTCCAGGCCGAGTAGGTAGGCTAGCTGTTATACGTAAACTCCGGTATCCTAGTGGCAACTGTTTATCCTATACCAGGCAAGATATGGGACGGAGGGGTACCCCCCTTTACCTGTCCAAATCCTATACACACTCTAGATTATTGTTACCTAACACATCCCCCCTAGAAGTCTGTAAAGAATTCCTGAGATTCCCATCAAACAATGACCAACACAAAGGCGCGGGGGGGGGGTTCTTTCCGTCCCATATCTTGCTTCAAATAGTTTATCCTACAATATTTAACTGTATACACTGAAATCGAAGGCCTACTCGGTAATCTCTCTCGAGGAGAATCTAGGAGGAATAAGGACCGGATGACTACTGGCAACAATACACATACAGGGTGTACCACTGTAATGAAATCGAAAACACCCGGGCTCTCAACTTGTGACCCCCGACCCTTGCGTCATATCTATTTATATCCATGGGTGATTCCTGACCTAAGATTTTTTTATTAAGAGTCGTCAGGGAATCGTTGGGCATGGAACCAGACTAGTCACACAGCGAGCCTCGGAACCCTCTCGCGGTCCGCCTACGGGTATTTTTGAAGAGGCCGTCCTATCACGCTCGATAATAATTGGAAGAATGATTCCTAAACTGAAACCACCCCATGAAACATTCATGTTGGAATTTTACCTTTGTCTTCATCAACTAACATTTGGGAAAAGTCACCTTGAGATCAGTAAGAACGAATTTTAGGAACGATCTTCATTTCTGGCAATATCATTCCCAGGTCTCCTTGTTCATGTATATTTGTTTTCAATGCCTGTGCTAAAACGACAACGTTGCAAAGATTTACCTATTAGCAGTTGATGGGTTCGGGATTCCATTGAGTTGACATGACGCAGTTCTTATCAGCAAAGGTTAGCTAAGTATTACAACCTTTCGTAAAACTATGTAATGGCTTTACGTTTCTTTCCTTGTAAATTTAAAAAAGCGCAAAATATTTTGATCTGTTTTTATTTTGACTTTTACCGACACACTACCATAACGTTTAATTCCGTAAATGTTCATCTGCGTACGAGACCGCCCGATTGCAATGCTCTTCATGTATTATTTTAGGAAGTGACGGGCCTATTTTGGCAGGATATTTCTCTTTTTGGGTCAGGTATTTCAGTTTCTATAAATTGATATGTTAGCAGATTGTTTCAAAAGGCCTTTTTCAGAGTTTGATTTTTTATATAACTGAACGAAAAATTTTACAAATTCTACATTTTGGCAAAGTTTTTTCCATCGAAGGGTTCCGGAAGCACGCAGTCATGGGTCAACTTTCAGGCTCTGTGGCGAGCAACTCCAGCTTAACCGTTATGAGCTGCTGGGGGGCCGTTATATTTGCATGCCGCCCCCATGCGTCTCCAAAAAGTCTCCTGTTGACACGCAATGTGGCCTATATAGACCCCATGCTTTCCTTCTTCGTGTGAAACCCCTTTTGGCTCCCGGAAAATTTGTTTCAAACTCTTGCAGACAATTCGTGCCTCGAATCAGCAATTCATCGTCTTACATAGGTGCACTTACACAAACTTGAAGTAGTGAACATGAAAGTGATCAATGGGCTATAGATAATTCGTTTCCTCTTCGCCGACGGTTAGGAACTCTGAATGAGAATTGCTAACGTGGCGGTTTCTTTATGCCCGAAAAGAAATTGTTCGATTGCCGTAACTGCAAGGACTGACGGTAGTGAAAATCATGTACCAGGGCGCGTTACCATGGCACTTGCTGTATCAGTTAGGATTGACTGGAGGCTATTGATTCTGTATGTAGGGCAAGGATTTCATCACAGAACCACTGTTGATGACACTCTTATGCTTGGTCCAAAGTGGAGGAGACTACCTCAGCACCTAAACGACTGTTGCCTTGAAGCTAGAGTGATAGAATGACGATATATAAAAACGGATAACTTGGCTGATCAGTATTAACGAGAGATGAATTGTGTCAGTCTCCACTTCATAGATTTTTTTTTCGCTACTCAACGTAGCCTTCTCGTCGGGAGCAAAAGTAATGTCTTTTGTTGAATGGTGAACAGCTTTACTGCAGGAATCGGCGTAGAAAGGTTATTTTAGTCACATTCATTTCAAGCGAAACAAATAGAGTTCAACTACGCACCGTGTCGCATTCTGCAATCATTCGCGAGACAGGCTGATAATTTCTCCGTGCCGGGCATAAACTAGGCTGATGTGAAACGTCCGCGTGTACCTGTAACAGCCGGAAATTGCACTATTTATGCCGACGGAACAATATGCATCACTTATGGCGACCCAAATCGCAGTGCGCGTAATTCTTGCTCTTGTGATTCAGGCCGGGTTCCAGATTAGCGTGGAGGGCAAGTGCAACATCACCATTGCTAAGCTGCGGAATGAAGCTCGACGCTGTCAACCTCCCTGGCTTGTGTGGGGAAATCATTGCTACTTGAGTATTGCACTGGGGTCGAGTTACTACAATTTCTACGATGCCGAACGCAGCTGTCAGCGGTTTGTCCAGCCTGGTGGGGGAGAGGTTCACCTTGCGTGGGTAACCAGCGGGGAAGAAAACCAGTTCTTACGATTGTACGCGACTGCCGCCGGGAATCCCGGTTTCTGGATTGGATACCAATTCGTCACCACACGGTTCAGCTGGGTGGATGGGACCACTGAGATCGGGTACGAGAACTGGGCTGACGGAGGCTACGCAGCAGGTGGAGGCCGTTGTGTGGCTGTCTGGGGAGGTCTGTGGTATTCTTCTTGGTGTTCCAATGCCAACGGTTTCGTGTGCAAAATGGCGATTGCACAATATTGAAAACCATTTTCTCTACAAAGGGACCAAATTGAAATACATGTATGTATCTAAAAGATGACTGAAAGGGTAGGTTTTGAGCAAATTCATAACCACATCTTAATTATAATCTCACTGTACTAATTCTTACAAACGGCTCACTGGAAACATTGCAGTACAGAAACAGCTTTGTCAAAGGTTCACATAATCTTAATGGATGTGAATTCTTAACATGTTACCTTGTTGGTATTACTTGATCTGAGTGCTGCGTTTGATAGAGTTGACTAGATAACGTCCTGTATGTGTTAGACTCCTATTTAAATTTGACGTATCGTGTACACCTTTGGATTGGCTTTGTTAATATTTATCCAGAAGCCACCAGCGCATGTCCAGGCATGTAAAGTATTACTCGATGTCCGATAAATCACCATCTAAATTGCGGGGTCTCACAGGGATCTTGTTTGATGGGTCCATTGTTCTTTCCTTTGTACTCATCTATACTGTTTGATATGGCTAACCGCCACTTTCCTAGTGATGTTCATCGTTATAAAACGATACCTGACTGTATTTTTGGTACTTTGGACAGGCTGTGACTGCTGTATATTGTATCCATGAAATACGGCAGTGGGTGTTACGCGATAAGTCTGATGATAAATGAATCCAATTTCTGGCCAGTGCCCCTATAGTTTCTTGTGGTAAAAGGCATTGTTCCCCCCCCCCCGCGAAAAATGGTGAGACTGTGTAAATCTTTGCCAGGAACGACTCCCTGTTCTCTTTGGGCTTGCATCGGAGAGCAGAATGGATAAAAAAATACGGTTGAAAAATATGGCCTTTGTGGCTGAGAAAGTGAAGGATCACCACTTGAACAAGGGCTACAATCAGGCTTTGGAAAAATTACTTCCTGGGGAGTGATTTTGTTTTGTGGGAATAAATAAAGATATCATCGGTCAAAATTGAAAGATTAGGGACCAGACAATAATTTACTTTGTGTTTCAGAAACCTCAGGGATGTTGGTGTGCATGTTATTGGGCCAAGAACAGTACCAATTTTGAACTATTTTCAATGAGGCTTGAATTAGTGGAATAAACCCCTAGTCTCTTTGTGTTGTCCGCAGTAGTGTTATTTCAGCGTACATTTTCATAGAGCAAAATATTTTTTTGGTTCCCTAACAAAATTTGTCGTTCCCTTAAAAGTATGGTTGTTCCCTCATCAAAATTTGTTGTTCTCCCAACAAACTTTTTTGTTCCCTCAACAAAAACCATTGTTTCCTCGACAAAACCTGTTGTTATACCACGGTCGTAGTCAATTTTTATTGGTCGCGAACTGATCACGTGATGTGCCACAAGCGCGCTTGTTTCATCCACGCGTCGCGCCCACTAACGATAAAATGATGGGCAACTGTGATCGTTCTCCCAGTTGATGTGTCTTGTCTTCTGCGTTGTAATTCGGGTGTAATTTTGGGTACGAGGGTGGATAGCTGCGATGGTACGAGAACGCACCAATTATTAATAGGAGATGTGCTCTCTGTGGAGGACATTAAAGCACTGTTGCTGTTCGTATGCGCCACTCTCTTCACTCTGAACATGGCGCTCATGCCACTTTCTCTTTTCGTCTGCTCTTGTCAGGACTTGTCAGGACTTTTCAACAGTATTTGGTGTAAATAAATTCTTGAAATTCTGATCGACGAACCCCCCAGTGCTTTATGAATCCCAGGTTTCTCTGTTTGTTATAAATCCTACACCCCCCCAGAGGTAAACAAAGAACATCACAATCAATAATTTCCCTTGAAATTAATATCTAATTCATTGTTCACGTGTTTCAATTTGCCAAAGTGTTTTTAATTTATCTTGCATAAGATCGTTCCAGTGAAATCTTTGACCATGGTGTAACAAGTTGTTCCCTCAACACAAACGGTTGTTCTTTCAACAAAATTTGTTGTTTCTTCAATAAAAATGGTTGTTCCCTCAGCAAACTTTGTTCAACAAAGTGCGTTCGCCGACACTTCATATACATTTTTTTTCCTACTATGTCCCTCAAAAAAAAAAAACCAAACAAACACCGCACTGGACAGACTAGTTTTTAGTGGGTGACACGGGTCAATGATGCAGTGCGCACGAAAAGTATATGCGTGGATTACTACAGCAAATAACTTAACTCAAAATTATAGTGGCCCAGGAGGGACATCGCCATTGACGTCAGTATTTGCAATCAAATTTACGACCCTGTCTTTGGTCGCAAATATTGACGCCAATATTCAAGACCGAATTCACGACTTGCTCTCTGTTTTTTGTCTAAGTATTTAACCCCCCCCATCAAAATGAACTTCATTACGTGCTATCTCAATACTTTCGCAAAGGGCACGACGGACAACATATTTCCTCTTTGTCACACCTCTGTCTTGAATTCTTTTTGTTCATTGGCTCGGGACAATAACGTGAAGGCGTGACATTAACGATTGTTACCTTCTGTGTAGGATAGGAGTTCATGTTGTGCAAAACCCATGGAATCCGTCACAGTAGGCGTGACTGCATCTGCATTTTACATTCACCCTATAGTCATTACATCAGCCAATGTTGTGATATCAGGCACGCGCAAACATGCGCCCCCGCACATACGTGTACAATATAATGCAGGGCCGCTAACTGAACGATTTCTTTGTAGCCTTGAATTTCCCTTTGGAAAACAAGTGAAAAATATGATAAAAAGAGACACATGCGTCTGTTGGGTTTTCAAACGACATATCCCACTTCACGGCACTCAGCACTAGTCAACGATTCTATGTTGAGGGCGGCCTTCAAAAAATTCGCTACTTGCTTGGTGGCGCTGTGCACAATAACATTCAGCTCTGTGTTGCGGCCATGTGACAAAATGCGCGGAACGGGACGTCGACAGCTAGATGAGGTCAGTGACGGAGGTTGTTCGATTGTCGCGCTATTTCTGAATGAGATACATTCAAGAACAAATTGGGGAGATATTCGAGGAAACGATGTGAATAACATGATACATGTACTTGTACAGACTTTGAGGCCGACACTCAAATGTACTTCAGATGTCGTTTTGGACTTTATGTGGCTTGTGAGTGATTGTTAAGAATATTTTGATTCTGTTGACAACTTTAGGCCTTAAACATCAAAAATAGGAACATGTTTAAGTCACAACTCAGCCATAGCATAGGCGTAAGCTTTACCTCAAATACTGCATGGATGATTTTGTGCAATGGTAGAAAGGTATTGCGGGAAGGAAAATGGAGCAAACAGTGCCTTGTTTTCCATCCCACAAGGCACAATGCCTTTCTACATTTACCTTGTACAGAACAACTCATCATGCTCATGCTATCATGGCTGTGTGCTTATGTCAGCAGTTGCAATCAGGCTCAGCCAGTAGGCCTACAAGCCTTTTTCACGTTTCATGTGACCATGCTCAAAACATTTAATAGAGGGGAACAAATTCATGACAAGAACACTGTGTAGTTTTTTACGAGCTGCTGCTCGCGATTGTTATTGTTGTAGACATTCCCGTCTAGCTTTGTTCACTTACTTGCCCGGGGGTGCTAAAATCAACATGGTGACGGGCCTATAGTAACCAAGTAAACCCCGTCCCTGTCAAAACGGCGTCCGGTCCGCCCCTTGTCGATTTTATCACTTTTTGCTTATTTTGTTCTGGTAACACCAGCCTCAATCATATTGATAAGGAAGTACCGGTGATGTGGCTAGGCCGAGGGCCCAATTGATTTTGTACAAAATCATGGAAGTAATACCCTGTTGAATTTTGATTGAATTGGTACTGGCCCTCTCACTTTTTACCATCACTTTTTACCATCAAGAATTTCAAATGAGTACTGTATTTTTAAAGATTATGCAATGATAGAAAGCTTCCCATTGAAATTTTAAGTATGATGTACCGGTAATTACATGTATGTGTCAATCCATCTTCTCCGGTTGCTTTACATGGATTCAGTGAATCTGTTGCTACATGCTGAAGAAGAAGAAATACCATAACAAGGACAATCTTCATCGTTTCTGACCGCAATAATTCCAGCAGCCGGGGATGGATATGTACATGTAGCATGATGGCGTGTGGGTTTCTTTGAATAGGTACTGCCTGTCTATACTCTTTGTACTTTGCAGTGGGCCTGCTGTACCCAGTCAAACAAAATTACACAGGTAAAGACCTGTTGGAGTTTGTGTGATTGGGTACTGTTGCAGCAGGAGGTACTGTTGAAGTCTGTGGGATTGGGTACTGTGAGGTAAGAGTGTTTTCCCAAGGTGATGAAGTTTTTGTGATTGGGGAAGGTTAGGTCCAGCAACCCTTGGGTGGTCAGGGTTAATAATTGCAAACTTCCTTGAACACCAATTTGTGCATTGGTAGATATGTGTACTTTATTAATGCTGTCTGTCTCCTTTTCTTGAACGGAGTGGGGGTAGGGGTACCAATATGTTGGTCATATTTGTGTGCTAGGCCTAGAAATTTATGAAAATCAATTTACCAAAGGCCTATCATGCAAGTTAACCCCAACTCCGTTCAAGAAAAGGAGACAGACAGCATAGAAAAATGGGTTTATTTCATTGGCCCACTGTGCTGTGTATTAATAAAGTACGCATATCTACCAGTGCACAAATTGGTGTTCAAAGAAGTTTGCTAAATGCATTTAGGCAGGTTGACGCGGTGGTTCTTTCCTCTCCTTCCAACTTTGTGGTCCGTGTTCGAAGCCTGGCATGGTCCACACGTGGGTTAGGTTTTTAGCCCCTTACCTGATTCTGTGGGCTTTTACCCAGATTGTCCTGGGGTTTTCCTCTACCTTTAGCTTGCGAGCTACTGTGCCTAGGGCCCTTTTGAGGAATCCTTAGTGCTATTACCAAAAACGATTATAACGTTGTTCATTCACATGTACTTCTACGTGTCAGACTGATAAATATTTCCCACAAATCTTGCCTTCTCTGAGGCTCTGCTGCTTGATGCTACCATTTCAATGGCAAATGATCAAACTAGTCACTTCATAAACTGCATACGTGTACAAATCCTTATAGTTACACTAACTACGCATCTGACCATTCACGGTACTTATGGGTTAAGGAATTGATTTTGACAAACTATCCTGCTTAGGAACATACGTACCCCAACCCCACAGCACCATAAATGTCCAGATAATTTTGTTTTCTTATCCAGGTGAATGTGTAGTGCCAAGATGCAACAACTTTCAAGGGTGAAATCTTCACTAAGCCTGCAGCCCCAATCGTGCTTGAAAAGTTTCACTGATTGGGTAGGGGCTGTGGTTGCCATGACTGCCGCCATCAGTGGGAACCAACGCCACAACAATATGCATCCATGCACCATGAAAGGCACAGCAGTCTGCAAAACGTACAATGCTTTTGTCTGTAGTAAAAAATCTCTCCTGTTGGGATGGCGAAGATACTCTGCGAGACTGAAATACACAAAAGCAAAGAACTTCTCAAAGTTGGTCCACTCCAAAACAGTACTGCCCATTGCTCCTGGTAGGACTTCAACGGTTTTGTCAGGTCGTGCGATACGTGTAGGCAAGTCGTCATCCATGCTGCACGACTACTGCGCTGGGAGCATCCTCAGTCCATCAAATACCCAAAGACTTGCAAGCCCCAAGCCATGGACATCTCCACCGAGACAGGGCTGCATCCCCGACAGAACACTCAGCACTTCTAGCACGTCGGCACCAACGCGCACGACGTTCAACTCGGTGGAGGAGGTACAGGTGCCCACATTGACCGATATGAAGCGGCACCTGAAGAATGCGGAAATTGATTTCCAGACGGGCTATACCTGCTTGATGGCGGCCTGCCCGTTCTGCCGTGCCGCAAGTGCAGATTCACATCGCAGAGATGCTCAAACAATGTACATCAACATGACAACTGGTACGTTGACCAAACAGATCATGAAAATACTAACCCCCTTCGTAGCTTCCTTGTTCACATTCTTTGTAATATATTGAAGAACATGCTTTGGTGTATAAGGCTGTGCCTGACTTACTTTGCTTGAGGTTGGAATCACACATGTGTCTGTGATTGTGGCAGCAGCCACTGCCCAAAGAGTCATAATGTAATCCCAAGCCACTACTGTCTATTTTGGACATGGCCTAAGTCCATAGTTGTAATTTTGTGTGGGAAAAAAACAATGATCATACTGGAGTGCATGGGTCGATGCATTTTCAACACACAAAACAAGGCTGGAGAGAGGTAATACCAGTACAATGTACGTGTGGGTTGAAGTGGCTGATTCAAGGCAACAGCCTGTGGCCAACAGCTGGGCACGAACCCCCATACCCACTGAATGTGAGTGAAAAACCTGAATGCTCATTGACAGAACAGATTTCCAGGTTAACTGGATTATTTGGCTGGAATTGTTTTGTTTGACCAGGCCACTGTGTCTGCCAGTGCACCCGGGTCAGTGGCAGTTGGCAGAGCCTCCAGGACAGCATGGCCGTGGCCCAGCAACGAGGCTGCCCGGACCCATCCTCCTTCCCGAATCCCACTGCCACTGCTGATGAGGGGGACGTGAGGGGTCACAGGTTGGGCCTGGCCAGGGTCCAGGAGGTGTGGGAAGGAGCCATGGAGCTGAGCTTGTGCAAGGGAGCCACAATTGACCGGCTGCGGGCCACCATGGGCATAGAGGTGAGAAGTAGATCCTGTGACCTGGACATTCTTGCAAGCCAGGGAAGTTGTTACCATGTACGGTGTGTCATAAATACAACCCCCGGCAGAGTGTATCAAAATGTTTAACCTAGTGATTAATTAGTGCATGATTGCTCCTAGAGGGATTTAATAATCTCTGACCAATAACACTGTTGGTTTTCAGAAAGTTTCATAATCCAGAACAATGTCAGATTGGCATACGATTGTCTCATAGTGGTACAGATTTGAATCAGATCCTTTTGATTTTCTTGCATAGCAAATCCCAAGGGACACTCTGGAGCAATTCAATATAAAGTATTGCAAGAAACAGCGGGCATTCGTTCTGCCCTTATACGGTCACAACAAACAGCTGCAAGGGGTCAAAGTGCTAGAGGTCAAGAAGGTCAAGGAGGGATTTGAAGTCGCCGAGATGCTGTACCCAAGGTCAGTGGGAGTAGATCAACTTTCCTGCAAGCTGGATTTCTGCCGGTTGATGCCAGGAGATACCCGATTTCTCTCAATTATTTGCCTTCTGTCAAACAAAATTTTATTTTACTGAGCACTTTAACTGTACTTTTACTTTTACATCGGTACCCTGTGTTTTGTGAAAGTGAAGGGTCTGTTCAGTTCTAACCTCATCAAAGGCTTTCAAAAACGGGGTTGGAATTCAGTAAAAATAGGGCGTTAAGGTTTCCAGAAATTTTGCATCCTGTTCAAAGGAAGTGAAAGTAACGTTTTGGATCATGTTTTCCTATGTTTAAGTTTTCAATTTTGTTTCGGTCCATTCAGACGTGACCAGAGCGGCTTGTTTGGTTACCACCTCATTGGCCCACGGGATGGAGAGATGGTCCTGGTAGCCGGTGTCTTAGATGCTCTAGCTGTCCATCAGATGACTGGAGGGACAGTACTCGCTCTTCCTAATGGCAGTGCGTCCTTGCAGCAAGAGGTATCAAATTTTCACTTGTTCCCGGTTAAGCTGTGTCGGAAATGGACTTTATGAGAGCTACAGCTATTGTCCCTGTGTTTGTAACTGGCAGATCTAGCTTTGGACACAAGATTCGGGTGAGGCCTTAATTGGCCAGAAGAGCCCATGGAAGTGGTTACCAACTGTACATTGCAAACCTGAAAGTTTGGCTAAGTTTCACACAAAGAAGAACTGTTGTGTTCATAATTCTTGTCCAATTCTTGGTCCGAACTCAGTTTTATTGTAACACTATTTTGCCATATATAAAGCAGCAAAGGCTTTGCCTATTGTGTAAATACATGTACCTCATGCAGTTCTGTGGTCTTTGCCTAAGATTCATGAGAATGATTCTTCTGTTTGATTTCCAAGCTTCTCCCACTGTTGGAGCAGTTCCACAAGATCACCCTCTGGTTTGGCAACGACATGAGGTCTTGGGAGGCCGCTAAGCAGTTTGCTCGCAAGCTGAACACAAAACGCTGCTACTTCATCAGGTGTGGCATGTCAGTCAATGAGGAACCATTGAGCATGACATACTGTTTTACAAGTTTCTACAAGCAACAGTTACATCATATGGGTCATTCTATAAATTAGGGGCCCAATTTTTTTGTCCCTTTTACATCTGAAATGTGATTTTGTGAGTTCAGAACACAGATTGATGAATTGATGCCAATTACCAACAAAACAAATAAAAATATTTTGAAATCAATTTCAGTGATATTTCCATGTCAAATTTACACAGTTAAGGTGTAACAGGAACACAAATATGTCACACTGTTATACCCTGAGTTTATGGAATGACCCATATGTGTTGTATGGACAAAACAAGATTTGAGCCTCCAAATTATATATTTCCAAATATTCAAAATGGTTTCTGCAGTCTCTTAGTTTCTGTTTTTCTCACTATCAAAGTTTACATGAGACTTGCCAATGTGAATATTTCAAATTGCTCTTCCCCAAGAGTTACGCCGTATACCACCCTGTGCACATTTGGGTCTGTGAAATTGTGGAAAGAAATCCTCCAGATTACTTGAGTTGGATTCAAGCCCACTGCTTTCTCCGGACTTGGTCAGATACCTCCCTCCTTTTCAGATATCATTCAAGTTGATAATGTTCAAGAATAGCCAGTTTTTGAATCAGCATGGACGCCACATCATTTTCACCTTGATTGATAATCCAAATTGTTTTTCACCCATACTTGTTGAAATATGTGACCAAAAGGACAACAGACCATTGCAAACTTTTATTTTGGGTAGTTTCAAGTGAAATGCTTGTGCCATTCCAAGAAATCTTTATGCAGCTGAAACTGACGTGCATAGCCTCTGGTCATAGCAAGAAATGCAGTGGTGGCACTTGATTACGGATTGCTTATCCACGGTTACTCAGGCCTCTGGATTGCCACCCGCCAGCCCTGGTGGCCCTACAACAGGGATTGAGTCTGGGGAGCATCCTCAAGCAGGCCAACCCCGTCAGTCACAAGTCCATTGTGTCCTTCCGGTCGCTGCGGGAGGAGGTGCTCGGGGAGTTGTCTCATTCAGAGCAAGTGGCCGGGGTGAAGGTGAGGGGATTTCATGCCTGTCTCAATTCCAACTCGCTCCACCTTAATGAGGAATTTCTTCTGAAACTTGTAGTCAATTTTGAGATTTATTTTTTCATGTGACCTGCCTTAGCAAAATGGGTCTAATGTGAAAAACAAACTATTGCCATTTAAAAACACACTGAACCAAACTTTGATTTGCTCTTTATGTTGTGTCTTGGTGATTGCCTGGTTTCTGGCCATGCCCCTTTGCATTTATTGGTAGTCTTTCTAATGATTTTGGGAATGGGCTGTTTTGCCAGGGGCAGCACATGTCCGGGCTTAAGTGCATCACCGTGCCTGGTCCAGAAAGTTCAGTTTCATGATTTCAAGCACAGACGTGTGCTAAGCAAAAAAGAAAAAATTTGCTTAGCAAAAGTGGGTCGCCAGCTAAAATGAAATGTGACGTGCGTTCCTCGTGACGAGTTTCCGGCCGATTTCTCCTGGGCAGATAGATTTGCTGAACATCATATCACTTGCTCGGCAATGCCTTTAACTTAGGCCCACAGCTGTTGCCCAATCATCTGAGTTCCAGTTTCTTTCACTTGTGTGGGCTCCATACCAATGAACTATTTAGCAGTAAAGTTTGCTTTTTTGTATTAACAGTGGAAGCGATTTCCTTTGATGAACAAGTTGCTGAAGGGTCATCGGCGTGGAGAACTGTCGGTGTTTACGGGGCCCACAGGGTCAGGGAAAACCACCTTCATGGCTGAGTACTCCCTAGATCTCTGCACACAAGGGGTAGGGGAGAAAACAGTTTGTGAGAGGGATGGGGAGGGGTGTTGTTTATTTGTTTCCCCTCTCTTTTAAAAAAAAAATTAAGCAAGATCAACCTGTAAGCAGATTATAGGCTTTATCAAAAACGGTGTGGGTACAAAAAGTGGCTCCTAAAAAGCACCTTACATGTTCATCTTGTAAAAATGTGACCAACCTAGGCAGTGACGTACGGGTATGTCTATATCTGTGCAGTTATTTCAAGGAGCCTACATCTAAATGTACATGTATGTACCAATTCATACTCAACTTTTTCTGTGTAAATTATCCAAGCACTAAATATAAAACCTTGGCATACCATTCAGAAAGGCCTGTTTTTAACATGCCAAAAATCACAAAAACTGTTGAAAGGTTTCTACTTTGCAAAATCTATCGTTGGTTTTATTTCCACCCTTTGTGTGATGGAAAAAACGTAAAAATTGCCTTTTCTGTATCTTTAAAATCACCCTCAAAGTATTCTGCACTCGGGTAAACAGCAATATACTGATCATTAGAACAGGAACAAATCTGCTGTGACAGCCAGCAACAAGTTCACAGGAACAGTGCCGTGTTTTTAACTTCTTTCTCTCACTCTCTGCTTTCCCATCCCAGGTCAACACACTTTGGGGAAGTTTTGAAATCCAGAATGTTCGTCTAGCCAAGGTCATGTTGACACAGTTTGCACAGTAAGTGAGAATCATAAATGCCATTGGTAGGACCCTGCTATACCATAGGTCGGTGAGATTCTCTTGTTATTTTCCCTTTTAATTCCATTGGATATGTAAAAAAAAAACGCTTTTACTTGTTTGTAAACTTTTGAATCAGTTTCAAACACAATTAATCAGACGGCAAAGTTCTTTTGTCTCAAGAAACATGTAAGTCAAGCCCATTCTTAGTGAAACTAAACTTCTGTAATTTCCATCTTTCAATATTTCAAAGTGAGGTGAGAAAATATACAAAATTATCTGCCAATTTGAAATAGAGTTAGAACTGCATCATTTTCTTTGGTTGGATATTTTAAATCTTCAAAATAAAAGGGGCTGTGAAATGAGCATGACAAATATCAACTGGCCCAATTTATTGTCTTGTACAGCTACCCTTTCTTGGTGCTCTGTAAACGACTGCATTTATCTACAGCTTCTGCTAATATAATGCTCAAGGAATTCTTTTTGGAAACTCGTTTTCCATATGCAGCAAGGTATGAGATGGAGAGAACCCCCCCTGCTTTGTGTTGGTCATTGTCTCGCAGGAATCAGGGGAATTCCTTTCAGACATCTTGGGAGGATGTGTTAAGTAACAATAGTCTGGAATGTGTATAGGGATTGGACATGTTAGGGGGGTACCCCTCGGTCTCATTTCTTGCTGGGTATATCGTTTTCATATACCATTCAGAGCAGTTGACTTAAGTATTTTTGGCCCAAAAAATGGTTTGTCTCTGGTCAGACTGATGTTCCGAAATTGATGCGGCGATGGGGCTTTTATTTTTTTCCTCCGGGTTTGGATTGTACAGACAATTGCAGACACATTTTGTAGAGTCATGGGACTAGACCAGCTTTATTGTGATTATAAACTGACAATAAACAACTTCATGTCTATAGTCTGCTGTCATTGGTCAACATCGATCTCCTCGCAATCTTTTGTCCTAAGTAAAAGATCAAGCTGCCCACAAAAAATGTTGAGGCAGTGTGGCAATAGAGGGCGCTGTTGCAGGTCTCGCAGAGAGAAAAAAAATAGACGTGCATGCTTGAAATCGATGTGCGTGCTGACCAGAGACAAAAGACTTTAGGGGGCCTTTATGTCCCTTTTTTCTGTGTGACTAGCAAGTCAAGTCCAAGGAGTTCACGCCTGTGTAAGCTGTTCCTCTTGCTTGTCACAGAGTCAACTTAGAGAAGAACCTGGACAAGTTTGACAAGTGGGCAGACAAATTTGAGATGTTGCCTCTCTACTTCATGACATTCCATGGCCAGCAGACACTAAAGGCCGTTATTGAGGTATGAGAAACCGGGGGCCTCTTCTGCCCGCTGTCAGCTTTTACAGGGGTGTGAGAAATCAGCTTTTAAGCTGATTTCAGCTTTTTTTGGTGAAGTTGTTCACCCTGAATTTCAGCTTTTTGTACACCCGGTCTGTACAGAAGCACAGGAACTTTTTACATTTCACCTTTTTGCTAGCTGTTTTCAGCTTTAATTTTAAGTGGCCACTCACACCCCTGCTCTTAGGATTTTTTTTATTCGCAAGGTGTAATAAACAGATTAAACTCAGTCCTAGCCTAAATGCTGTGTAGAATTATTGAAAGAAGAATCTGAAAACAACCAGGGTATTCTTCTTGCCTGATACAGGTAGTGTGAGTGTCACCTGTTTGAATAAGATAGCAACAATTTGAAAAATGGATTTGCGCCGGGGATGGAATTAATTTGGGATTTTTTTTGCCCTGCCTGACGTGTGGGGCAGGGCCAAAAATCCAAAATCAGTTTTATCCCTGGCACAAATCCGTCTTTGAAATAGTTGTTCACGGCACCCACTGCTATATCTGATTCAAGCCAGCTAGCCGACACCAGCAAGCTTGGTGGTCGATTGGTTAAGATGTCTGTACTAGTAAGCAGGATGGCGTCACACAGAAACGAGATGGTGGCACGCCTGTTCATTCATATGCATGCGCATGAAAATTATCACGTTTGAAGTAGGGCAGTGCACAAAAACCACAGCAAGAGTTACAAAAAAATGGGAAAATTGTCTTCGGGGTACACTTGAAAAAAGGCCTGAAATTTCCCAGCTGCCCTATTGTGAAGGAGTGATCACAGCTTGGCCCATTTCATCCGACCCCTCCGTCCACACACAAACTCGGAAAGGGAAGTGGTGAGGAGAGATTGTGCTCGAACAATTATACTTTTTATCTTTAGATTCGTTTGAGGAATGTCTCATCACTGTCCTGCAGTTCCGAGATGGAATGCTTTCAGATCAAGGCTACTCAGATGAACTCTCATTGTGAGGTTGGCGGCTCAAGGCAAATCACTTTGATTGGATAAACAGATCTTTGTCACACGTGACCCGCTCTGTGAATATGAATCACAAATCACCAGGGTTACTGAGTCCTTTAAAAGAATCTTGCAAAATGGAAATCAGTAGGAATTGTCAACATCCTTTTACAATGGTAGTGTTGTCCACTGAAAACTAATATCGGTACGTGTAAAAGACTTTAAAAAGAAATTTCAGTAAACTCTAGCGGAGAACAAGTTGCCTGACATTCACCTTGTCATTTTCCCACCAAGTGTTTAATTTTGAAATTGTGCCAACACTTCGCAGCTGTAAGCAGCTGTAGTACCTGCGGCAATATTCTGGTAAACATCCGTATCAGTGCCTACCAGTTGCCAACCAGTTTACTTTTTTTTTTCATTCTGTTAATCGTTAATCTCGGAGTTCAACCGTGCACAGTTTCAACAGGAAATCCGGGATTTCCCCGCAGGAGAGATGGGACTCGGCACCACAAATCTTGGATAGCCCTGCTGCTTTAGTGTTGATCGGGCCAGTATGGACATGTTCCTGTTTGTTGCGGAAGTCGCATTATCCGGATGTGTAGAATTAATGGATAGCATAAGACCTTAAGCCAGTGGTCTTAAAATTTTTTTCAGATAGGAAACTGCTTGGATCATTGATCTCTGGGGTTTGAATTTGGCCTAGCAGGTGCTTATGTCCAATGGAGTTCAGGAGAATTGACGTACATTGGGGAAGATTGTGATTTTGTTAAAGTGGCCTTATGTTGAAACTGGTTGCATACGACAGATTTTAGTCTTCAGCTGCAAATTTATTAATGACATGCTGGCTGCAGTTCTTGTAGTTTTAGACACCAGTTTGTTGGTTACAGATTCTATACAGTTATGTGTTCATTTGACAATCGTAAAACCTATTTCATTTGACAATCATAAATTGGTAAATTTACTCTTACAAAGATTTCTCCACTGGCTTTTTCCTTAAAGTTTATTCAAAGGGGGAGTTTCTTGTCTTCCACCTTTGCCGTCTGGGACTGATTCCCGGCCCAGTCCACATATGGATTGGGTTTCTGTCCCTATCTGATTCAGTGGGTTTCACCCAGAATATCCCTGTGGAGTTTTCCTCCCTCTTTTAAAACTGTAACTGCTTCTTATTGTCTCCGCTCTTCAGATTTCTTCAAGGAAAAAATAATAATAATAGAAATGGGCAGAGCAGATGCTAACAGTGTAAATGAGAAGCTCAGGGTGTCCCTAATTCACAGATGAATGCACTGTGGTTCCAGTTATGTAAATACATGTATAAACAAAATGTCTCAAAGCTATGCGAAAGGCACATGTAATCTCCGTTACGAAAGATCTTGTTTTGTTTGATACAGGCTATGTCCCACGCTGTGTATGTGCACGACATTGAGCATGTCATAGTTGATAATTTGCAGTTCATGGTGGGCTATTCCGACAAGCAGTTTATGTTGGAGCGCTTCGCCATGTACGACCACATCATTGCCGCCTTCCGCAAGTTTGCCACTAACAACAACTGTCACGTGACTGTCGTCATCCATCCAAGAAAGGTTGGGGCTTTTGGATTTTTTCTCCCCCATTAAATCATTCCCAACAACTAATTAAATGCATGAGGAACTTGGCTAGAGGATTTGGTACTTCCATAAAATACTGAGATTTCCAGGGAATGTTTGACAAAAAAATATCCAATGAAACTCCCCATAATCTAAAGGGATCATTTTGCTCAGTCACTATATTTTGAATTGGTAATAATTATATTAGTGGTCTAACCTTTTGATTAAAGTGTCCGTAGACAGATCAGGTTTGTGATGGACTTCGGCTGCAGCATTGACATTGACCACAGCACCTCGCACTAAAGTTGATCTTTGAACGGGCATATGTCTTTTTGGTGAACTTCTCAGGAGAACGCCTCAGAGGAGCTGCAGACTGCCTCCATCTTTGGCAGCGCCAAGGCCTCCCAAGAAGCCGACAATGTCTTTATCCTCCAGGACCGTAGGCTGACCGCGCTCAGAGGCCGCAAGTACATCCAGGTACTTGAACAGAAAAGACCAGTGTTGCAGTTGCCTAATTCACAATTAAACACTATTCACTAGTCGCTGCACACACTTCCACAAGCACTAGTCACTTCTAACAATTGGTGAGCAAGTACAAGGAAGTGTCATCATCACGATTCATCACGAGTTGGCAATGGCCAGAATTTCTGATATTTGCACTCCTGATGTATATATTGAGACTCATTATACAATACCTGCATGAATCCCCATCATCTGAATGGTGGATTGTTGATCACATGGAATTGAATTATTTGTAGCAACCTACAGCTTGCGCACAACGCGTGCATGATACACATGGAGAATGTAGAAAATTTGTAACAACTGTGCATTAGAAATGGATAGCAAACACCTCCGGATCGATTGGATAATGAACACCTCTGGATTGATTGCACTGCTGCTTCCTTGTGGTGGGGCTGTGGGGTAAAATATTCACGGCAACATGGAGGACTTAGATCCGATCCGACGTTCGCAATTTTAATTGATGGAGGAATTGACGAGCTTGTCAATGCACCTGATGCTGCCAGGGCTAAGAGACAAATGAAATATGCTACAAGTAAACCAATCAGATGACGAGGATTTATACAGGTGTTGTATGAAACAAATAAGGAATGTTTCATATTTGTGCGATCAAAGTAAGAATAATTGCATTCGGTGACAGATGAAGTGGTCTATTCCACTCGGCTTTGCCTTGTGGAATAGACTGTTTCATCTGTTACTTTGTGCAACTATTGTTACCGTAGCACTCATAAACATTCATTTTTTGTATATTGTTACATTTCTTCCACAAGCCAAGGGTTCCTGAAACTTCTGAGAAACTCTTAGAACTCACCTCTGAATACTTCTCAAGCAGTTGCAAGTACTTGTGAAGCACTCATCTACAACTGTGGTAATAATCCCCCTCAAAGGGCAAATGAAAGGTGCCAGTACTTGTACATGACAAATGATTTGCTGTGGCTGATTGTAGTACACACGGCCGGCTATGGAAGCTCCAAGCTAGTGGCTTTTATGCATTTCTTATAGGTGCATATGTAATATCCCGCCCAAGCCAAATAATTTGGATATGGCTTGCATATTGCTAGTTATGTACTGTCCATGTGTGTCATTTCTGGTATCTTGGCCTAGTCTCCAGTCTTGTTTTCATTGCTGGCCCCAGGCAGTTGTTGGGATTTTTGATATCTTGGCACTATCTGAGTTTGGAGCTTCGGGTTTGAGTGTTAAGAAATTATGCAGTCTCTTGAATCGAGACCCATAGGCTGAAATATCCTTGTGTCTGATGTCAAAACTGTGGTGTGAAAGAAATATCATTTGGATCCTGTTTGGTAACATTTCAAAACTGGCAGTGGAGCTTGAAACCAAAGAAAGTAATAAAGCCAAGATGGAGAAAAAAGGACCAATTACATGTAGATTGAAAGACTTCTGAGTTTCACATGAGGTTTGAAACTCATAATCCAGAGAAGTTTGACCCACTTGTGCCCTGTTCTCCCTCTCCAGTTATCTCCAGCCTGCCAATCTCCTGGCCAAACCCAGCGTCGGGCTTGATGTGCACCATATTCTGGGTCGTGTCGGGGCCAGTCCCAGGCTGGTAGAGGAATAAACAGTTTAGTGTTGGCACGGCAAGTGGATAGTTTCACAGGAATCTGCATTAAGCAGATATCTGGCCCTCAGCTTAGATTATCCCGTCAGCAAAGCGGGGAGTCTGTTTTTGAAGACATGTGACTCAATGAATCATGCCCAGAGTCACTGCAGGCAGATGTGCATACCTGCCCATCTCCACATTTTTTTGAGCACGCACATAAAGTCTGAGCAATCTGTGAAGGCAGGTTGTGTGTTGATCTTGAATCTGACTGCTGTACTTGGCCCGTTGTAGCACATATTATCCAGTGGCAGTGCCCTTGAGTGTTGCCGTTCGAAGTTGAGAAACACAGTGTTGTATAAGTATTGTTGAAATGACTTGTTAGAATCTGGATTTTAGGTGTTTATCATATGGTGAAAGTTGGCCCATGTATCTTGGCATTTCTGTGAGACTCGAAATTTCTGCCAATATCTTACAAGCTGTTCAGAGGGTGAAAAGAAATTACTGCCCGTCATAGTAGCAGTCAACAATTATGTCTGTCAGAATTGTTGACTGCTACTATGACGGGCAGTAATTTCTTCGTGTGTGCTCATTGGGCATGAATTACATCATTGCCGCGTAACGTTTGATAAGTGCTCAGTTTTTGTTTCGGACATGATAAGATAGAGTAAAGATCTGGCAGTACAGTTCACATCTGATTAGCTGACTGCAATCGGCCTTTCTTGGTTTTGGTGTACAAGATACTAAAGTTTCTAAAGTGTGGAAGTATAAAATGTCTTTAACCCTAACTACCTAGGATATGTGCGAAATTATATTAAAATTGGAGGGTTCAGGACTGATAGGGTTAAAAAGGAAAAAGAAGACATCTGGGTCATTCATTGAGGAGGTCAGACTGTAAGTTATAACAATTCTATTAAAGTTTGTTTTCATCTGAGATGACTACTCTCTCCGGTTTTTCCTCTGTCATCTTTTTTTTTCATTTTCAAATGGTCACTGAGAAATAAATGTTGACTTAATTTTGTGGAGACTTATTCTGAGGTGTAGTCCTTCAAAGAAGAACTGATGAGTTTAGAACATGTTAGAAATTTTTCAATTCTTTGTCGTCTTCACAGATTGTCAAGAATAGATTTGACGGTGACCTGGGCATCATGCCGCTGTACTTCAACAAAGAGACTCGGACCATGTCACCCCCATCCAAGTTGCGCAACAAGAAAGCTTACAGTGGGAAACTCCTCAAATTGGGAGAGACCAATGAACTGGAAGACTCGTACGAGCTGTTTGAGGAGTTGATGCTCATTAACAAGCAGGAGGATGAACTCGGAAGGGGTGAATGAACCAATCAGATGCAAGGAATTGGTGGATGGGGGGGGGACTCAGAGTCAAATTTTTTGTTAAATGTCATCAGAGAAGACAACTGTTGGGGTATTACATTTATTTTCAGTTCTCTATCTTTCAAGTTGGGTAAAAAGCCCTAGATATTTAGCCTGTCTCATCAGAAAGGCCATACAGGTTTTATAAGAAATCCTTTCATTTTAGGGTCTCATCTCCTTAAAAATTTAGCCCCCCCCAAAAAAAATTTGGTACTGGTTCCCTTGAAGGAAGATAGCTTGACGTGAAAGGGTTTGGAAAACATCTTGATTTCTTTACAACCCAGCCAGAACAACAGCTGAAGGAAATGGACCAATCACAGTAGATCTTTACTCATGATGCGTCAACATAGAGCTTCCATTGAGAAGAAATTGTCCAATCACAGAAGGCCTGTAATTTCACTTTTTGTAAAAGCAGCTGGTTTCAGTATGATACATGCAGTGCAGACGAAGCAAGGTCTTGTGTTGTACTGTAAGTCTAATAAATATTTTTAATAGTGCCATAAATATTTTAAGTATAGATTGAAGTGAATTGCCCTGAGAGACATGTTAGCATTCACAGCCAGAAAACGATATTATTTCTATTTTAGTAATGTGCGGTTGGCACATACATGTAGTGTTTAAATGTGAAAAAATGCATTGTTTTATGCAGAATTTGCACATTTACAGGAAGCATTGATGAATTGTGAATTTCCCTCAAATACATGTACTGCTGCTTTTTGCCAATTTTGAATTCTCAGGACACTGGGGTGGTACATCCCTGCTCTGGAAACTGTATCTGTAGACTTTTTCAGTGAACCATTGCCCACATGACAAGATCAGAAACTTCCTTAAAATAAGATTGTGACTGTCTTGTGGGCTGAATTTTTCTCAATCACTCTTATTTTCTCAGTTCAAGCGACTGTTACTCTAATTTTTGCAGAAATATAATAAATATAATCATAAATCCGTCAGTTCGGTGTTTCTCAGTTCAAGCGACTGTTACTCTAATTTTTGCAGAAATATAATAAATATAATCATAAATCCGTCAGTTCGGTGTTGTAATCTTGTCACCAGACATTGAATAAGAGTTTATTTCCTTAGACGCAGAGGGTTCCAGAGATGGAATGGGAATAGTTGAAAAGATTTTGATGTCCTGTTAGATATGTCTATTAGCTATCACCATTAATTAAGAGCCGGCTCAGACTTCCGCCGTTGGGCGATGCGGACGCTTTACGGATTTAATTCTAACGACCGAAAGTTGCCCTGTTCCTGCTGCAAATCGATGGAAGTTAAACACGTTTCCAAAATGCGGTAATTTCGAGCAAAATGTGCTTCAAATTTTATCAGGAAATTGACTTGTGAACTGGTCTTTTGGATATTAATTTCATTTTATGTCTGCGTTCGAACTTCTTCGTAATTACTTTTGTCTTCGGAGGGTGGAAAGGACGGCTTTATAATCTTTAAAATCAGGGCATCGGGGAACATCTCTGAAGTTTTCAAGTCTTGACTATACGCGTCCTAAAATTACGGCTATCATCTTCAAAATGAGCCTAAAACTGCAAATATAGGTCGCGGTGCATTGCTCCATCTCCATTTGAAAAAAATACAAAGCACAAACACATGCAAGCCTTTCGCTTCCACAAGTTTAAAGCCACTTATTTTACGTCACCAAAATGATGCTAGGCATTAACTTTTCAAGGGGTTGTTATTCTGTATGATGAAAATATTGGCAAAAGTAGGCGGAAAAGAAGACAAGAGGAAATGTAGACCTAGCTACTTGGCATTTATTTGAAAAAAGTTCCCTCCGAGCCTTTTTTTTTTTAGATGAGCTCTACACGTCTCACGAGTCCGAGCGGCAGCTGATCGAATTACCGTAGTCTTTACTCAGCTCTGCTAGCAAAGAGTAGCTGAGGAATGTGCAGAGCCAGCCGTGCGTGTCTCCCCTCCCCACTCTCCAGTAGGAAGTATTTTATTTCCCCTTATCGAATCCCCTATTACCAAAGTTTCCTGTTTGTATTGGGCCCAATTTCCTTGAAATGGTTAGTGGTTGCAGCTTGACAGCTCCTCGCTGTAACAAAAAGGGGAAAGGTAGCCAACAAACCGATGCTTTGACTGTGCGACTTGACTTCAACTTAATCATTTTTTGAATTTCATGTAATCATGCATGCTTCTCCCAAAGGAATACAGTTTAAGGATCAACTACCATCAGCACCAGTAATTAACTTTAAATATTAACTGTGTGTAAGGAAAATTTAACACAACCTCAATCGCTTTTCTACGAAATCTATTAATTATTTACTTGCAGGTGATAATTACGCAGGGTATGCCACGCCCATTCTTCGGGTAATTAGAACAGCGCCACCATGCAGTTGATATGCTCGTGCTCCGTTTTAGTCGGGTTTCCTGCCAATCTTGAAACGTGTATATTACTGACCCGATATCTGGAGAAGACCTCCTACTTACGCAGTACCGGCATTTTGGGATGATGTGTTGGAGGAGGGACGTGGAGCCTACGCGACCAGACGCTGGAAAATGCCGTGATTTCTTCAGTTGGTGGCGAGGGATCGTACAAGATAGACACTTGTATCGCTAGCGGGAGGGATGGATTGGTTGATGTCGTAAGTTGAAGAGAATTTCAAGCTGATCAATGTTAGGCCTTACTGATTAGAAGTTCGCTTTTGTTAACGTGTGTTATGTCTCTTTTTTCACTTGAGTGTTGACCTGATAATGGCCACAACTGACGGCTTGTGCGCATTGCGCTGGCTATACCATATACGGACAACACTTGACAACATGCTTGATACCCCTGTGTACAAGCCTACGATGAGACTTGTCTGAAAAAATTGAACAGTTTAAAGTAAATGCTTCGGAATTTTTGTAGCTAAATTTTACTTTTTACTTTACTCTTTAGGACATGTTAGTTGTTACGAAGTGGCTATCGTTATGGCATTCGTAATGCATTTCTCATTTTCTATCGTTACGGCACTGAACTGCGCAAGTGCGATGACGTAGTTGATCATCACTACGGTTTATATATTTTAAAATTACCTGGATTGCTGAACGCTTGTGGCCGAAGGGTCAAGGTGGAAGGTTTAGAACCACTGGTGTGTGACTTTCGAATATATCCGTGCTTGGACTATTTAATTTTTTTCCCCTAACTTTCATGTTTTATACCATAATTGTTGTTTTTATGTTGATTTCTAATTGTATAGGCCTAAACAGGAATCTTTTTTTCTTTTCTCATCGGAGGCTTGGGAGGATTTTTTTTAAAGGGAAATAAAGTCCGACATCTGCACTTAAGTTGGCGCGCTTGGGCAGTTGCAGTGCCGTAACGATAGAAAATGGGAGCTGCATTACGGCTGCTGTAACAACAGCCACGGCGTAATTGTTATCACTTCTGATGGCTGTGAAGACGTTAGGGGAAAAATAGTTGTCCTTATATCTGTAGCCGACATGTATATGGAGCTCTTCCTTTCAAACTTGAAGTTATGGGAAGTATCGGTATGAATGGTGTAGGCCTAAATGACGTACATATATATGCAACAAACTTGGACAGAATTCCATATGCGGATGCCACCAATTTTTCCATACAGTGTCCTATTACTAGTAGTAGCCATCAGAAAGCAACATTGGTATTCATACTGTAAACTCTTAGAATTTTTCATGATTTTTCAGACCAGTCTCATACAGAACGTGTGCACAGGGTGTCAAGTGGCATCCATTTATGGAACTCTTTCCGTTTGAAAGAGGCAAATTTTGCATGTATTTTGTCATTCAATTATTTGACTAGGATCTGTGCATGGTCAGCACTGCACTGCAGGGAATCAGCACTTGAGGGTTCCCGGCCCGCAGCCTGGAAAACTCTAGAAAAAGTCACGGAAATTTGTTTTCATTTTCCAGGCCTGGAAAAGTCATGGAATTTTGTAAAAATGACTAAAGTCATGGAAAAGTCATGATTGAATTTAATTGCCCTTTAGGTGCCGGAACCCTGGCACTTGCAATGGCCATTTGATTTTTTGTCTTCTTTAAATTAGTACTTGGGATATTGGTACATAAACTATTTGTACATGAACATGTACATATTAATTTGTCTTCTTAGGCATCGTTTGCACAAATAACCATGCCTGAGACACTTGACACAGTTTTTTTGGTCCGGTTTGTGTTTGTGTTGGAAATATGTACCGTACATGTACCGGTATACATTAACTGAGTTCAATAAAGGTAGACATTTTAGTTTTTAAAACTGGAGTCTGAATTTGTGCATTGCTAAATGATCACTAGATTGGATGTCATCTATAGGTAAGAAGTGTTTTTTTTTCAATCAAAACTAAAGTTTGCTGTTACAGTTAACTCAAATGAGTTTTTAAATTACTTGATCAGACGCAGTACCTTTAAATAATACGTACATGTACGTGTACACATTGTACATGCACATGTATCTCAAGCCGATTGTTTAGTGCTTTATTGTGGACAAACTACAGTAACTTCCTGTGCACAGCAAAGTGTTGAGTCATACTAATATACATGTAGGCTATGGATATTTGACAGGTTCGTGGTCTAGATTAACCTCTAGAGACTAGAAGGTTCCTTGTGTGCCTTCTGGCAAAGTTACTTTCTACTGCCATTGATTCTTTCATCTTGCCTTGATAGATAAAAAACTTCCCCAATGGAACTCCATTTTCTCAGTCAAATATCCCCTTACCCCCCAAAAGTCACTGAGTCCGTCCCATACCGGTACATGTACATGTATCTCTCTGTAATTTTTTCAATGATGGTTTCACAACCATATGAATGACTATGTTTAAAAAATTGGAGCTCCTTCCTATTCTTCTCATGACAATCACACTGTACACTTTGTATACATGTACAAACACCTGTACCCTCTCCGCATGTGTCCTGTCAATGATTGGCTGACCTCCATGTGTCAGCTCAACCACTTTGGGGATGGAAACTGTTTTCAACCATTCCCTTACAACACATTTTCTCAGATTAATCTTAAACAATTGCAGACTTTTCATCCTCTGCATATTATTATTTGAACGTTTACAATTCGGTGGGACGTTTACATGTACATGTAGGAATACTTGTACAGTACAACTGTGGGTCCTATCCATTCACAGCTACTGGGTACACAGAGCAGTGTTTGGCGTGCGCCCTGCCGATATCAGTCATGAAGTGGTTGTGCCGTTGAGATCATGCTTGTACTATTGTACTGGCACACTGGCACAGTAACGTAATGTGCGCATGCTGCAGCGTGCGCACTTTGTCACAGGAAATGTGTATTTTTGTGAGATTAAACTCAGTAGTAGTGCAGTTTCTGACTTTTCCTCGTTTTGTTTTTTTGCTTGGAAAAAAAATTCCTCTCGATCTATAAAGCTTGGAAAAAAATTGGAAAATACCATGCATTTGAACATACGGTAGGATTCAATTTAAAACATTAATTTAAAAGGATAATCTTGTGACTTCTTGTAGAAAAAACTCGAAAATATTTCAATGTCTTCAGGGGGGTCAGATGTTGTAAACATACTTAGTGTGCTGCATGTTTTTGATCAAGTGTACAACACTGTACATGTAACTAAACAGGAAGGTTCATGTAGTAATGCATTACAACAGCGACAGATCAGTGGAGGAAATGCAGTTTCATGTAAACTGTAAGTATGTATGCATTTGGCTATAGATAACATGTACCACGTGTACCGGTACATGTACATGTACAGTAGTTCTATGTGATACTGTGCTACATGCACATACAACGTCTTGTACATGTACATGTACCGGTACATGTACATGTACAGTAGTTCTATGTGATACTGTGCTACATGCACATACAACGTCATGTACATGTACCGGTACATGTACATTGCAGCTTTTAGTAAGCATTTTGTATATACGTAATACATGTACATGTAAGTGAACTTTCTGCTCTGCACGTCGGCCAGAGCATGTGCTTTGTGTACAGTGTTCATGTACGTGAGCATGTACTGGTAATTTCTGCCATACATGTACATGCACCTGTTATCGTGATAATGTACATTTACAGTAGGTTTATGTTCTGATTTTCTGAACACACTTCAAGTGTCAAAATATGAGTTATAGTACACTGTACATGTACTGCACGTGTACATGTACATGTATGTACTGGACAATATAATCTACACGTACATGTACGTATACATGTACATGTAGGATTTAATTTGGAGTGGCTTGTCGAGTGTCCAGGAATAGACTTTGTGTAGACTGAAAATGATCGTCAGTGAACCACATGAACCAATTTATGTCATGTTGTACATGCATATGTATGTATGTGCATGTACATGTACCTCAGGCAAGGGTTTATATGGCGGTCAATTTACGGTAAATCCCATCTGGAATATTCATCAGGAAAGTGCAATTGATTGGAAGTGAGGTGACCAGTTGGTTCCAGGAAAAATATAGTGCCACATAATTACAATGTACAGTACATGTAGTATCGTTAAACTTTACCAGTACCTGTAAGTCCCTTTTTTTACCCTGCAGGAAAACTTCCTGAATTCCATGGAATTCCACTGCAGATTGTCGTGATTGCTTGTTATCAGTTCCCGATCCTCCATGTCCTTAGGAAAAAATAATGAAAATCGATAACTGGATGGTAAATCAGGAAGTGGTCAGCAGAAACTGTTCTTGATTTTATTCAGAAGTGTCCTGTGGTTAGAAACAATTCACAGTTTCCCTTCAGATGCATCAGTGGGCACAATCTAAAAATGATAGGCACTTTTATGCATCTTGTTTGCTGTTTAGGGTTGAACAGATTGCCGTGTAAAAATATGCTTAGAAATACCGGGTACAGAAAAAATAACAGGTGCACACCATTTGCATCTGTTGCCTTGAACAATCAATATTACATGTATAATGTGGGACATTAATGCTTTATTCTAAATAACATACGCGTGTATGTACATGTACATAGTGTACGGTTGTACTGCACGTGTACTGTTATGGTTATACTACATGTACACTCATATGCCATAGTTTATTGTTAATTTACATAATAATTTAATGTTATCGGTATCATTTACATGTACATCATGATTAACTGTCAACTGCATGCAGTTGGACAGAACATGACTTGTACCGGTGTACCTACTGGTAGTATACTACATGTATACTGGTATGGTGGCTTTTTGTTCAGGTTTCTCTCTTAGCCAGGTTTTTTTTGTTGGAGTCGAGAAAGCGATAGTTACGTCTTGTACATGTACATGTAGTTCGCAAATTCTGCGATACTGGTGCTGTAGATGTACATGTATCCAGACAGTTTATAGACTTGGCCAGTGCAGAGCAACTCAGTATACAGTACTGCACACATGTACATACAGTACATGTGCACGTATGTACAACTTGTACTGTATGTACTGTAAATGTATGCACTCTCGTTATGTACATGTACTTGTACATGTAGCTCTCATTGATGCTAGGTGGTGTCATTCTGATAAAAAGTGAAAGTATTATTGTAAAGGAAACAAGCCTACAGCCAGCCTGTCGAGTTCATGGTACACATGCACTACTACCGGTAGCATGACTAGGGTATTGCAACAGTCCGACGGTCTACAGGTTCCACATGAAGGCAAGAAAGCACAGTGGGCTCAGAACTTCTGTTTATGAGGGGAAAACCCGTTTATTTGGGCAACACAGTCAAAACTTGCCTGTCCGAAGACGCACAACAAAACTGAACTCTTGAGGCCGCCAAAAGAACCCTCCCAGTGCTGGCGCGGCGGGGTCTCCCGGTTGGTCCAGCAAGGGCGCCAGCTGCACCACCGTGGAGTCAGACTGACATCCCCACCCAACCGGCCGGCCCCCGGCGCCACAGTATTGTACATGTATGTATTAATGTCATATTAACATGAAATGCACAAAATACATGTACTACTGAGCATACCGGTATTAGGAATGAACGGTTTGAACAAGGGGTGAGCCAAAGTTTGTTATTAACATTAAGTCAGCTGGGCAATTCTGCTAATAATATAATGCTGCTTAATGGACATTTCTAATGTTAATATTCGTGTTGTTCACAGGTTTGAATGATGAATGAATGCAAAACTTGGGTATGAGGTTAACCGTGACATCTTTCGCATGAGAACTTTTGCTGAAATTATACCAAATATTGTGTACGTACATGTACTGTAATACGGATTGTATAATGTACATGTACATTGTATACTGATCCTTAACCCTAACAGTCCCAAATCCTCTGATTTCAACATGATCTTTGTGGTGCACCCCAGGGGGAATAGGGATATTGTTTGTACCTTTTGTGCATACATGTACAGTACAAGAACACATACGTATTGTAAGTTTGTCATTTTTTCTCCAAATCTCAGTACTATCCATAAAGGGGTAAGGAGCTGCCCGGTATTATACAATTACAGGACAAGTACTATATGACCATTCACTAAAATTTATCATCACTTGAGAAACAACAACTACAAAACAAAAAGGTTTGACTCCCAGTGTGGGACCTCAGTCACATACACGTAGGTCCAATATCCATGCTGAAAACCTGGATGTTCCCAAACATGTCCCAACCACATTGTTTTGCACACAGTGTGAACAGATTGAGTGCTCACTTTAATGCATCTACCAACATGTTTATGTTCATACACGTGTAGACGTTGATGTTCAACATCACAACATCAAAGCCCAAAGCTAGTCCGGTTTCCAAATGTCAAACGAGGCACATGGCTAACCACATTTTCGCCCGGAGCGCATGTCTGCCACAGTCACCAGGTGCCCCAGCCTTTGCATCAGACCTGCCCAGCATTTCCCTGCTCTGTCCATAATTAGCTGGTAAGCGGACCAGCAAGAATCCGTCCGAACAAACTGGCTTCCCGCAGATCTTCATTAATATGGTGGACCTGTCTCTGCAGGAATTCTGCCTACGAAACTGGAGTACTGGGTTTAGTTTTCCATGAGTGGGAATTAAAAATGTAGGCCGCAATGCATGGTACTGGCAATGAAGGCAGCTTTGTGTACATGTTAAGCTTAGTACATGTATGTACCGTACTTTTTGTACATGGTACATACATGTACATGTACCGGTACTGGTTTGTTATAATTCATGTACGTGTATCGACTCAATGACTTGACTCAAGTCCGACTCGAGTCACAGTTTTTGGCGACTCGACTCAAGACTGGTAAATGATTTGAGTCTCTGCAACCAAATGACTCGACTCAACTTCAATCTCTCATGGAGATGTGACTTGAGTACAAGCTTGTAAGACTAGAGTCTCAAAAAAATGAATAGTAAAATTTTAGTTGACTACATGTAGCTGTCATCCTGATTTATTTTCAGCATGTCTAAATGAAAATAAAAATTACCGAAAAATAACTTACTGGTAGTGGCACATACATGTATGTATTTTCAGCATGTCTAAATGAAAATAAAAATTACCGAAAAATAACTTACTGGTACTGGCACATACATGTATGTATACAGTACATGACATGTACTGCGTGTTTTTATTTTATTTTGTTTAAAACTTTGTGACTTGAGTCGAGACACTGTATGTACATGTATCCGTACTTGTAGTCAAGTTGAGTCGAGTCAGGCTTCATTATTATTTAAATCATAGTTGCTTGGAGATATATTACAATGTACATGTACATATTTTAGCCGGTCCATCATAGTGAATGGATGGAAAAGATACAGAGCAAAGTGTATCGTGCTCAGTCCTCCACATGTCCGTGTACATTAGAGTATAGTGGTACCACGTACATGTACATGCAGGTACTGGTGCAATGGTGCACACATTTATACTAAATTAGTGCACTGCGTTTTCATCCTCTTCAATAACTTGAGTTTACATGTAAGTTCTAGCATCAGTTTTTTCGTTTCATTCGTTTGTGTAAATTGTGTTTTTCTGTTGGTTCCTTGCGTGATACAGGAACCTGTTTCCCAAGATTGTCAGAAAATACCCTTGCCAAAAATAGACCTGAAACACTCTGTTTCACAGCTCATAAATTTTTGTTTAGCAACATTTGTCCCTTGTAGACCTGTGAGTCACCAAAAACATTTTTTTTGTTCATCAAGTTCCGGGTGTGTTCAGCAGTTATGAAGTCAGTGCCAGATGTTTGTTATGGAAAATAGGTTTTCTGAAAACAGGTTTTCAAAACTACTCAAGTGTGATATTAACTTGTACACACATGGCCTGGCTTTAAATAGGAGAAGGGAGACAACCAGGAACTCTATAACAATCAGCTTTGTCAAGTTTCCAGTTACAGGTACATGTATGTTGTCCAGGAGCTGAATGAAACATTGCACTGGATTTTTAGAAATTTTATTCACATGTACATGTACTGGTACGTGTACATGTACAAATGCACATGCGTAGGTGTCAAATACCGGTATCGGAACAGTCCGCATGGCAACCATTAGAAATTTGTGTACGGACGGATGTTTGGCTGAATAGATGCTTGGAACATCAATATTTTTTAATCATGAAGTGTGCCTTGCACATGTATAGTCTCTTCTGAATCTGAATCGCGAATTCTCCTCTGTCACTGTACCGTACTTGTTTCTGTTGTTGGCCAAATAAATAATAATAAGAAGAAAAATAATAACAAGAACAATCTTTATTTGTGAGCAAGGATGGTACCGTAAACATGTACATGTATCTTGCACTTTGACATCTGATGCAGCTGTACACATATACTGTACTTGTGGCTCCAGAAGCCCAGGTACGTGCACTGGTAGGTTATACACTTGTATGTGCTGGAAATGACAGTACACAGTGTTCCTTGCATTCCTTGAAATCAGGGGAAACCTGGAAACTGAGTTTCCACTTTCCTAGTCAGGAAATTTGAATGTCCCCCCAAGAAGAAATGAAAACCCTCAAAAACAGATCAAATCAGGGGAACATTGCAAATCTTCCAATTTTACTGAATGAATTTTCAATGAAACCTCGATGCCTGAAACAGGACGAGGTTTAACTTTTACAACTCACCTCAAAAACTGTTAAGTGCTCATCTGCCCTGATGAGTGGTTCGCACAAAACAACTGTGAAACAATGTCGGGTTGAAGGAGGGATTCAAAAAATCAAATTTTCAATCCTGTTCAGTCGTCAGCTCGCCCAGGGTTGAGTTCACCCCAGGTTGAGAGGCTGTAGTGATAAAAGACCTACTGTACATGTAAATTTTTTTTGCTCAGAAGAGATACAATGTTTCTTTACAGTGTCTTCAACAAACAGTGAATGCTCAATTTTGATTGGTCAATCCATAGCAACAAACAATGTGACGTACATGTACCACACACCCCATGTAATGCGCTGTTTTAACTTTTTAAAATGCAATGTGTTTTATTTTTACGCTGAAAGCAAAACACAGTTCTGCAAACTTTCCTGTCAAGTTTAAGGTGACGCATTTGTGCACACATGTACAATGTACCTGTGCGTGTACAGTAGGCCTCCGTAAAATTTTTGCTGTGTGTCAAGTTTGCTTGAAGATAAATTCGTTGTCACGCTCACACTAGTGGAACACGGTATACGTTCGCCCTCATGGTCCTACATGTATAGGACACAGATGCACTACATGGACATCATTCTGTGTTCCATTCATGCTCATGTGATAACTAATACCGGTACATGTACATGTGCGGTGGTACATGTACCGGTTTCAGGGCATATATCCAAGGGGGTGTGGGCCACGGGCAACGTGGGTCATTCCCCAAGTTAACAGGAGCCAAAAAACCTTCTTTTGACAAAGAAAAAAAGGGGAATCAATGGTTTGGCTCTACTAAGTATTTCATTTTTCCTGTTTGTAAAAAGCGTGTATACCGGTATGTACATGTACATGTACCGGTACGGTACATGTATTTTGAAAGCCTGCAAATGTACACGTACATGAGTCTGAGCACCCCTTAGAAAAGACATTCATGTACATGTAAAATGTGAAATGTACCGGTACAGTACACATGTACATGTACCACACAGGAACTGTAAAATCTCAAAATTTGAAAAGAATACGTGAAAAAGAGTGCATTTGCCTAAGCGTTCCGGTAATTGCCCAAGGAAGGTGGTACATGTACCAGTATGTACAATTTGCATACAATGTACTGGTACAGTACCGGTACATGTGGCTAACTTAAGCTCTTGGCAAAATCTATGATTGTGTGCAATTGCTTTCAAGCCCTTTTGTAAAAAAGTACCTTCGTTCATACAGGATTTGATTTTGTAGCAGTTCATGCATTGCACATCAAGTGAATTCTTACAAATTCATTGTATCGCCACGTACAGTGTAGATTGTATTTTGATAACCTACTTTTTCTTCCCAATTTTCTCAAAAGGAAAGGTGTTGTTGATATACATGTACACACGGATGGTTTTTATGCCCCTGCTGTTACGGATCACTCGTATTTTGTCATGGTTACTGTTTACACTGATTTTCCTCAGTCGGTTTCAGTTTAATATTGATTGGGAAGAACCTTGTACCAGATGATAACCCAAGTGATCACATCTGTGGCACTATGAAGAGGGAGGACAATGTGTACTGTATCTATGGATTTCTATTCAAGTGCAGATGGCACAAGGCCTTTGGCAAAATAATCGATTATGGAAAGATTTGTCGAGAAAATATTTCATTGACCATGTGAATAAAGTTAGTGTGAAAAATGTACACATGTACATGTACATTGTAGACATGCCCATGCCTACTACCGGTAGTACATATACCGGTACATTGTTGTACCGTACATGTATGCACAGTTCTCATACTCGGTTAACATTACCTTAATATGGATATTTCGTTGTTTCTCTGCAATACTTAACAAAAACTCAGTGAATATACTTGTTTTTCTTCTACCACGAACATTCCTTCATGCTGGACTTTTTTATGATGATCTCCTTGATTGTTCCCTTTCATTTTGTGGCAGATAACCCTGACCCCAAATACCTCTACAGAAGACTGTATATTTCAGAGAGGGGAAAATGTGTGGGCATGCGCAAGTGCACATAACGTCTTTGAACTCTGAGTAATGGGGACTGTGTCCATGTGAACCAAACCCTTTTTTGCTATAGCCACTTTGTGTGCTTTCATAAAAATTCTAGTAACGACAAATTTCCAAACTGAGTTTCAGGGTTGTTGGTATACAGTGTAATTATTAGTTTCTTCTGTTCAGGAAAATACAAAGCAATAAAAAAGCCAAAAAAGCAGAAGAACATTACTGTCAAAATTGTCGTTTACTGTAAATATTCCAAAGTCCAATACCTACACTTTATCTGTCTTCATATACTGGTACATGTACATTGTACGTTCCAAGAACTGTAGTCAGTTACATGTATGGAATTCTCTTCCTTGTCATGTACTGGTATTTCCTGCCACTTCTGTTTTCAAAGGTGCAGTGAATATGTACTTAATGACTATGCTGTACCGTAGTTTATATGAAATGTAGTTTCTTGATGTGACTTCTACTGGGCTGAGTTTGTCATTTCTGATGGCAACACCAAGTCCTGAATTGATCGATTAAAAAAAAAGAAAAAAGAAAAAAAGAAATAGCAAAAGTGAAAAATTCACTGTGATTCATGGACCTGCCAACCCTCTCCCCAACTAAAGAAACATTCAACATGTACATATACATGTACAATAAGGTTCTGTATTTCTAATATGAAAAATTCACAGAGATGCCATGAAAAGATCAATATTGCATGTATCTGAACTACATGTACATGTACATGTATATGTACATGTACGATGACAATACATGTACATGTACACACACACATTACAAGACTCATGTACAATGACAAAACCGTAGGGTCGGGAAAAAAGTAAGAGAAACATGAGAAAGAGACTCATCAGAAACTGAAAAGTGAAGCTGTTTTGTTTAGAGAAGTGATCTGAAAATTTTGTTCTGCGGAGCAGCATACCAGCTGGGAATGAGTCAAACCGTGGCAATACCGGTACATGAACATCACGTGAGTGTGACATTTCGGTTGGTTACCCTGTTTGTCTAATCATATTTAGGATTTGTGTACTGGTACAATGTACATATACATTCAACAGTTTGATGAAATTGGCCACAAATCCCAAGTGTCCATGGTCACTTCGACAAATAGTGCATTAAAATGAAAGTGTATGTGAATACAAATGAAGATGTTTTTCAATACGAACAGCAGTGCTTAATTTGCACACATGTACAGTACATGTACATAGTAAGTACATGTACATTGTACATTTTAAGTGAAAATACACTGTAAAGCAGGTTTGAACAAGTAGAATGCATGATTCATAAATTCACAGGTACATCTTTCCAAGTCAAATTTATTCAAGGTATCACCTGACTCATCTTTTTAAATTAGCCATGATTATCCTTGCACTTTCCAGAAGTCTCAACCTAATCCATCATCCTGTCATCCTCATCCATGTCATCCAAATAGGTACATTGTCCTTGTAAATTGAGCATTATACAACCACACATCTTCACCTCATCCAGATGCCCCACACCCTACCTACATGTAACACCTGTTGTACATGAATGGGCAATTCCCTGGGGCTGTACCAGCAGTGTTCGAAACTCAGACTGAGAAACCCCAAGTTTGTGAGATTGTGGGCCCCACCCAACAAGATCAAGTGATCATCAGGGAGGCCTTAAAAATGCATGCCTTTCCAAAAATCTAGCTTAATATGGGTAATTCCAGAAATTAGGGGACCATTTTGTCATGTGCCTGTTATAGTACATGTACCTGTTATAGTACATGTACAATCTGACATATGATTTTATAAGTTCAGAACACATATTCTAATTTCCAAGAGTGATGAATTAATGCAAATTACTGTACCTGCCAAACAAAAAGTAATACATGTAGTTTGAAAACAATTCCAGTGATATTTCCATGTCAAATAACAAAGGTCAGATTTACATGTAACAGGGACACAAAAATGTCACACGTTTGGACCCCTAATTTCTGGAATTACCTGTATACATGTACCGTACATACATGTACTTGTACATGTACATGTACTGTATATATATATGTACAATACATTCATGTGTAAAATCCAGTAGTTAAACATTTTTTCAACAAGTTTTTTCTATTCAAGTGCATGTAATGTTTGTTGCATTTAATGTACTGGTAACTACATGTGCGGGTAGGTGGTATAGATGATGTAGGCCTAAAAATTGTATGTCAATCAAAATTAAGGCATCATAAATGTACATGTACAGTATGTACATGAACATTTGTGTGCATACTTACAAAAAGTAGACAGATGCAGCAGTGTATATGCATGTACAGTGTGTACATGTACATGTACCGGGCACATATTGCTTGTTATTATTTTCAATAGCTTAGCCATAGTAAACATTTTTCACCTCCAGAAGAAAGTTTACATTGCAAGTTCATATCATAACCCTAAGAAGTTTGAATCCCTTAATTGCAGCGCAATTTATCACATTTCCATGTACCCACGGCATGAGGGTTAACAAAGACAGTGAAGGGTGAAAGAAAAACATCTCTGAATTATTCAGTACATTTTTGAATTACATATACATGTACATTCGCTTTTAAACAGAGAAGAAAACTTAATTGACGATCAATTCTGTAGACAATGCACAAATTTAGTGTTTAAGTTTTCCTTTCTTCTGTCACCTCAAGATTTGGTTTGGTTTACCAAATGTGAGTACATGCACATCTGAGGGAATAATTTCAGGGGTGTTACCTCTACACACATGTGTCTTTGCAGGGTGTTACACTCTTATTCACTCTGAATAAGAACTTGCCTAGTCAAATTTTCGAGGATTGGAAATGATCCTTTAACAACCTGACAGTCTGACACCCGTGGTATTCATAGCAAGAGAGCAGTATTGCTCACAGACTTGTGACTTGCCGGGCTGAGTTATAGTGTTACCACTTCTCTGGGATCAGGTGCAGCTGTTTTTGTCTTAATATTCCAAGACGCACATTCAGAATGGCACAGGAGCTGGCAGGAAGAAGGAATGTCACTGACCAGCAGAGTAGTCCGTGAATAGATTGTCTACATGTACATGTACATGTATGTACAGGTACATGTACAAAGTGTACAGGTGCACTGTACATGTACATGTACATGTATGCAAAAATATCTACTTGAAAAAAGTTAAAGACCACTTTTTTCTTAACTTGTAATTTTTTTCCGAGCAATGAGTGGGATCTAGTTCTTTCTTTTTTTTGTTTGTCTAGATGGTGTTCTCATTAGAATAAAAAATTTTAGAAAATGTTTCCAAACACCAAATGCACATTTTTAGCAGTAATATCTTATATAAAAAAAAGTACCGGTATACACAAAATAAAAAGTGGTCCTTAACTTGTTTTGAGAAGTATATTTGCAAATTGATACATTGACGACAAGGGGAATACTAGCATCTCACATGTGTCTATGTACATACATGTACTGTACACCGTTTTGGGTACAGTGCATATACGTGTACCGGGTATGTATGTACAGGTACTCACAAATTTGGCAGTGTCAGGAAGATATATTAATGCTAATTTGGATTAAGTTTTAAATAATGGGTTGTGTTCAGCTACATGTAAACGTAGGGCTTGATTAATTTGTAACATGTCCTTGAGTCAAAACTTTAGGCTTACAAGAATTTTGATTTCAAGATTCAATTCCACATGTGTGCACATTTCGTATGCAGCTCCCAGAAGATGTGACAATGATTAACATACTGTACATGTACTGGTTGTACAATGCACACGTACATGTACATGTACATGTAAGCTTAAAAACAGCCTCAGGAATAGTTATACTGTGAATACATTTCTTTCCACCTCAAGATAACCCACATATACCGGTACATGTACGTGGTACCGGTACTTGTACCATAATTAAGTAAAGGTGTGAAGTGGTACTTACCGGTACAGTACACAGATTTTAATGCTGTGGAAATTCAGCTAAAGTTTGTTCAGCAGGTCAGAATGTGTTTCGGTTTGTGGAACAGACTTATGAAACATAAGATTTTTGCCTGTAATAAGGTTAATTCAGATTACATGTATAGGTACATGTACGTGTACATTAGCCTAACTTAAGCCCACCGTGGTTCTTGATTTTTTCCTCATCCTGGGAACAATGCTTAACTGGTAAGATGACATGGCTTAAGGAAAAGTTGAAAAACTGATTTTTAGCTTAAAAGAAAATCCTAGACAAGTTCTCCTTTTTTTCAAATTCACAGAAAAGCTGGAAGAGGGAAAGACAAGAAACCACAACCAGTGACCACGCCTGACGAGCCCAAGATCTTTCTGGAGCCCAAGTATCTGGGAGCACAGATCATAGACTTTGATATCCGGGAAGTTGTACGGTTACCGAAGGGGCTTGATCTCAACGAGTGGCTGGGCTCCAATAGTGAGTATTGTCGGCAGTTTTTCAGTTGAGTCCATGAAAAGTCCATACCACAAATTCAGCCGTAAGTAAATCAGTGGTCAGTTCGCAAATCCAATGACAAGCAACATGGGACTTGAAATTGACTTACATGTACATGTGTATACAGGTACGTGTATATGGTACAAGTACGGTACTTGTGGAGACTTGATGGACTGGACTATCACATCAACTATTACAAGAGCCTAATAAAAGCAAGTCTGTCCTGAGCTACATGTACATGTACTGCAGCTCATCAGTCCATTTTCATTTGCATGAAAGAGCTGAGAATACTGGTATATGGGATAACGGTCCATAACATGTTGCTCCCCAGCAAATGCCAGTGCCAATTTCTAGACCTGTCCGGATAGAGACAAGTGGGGGCGTACTAATCAGCTCAAGGCCACAACTTACGTGTGTGGCCAGCAGCTGGATTCGAACCCCTGACCCTCTGATCATGAGTCTCAACCCTAACCACTATAGGTACATGTACAACATGTACATGTAGGCCACAAAATCTGAGAGCCATACATGTACACTGTACGAGCACTTACTGGTACCAGTACATTGGACCCATACCATGTGTTGGACTCTAAAGCGAAAAGAATATTCCCTTTCAAGAAACTCAAAAAAAAAAAAAAAATTGGAAAAGCTCCACAGTAACTCTGAAACTTGTGAGATTGTGCCTGAGTTGAACTTACATGTACATATTATGAACTCAGTTAATTACATGTATTATACATGTACATGTAACTTTGTGGGTTTTTTTATTTACTTGAGTCATATAGCACATGAAGACATGAAATTAAAATGCACATAGATTGTACATGTACCAGTATTGGTCCATTCACTGGTCTTCAACTAATGAATGTTTATAAATTAGTGCCGAGTTAAGATTAATTCTCTGGGTCCATTACCATAAGAAATGATTCTTTTCATTGCATGGATGTGGGTAATTCCAGAAATTAGGGGTCCTTTTTTTTCACGTCCCTGTCATATCGATATATGATATTGTACATGTAAGTTCAAAATGCATTTTCTAATTTCCATGAGTGATGAATGTATGCATATTACCTTCCAAACAAATAGTAATACATGGAGTTCGAAATCAATTCTGGTGATATTTCCATGTCAAACAACAAAGGTCAGGTGTAACAGGGACACTAAAATTTCACACTTTTGGACCCCTAATTTCTGGAATTACATGTTCCCTCATGAGACAAAACCTGAAACACGGTATAATTTTGGTAAGGGTACATGTACATAGTGCCGGAATAGATCTCTACTTGAATAAAAGCCGTTGCCAGCATCCCCCAGGTGTCTGGAAATGTCGTCTTATCATGAATGTTCTAGAATGTTCCATACTAACATACAAAATAACTTGGATGGATATTTATTCGGCTATTGTACAAAAAATTAAACAAAATAAGCATGGGCTTTTCTTTTGTAAAAAATTCAGTCATTCAGTTCTAAAACTGTTTTTTTCTCTCTCTCCACAGCTCTAGAATTTTTTAACAATGTTAATGTTCTCTATGGAGTCACGTCGGGCGAAGCCTGCACAAATGATACATGTCCAAGCATGTCAGCACCGGGGAACACGTAAGTGTGTCCTTTTGAAAATGAAACTGCTTTTCCTGTGTGAAAAAATATACATGTAACCCCTTTTCCTTGGAGAATAACATTAAAATATCCAATTAGCTTGATACTTCCCATCTGGATTGCTATGGGAGAATAAAATGTATTACTGTATATAGTCCCAGGGGCTATTTAATACATTTTGTGTTGCAGTTCATACATGTGCATTGTACATGTAAGCTTTTCATGTCTCTGAAAAGTTTTTCCATTTTGTTTTTAAAGGGGATGGGCCATGAAGGGTTAAATTGACGTTATATGACAGTTTCAACCTTTCAACCGTCTTATATACAATGAGTTAAATTAACCCCTCTTTTATGTCATTAAATCAGCAAAAAATGATGTTTTCTGTGTCCTTTTTTCAGTCTCCACCTGGGCTCTTCACAAAAACTAATTGAAATCGGTTAATGAGGGCAGCAGACAAATCTTGACAAAAATGTGACATCATTGGATGGACTTGACTTTCCAGACAAGAATGCATAGTTCCAGCAAGAAAATTGATCAGTCCACGCAAGAATAGTATTCTCTGCTCTGGCGCGTAGTCGGGTATGTAACTTGTACGTGTCAGGTCAACCACATTCGGTGTTATTTCCTATACCCTTCTCTTGACATGCGGCACAGCTAACCTGACGCATCGTGTTTAGTTTGTTTTGCATCGCCTTGTACACATGTAATAATTTCTATGGTGAATTGTGAATTTTGGAAGAATACTGATAAACTGTGTTGTCAGTGGTTCTTGCCGCAATCAATCAAAACAATTCCCTGGAGAGCAGTTTTTGTAGATTCCCAAGCGACTTTTCACACCAGTGATTGTGGGTTAGATTTGATAGCACACAATCAGATATTTACGAAGACTCAAAATACAAGTGGGTGTTTAAATGCACACGTACCAGTGCTGACACTATGAGTACGATTTAAAATGGGCTATATTGCACTGGCGCATGTGGACTATTTTTCGGTGCAAATAATGCCGCACGGTCGTCACGCGACGTGTTGATGCTAAGCAAGTGACTCGCAGTGCACGGTGAAAAAAATTGTGGGAATGGAACACCAACTTAGACAAAGTAGTCTAGCCTATAACCATGGACACAAAACGACTTCTACTATACAGCTATTGAATAGCCAACGGTAGGACAATTACGTCTTTCTAGAAAGACAAATTTTTATAGGCCTAATGGTGCAGGAAAAAATCATGACCAGCCAGTGTTATTTTGTTGATCCCCAGGAAGCCGCCATGCCTGTGGCCAACAGCCTCGAGTTGCAAAATCTCTTCCTTAGTATATTCTGGTGCAAACTGACAAGGCAATATTTCTTGTGCCTCATCAGCTCCTTTAATGTTGCTTTTTTTGTCAAATGAATAAAACGAACTTGACATGCGATCACTGTCATAATTGGGAAAAGGCATCATCGCTGGAATTATCATCGCTTGAGTCTGACATGATTGCATATGTTATTGTTAACGCTACTTCTACATTACGTACATGTCGACGCGTCATTGCGTAACGGTAAACAGTCGCCGGATAAAGGACAGTGTCCTATGACGTCACGATTCGTGGGCATTTCTTCAGACAACTTTCTGTACCCGACGGCTGTTGTTTAGCTTTTGCTCTGAGAAGGGAGTGAAATAGGGTTGTGAAAACTGCAATTTTTAACATATTTCTACGCATTTTAAATTTATGGAGATGTGTTATCTTGTTATGTTTGTTTTATGTGTTGATGCATGTTTTACAAGAAATCTTCCCAGCATGGCCCATCCATTTTAGCATTGTACCCTTACCATGCTCTTACTGTACAACTGTACATGTACATGTGGGTCATTCTCTATCTTCTGGGTCCAAAAGTGTGACACTTTCGTGTCCCTGGTACACCTGACCTGTGTAATTTTACCTCGAAATTATGAAGTGGCTTCAAACTACACTGTACTGTCATTTTGTTTGATACCGGTACATGTTGGTAATTGACTTTACTTTATCATCCTTTGAAATAAAAGAATGTGTTTAAACTTACAAAATCATACTTGTACCAGGACTGTACATACATACATATACATTTGTACATTGTCAGATTTATTATGCATACATGTATCAACTGCATACGTGTACATATGTACATGTATGTGTAGAAACTCACAGAAGGGTCCACAGGGTACTTGTATTTTGAGCTTTGATAAGGTAGCAATTTGCACATGTTCTGTGAATTTCAGCAGATTATCAGTGTATCCTGGATGTACTTCAGTAGAAAAGTAAACACAATCATTATCTGGTTGGTGTTGGTCAAACAGACATGGGTAACATGGGCTTGTTGTCCAAACATAACCTAAAGTCGGTCTGAAAGCTGAAGCCCATTTCTTCCTTAAGTGCTCCTTGAACAAATAGGAAAATTTAAAAATAGTTTTGAATGAAAGCTTTTGATGCCTGATGTGATACCGTACCTTCCATACAAGGGTGCATCTACTGGTAGATTTTGCTTTGCTCTCAAGTGCTTTTATGCTGGTTAATAGTTTTAGATAAAAAGACGAAAAGTTACGGGAAGAGTATGTACATGTACATGTAGTGTATTTGTAAAGTCATTACTCTGAGATGACATACATTGTTCAGTACAGTGTACCCAAAGTCTTCAATGCACTGATGAAAAGATACTTTGCAGGATTAAGAAGGAAAGACCAGAAGAAATTGAAGTGTGCCACTGCAGAAATCTACATGTACTGTACATGCACACGTACATTACTCAGATGCCATTGAATGCACATTTTCAAGATGAAGGTTTCTCTCTTGAGGGAGATAAATGGGTCATAAATGCTTTCATTCCCCAAAGCAGCCTTGGAAACAAGATTGCATTTAATAGAGCAAAAAGTACATGTATATGTGACACTTACTGTATTGTACATACTGTACTTGTCTCTCCTTGTTGACTACATGTACATGTAAATGTACCGCTACGTGACTTTTTCAACCCGAGACTGGGTTCCCAGCCATTCTTGAAATCAGGGAAAACCTGGAAACCGAGTTTCCTTTTTTTGTCAGGGAAAGGTCAAAGAATATGAGAAAAATTGTCTCAAATCAGGCAAAAGTCAGGGAGTTAGATCTGCCTGAAAATGAAAAGGGTCAGTCTGTTAAATTTTGTCTCATGTTCAAACAGCGTATCCACTGGATGATTGATTATGGTAGTGTTTTGTCTCTCTGTGGCTGGAAAACAGTTATCCTGGAATTTAAGAGATGCATATGAAAAATCAGGACATTTTGTTTTCATTAACCCTAACCACCCCAAAGCATTCAAAAATCCTCCACCAGTTTTGGAGGATGGAGGCTGCATGGGAAAATTTCATGGCTGGTAGCGAAGGATGCATTGTCTCAAGGATGTGGGTTGTATGTATGTTCAGCTATACTTAAATTCATGCCCACAAATAAACATGCACCAGTATCCTCCATACTGCTCCAGTAAACCGGAACATATTTATATACATGTTTTATGTGCTGTACTATTCACACTGCCTCAACACAATGAGAGTAATTGCCGGAGGATTTTGAAAGATTGAGGCAGTGGGCACCCCTCTACGGAACATTCTTCAAGAAATATTGGAGGATTTTTGAGGATTGAGGCTTTGCCAATTGTTCATGAGGATATTTTGAGGATTTTGATGGATTGAGGGTGTTTCCTCTGAAATGGGCCCGAGCGGTTTGAGTGAGTTGTTCGTTTCAAACATACTGTACATGTACCGGTACCAGAACAGGTGTCTGATTAAGTTTTCATATTTCACTGGGAAGTACATGTACCAGACAACCGGTATAGTCAGATTTCATTACATCATCTCTGCAGCATTGCTCATTGTGGTACATGTACATTGTACATTATTTGATATGAGCAGCACAACCAATCTTGCTAGACTGGTCCATCAGAGGTGGAAAGACACAGGCAACTAACACTGACCGATCTGAGTGCATGACTGTGTAGCTCTTGATCAAACTTCCTCCAGGCACTTACATCTTAAATATTACATTGAGTATTGCATTAAGGCTTATAAGGGTTGAGTCTGATTTTTTTAATTTGAGGGAACAGCTCCTTTTTTTTTTTTTGGGTTACAGGCAATACTTCTGGCAGGATGACAAGAACAAGAAACTCAAGGTGACGGCACCGCAGTACATCGACTATGCCATGTCCTTCATACAAAAGCACATAACCGATGAAGCGGTTTTACCAACAAAATATGGTAAGCCCGTGAAGCTGATATTCATGTATAAGTACTTGGTCATTAATTGGTCATACCAGTACATGTAATAAAAAGTACCGGTAGCAATAGTTTCTGCATATACGCTGTATTTACATGTACATGTGAAAATCTCAGGGCTGCGACTGGTGCCCAGATACCAAGCATTTGACCAAACTAGGCCTCCACCCAGTTCTCTTTTTTTAGTACCTGTACATCACGTACATTAACCAACCAGAAGACATGTACACATACCGTACTCAGCTCAAGTTTAACCTACATGTACACGTATAAAGGTACATTTTGGGTATTTTGCCTTTTGGCATTAGCTGAAACACTCTTAAAATGTAGCACTCAATTTCATGTGGGAGAGGGACCTTTTTTCACTTAATACAGAACATGTTTGAGTGCAAATGTGTAATCTTGAATCACAGCACAGATTCTGGCCAAGCAGTCCATGTGTTAGGTTTTATCCTGATCACTGGTACATATACAGTACGTACATGTAGATGTACATGTACGTGCACCGGTACACAGGAGTACCGTAACATTGTAGGATACATTCAAGTTTGTTTTGAAATTGAAAGGTACAGTGTACATGTAATGTACATGCACTAGTACCAGTACCCTCTCCATTTTGAAAGTGTACTAATCATACATTCCAGTGCAACTCGTTGAGTTGACAAATGACTTCCCTTCCCTTTTCCTTTCCAAGTCATTCATCAACCAGAAAGTTGAGGATCAGGGGTCCGCCTCCAAATGTTGCCAAGTCTGTTGATGAATTAAATGTACATATATATCTCAATGACACAAGATTCAGACTTCACTTTCAGGAGGACATCTGGTTCTCAAGTGTCGTCAGGTCTATCAAACTTGGAACTTTAACCACTACCTGCCGGGGACTCTGAAATCGGAGCCGTATGGTTTATATGCTGGCCGGGGTCTCCGAACTCGGACAAAGGAAACAGCGCCCTGTAACAAAAGACCATACTCCGAACAAAAGACCAGGCTGCTGGGCATTACGGGCATTTTTCACTCTCAAAAGTGGTGATAATCCAGCATTGTTTTGAAAACGTATACCAGGGTTTGGGGCATTGAGAGCAAGCGGATTACCACAGGGGACAAAAGCGCTCCACCACTGCAGCGATAAGCCACACAGCACCGCTGCACGCTAATCTTGCCCCTATTGAAAAGAGGTCAGCAGTGCACTGACAGTTGTATAACACCGCACAATCTGGGCTCTGTTTACAAGGCTGCAGGCCTGGCTGAAAAACTCGGGCGTCAATGAAGGTCAACTGTCAACTTAGAGTAGTGCCTAAAGATTACTTCGTGCGGCTATAAACAACCGTTAAATAGAATGATGAATTTTTGAAGGATTTTGAAAATGGAAAAAATGATAGTCGTGCCGGCCCATCATCATCAACGTTGAAAAATGCCCCGGCACGAAGTGGTTAAAGCGGAAATCTTCACTAGGGCAGAGCATAATGTACATGTACTGGTAACCATTGTACACCTTCAGTTGTGCAATATAGCATTATTGCTTTTATCTGCCAACCGTGGATAACCTTGCACAGTCTCAATAGGCTAAGGACAGGCATGGGGAGGAGCAACATGTTGAGTGGGAATACCTGTACATGTATTTTGAAGATGTGGCATACTGTGAGTGCGGTAGGGGCCCCGCACTGTAAAGAATCTTGCAGTTAAACCAGTGGCGTGGTACTCACTTTTGCTCTCGACTGGCAAACAGTCATGTGATAACATGGTACATGTATATAGTATATACTGGTAATGTGCTACAGCTGTGGTGTTCATTGAAGCTACTGTGGAAGCTTGTTTGTGAGGTCCTACATTACGGCTTTGATAGAGGTTGAATTTTAACTGTTTGGAATGTGAACTCGAATTTTAAAAAATTTTCTCTTATTATTGTTTTAGAATAGTATTATTCTTGTTCTTTTTTTTTCTTATTTTGTTGCAAGTTCTGTTGAAACTGTGCACGTTTTTGTACTTGGGGCTTTGATCACCTGTGAAGGTTTTTGCCCTGTGTTTCAGGTCATGTCTTCCCTAGTGATTTTGAGCAGCTCGTCCAGCAGGTCATCCGACTTCTCTTCCACATCATGGCTCACATCTACCACGCCCACTACGAACTCTTCTTGCAGTTTGAGCTCCACCGGCACCTGAACAGCCTCTTCTGCCAGATGGTCCTCTTCTCGCAGGAGTTCCACATCCTCAACACCAAAGACTACGCGGTCTTAGATGACCTAATAGAGGCCCTAGGGCTGAACAATGTGAACTCCAAGTCAGAGTCTAATAATGCCAGCGGAAGTGTGTAGCCACACCCTCTCTCTCCCATCCTTCCCCCCAACCTTCCCCCCCCCTGCATTTGGGATGTTCTCACTGCGCGTGCATTTTTTGTTCGGAAAGTTTACGAGTGTTCGAACACTGGAATGACAGTTGTGGGGCCTAGGGTTCAGGCCCTAGGATCTAGCATAAGTCATTTCACTGTATTCAGGTGTTCCTACTGGTTCATGTAGTTATACTGCACGAGCCGNGCCTGTCGACCTCAATCTCAGCATTTGAAGAAATTTAAAGGAAAGAGTTCTGTAGTGAGAGAGCGGACAAATGAAATATTCTGGGTGGTATATCTACCATCTGAAGACGGCTTCCTGAATTCAGAAGTAGAAGTAGTCTTCATTATTGGGTAGTCGATGATTGTTGAATCAAAGTTCAACCGGTGCGATATGATCACGACGTAACTGTTCTTTGGAAGAAATGACATTCCGGCCTGCAGCATGTACAATGCTGGCACTAGGAAGCCCTCACTGCGGCTGGCTGCAGTAATTTGATGTCTGAGGGTGAATGATACCATACCATGGTTGTTCTCTCCAACTACGTGTATTTGCGCTTTGGATTGTTTTTATTCCTTGGTTATAGCAGTGTACTTAGTTGTCTATGCTCTTTGTAGTGGGTGCTGAACAACATGTAATTCGGGCAACAAAAATAAAAACTGGCTGCTTTTTTAGTGAATGCTATTTTTTAATTTTGAACTTTGTATCAAAATAATTCGCAACTGCCGAGTTGAAGTAAAAACTAGCCTGCTGCTGCTGAGGCTTAACCAAATTAAATAAAAGACTGCTTGCAACCTGCCGAGCTTGTAAATTAAATTTTACTGTCAAACTGTAGACGAGGTAGCTAGGACTCGGCTACATGGACCCGTCAGCCATGAGGGGCAAATGCCACCGAACCTGTTTCCAAGGCCCACACAGGACGAAATTTCGATGTAAGTAGGAAGGACTTTGTTGCCTCAGCGTAGTCGTCGTGAGAAGAGAGTGGAGGCTGTGTTGCCCACGCCGAGTCTTTTATAAACGTGTTATGCACCACGGGTTACAGGGAAGAGGACAGTGTTCTGCCTACTGTGGTCCGACTTTTTATTTACAACCACGTGGCCGGATGCTTGGGCCAAAGCAACTAAATGAAGGAATTCACTACACTTTCGTGTCTGCATTCACTCATTTTGAAGCTATTTTTGAAGATTTCTTCACAAACGTTCGCGACTAGTAGGACAGAAATGTATCAGGTGCACGGGACATTAAAAAAAAATAGCTTTAAATTGCAGTGCTCTCTACTATGCATGCTTTAATAGGCATCTGCCTTAGCATTTCCATTCACGTATGTGTTTTTGGATTTTTTGTTCGATTTTTCTGGCTTGTACTTGCCACGTTTGCATTCCATTTGGCTGCTGCAATACACGCTGTTTTATCAAAGATGAGCTTCGGATTCAAATAATGGTAGAGTAGCCCCTTCAAGTTTGGCCTGCTGCAGGCATCCTTGTTGCATTCTGCCACTGGAAAGGCTTCTGTTGGGCTCTTTTTGTCCAAATTAGGATGATCAAGGTAATTCTTGAAACCACACCTGCGCCTTGACACTCTGTGCTGGCCGATTTCTACTTCTGCATGCTTTGTCTAAAAACAGCTTCCAGAGCTACAAGGGTGGCTGTGTCTGTTGCTCCAGGTGGAGCCCTAGACTTAGTTCCAGACACAAGTGTTGGATGCAGCCGTAGGCCTACCTAGGCCAAATTTGACGGCACCCCCGGAACATGCCAGTGTATCACTTGATTTAAAAGAAGGGGTGTCCTCTCTAAATCAATGGCAAATATCACTCGCAGGACAGATCTGATTAAAAAAGCACAGGGTTGGTCTGTTCGCTGACGCATAGTATCCCAAAGAGTTACTTAAGTGTTTTTTTATCAAAATCATGTTTACTTTTGGAATTGTTTTTGTGTATATTATTGTACATTAATTATGATTAAGCAGAATTTTTGGCAATAACATAATTATAGTTTATTGATTCGCTTGGTACTGTAAGTTACCATGGAAACTTGTTCATGCCTGTGGTTGCTGGAGTGTAGTATTCCATGCCAGGTATTTAGCTTTCAACTAACCAGATGTAAAGAATTTATGTGTGACGTACAAGAGACGACGCAATCCATTTAGATTCTTTGGGTTTGATGTTCAAAGCAAGACTGTAGTGGTTAGATTCATGACCTGCACACTTTCTGTTCATTCCTATGTATGTATCACAACTCAAAACAATAACTCCCCGATTCACATGGATTTATTTGGTAGTACCCCATACTGTAGTGCTGCTTAACAGTCGATAAAGGCCATGTCTGAATTACTTGGCTGTGGCTGGAGCCACTGTACATTTCAAACTGGCCATGAGGCACATTAAAAGCATGCTTCACCCAGAGAAAAAAAGTTGCTTGAATCATTGATGTAGCCATAGCAACCATCCTGTGCATGCATTCGTTAGCACATCCATGCCAAGAGAAAGTGCATAAGCTTTTGTCCCGAATTTGGCAGGAGAGTACTGCCAGGGTCATTTCACATCGTAGTGTTTGACAGCCTTTGAAAAACTGAAGTACACGTACATGTGCAAAGAATGTGCTGTGGGGTTTCTGCATGGGAGGGGATTTGCAAGATTCAGGGTGGATGTCCCAGCAACATTTATTGGGGGGGAGTTTGGACTGAAACTGAAATACGCATCAGGTTTTGATATTGCAGCGTTAAGGACCCTTGCTTTCGACCTCTGTAATAACTTTTGCACACCAATATTCAGCTTAGCTGAACTCTCCCGAATTGCCTTGCTTCATAATTACCTTGCTGTGGCTGAGCATGAGAAATCCCCTCTACTAACAAGATGTATTAGGCGACATGCCCATGGTGACCGGCTAACTATAAGAGAACGGGACGAGTAAGATTTTGTTTCACTGATTGAAGTTAATATTTTGGAGTGGGATTTACTTTTCGTTCAGTAGTTATTGGTGTGGAGCTACATTTAGTGTGCCATTTGATGCAAAAGAATGGCTTTTTTATTACAAAAATGCTGGTGATGGGAAAAATAGTCAAGTCAAAATCATGGCTTGGCATTTTGCTCTTGCGCATATATAGTGGATCATGAGAATGGATCATGTCCTTGGAGGGTGTTCATTGGAATATTCCCGGCAGTGTATATTTGTAAGCATATCACAGAAAGAGAATTTGCAATTTGAGTATAAAACTCAGTGCAGTAGCGATTGGTTGGTGGAGTTCATGATAAATACTTTCACCACTGAATCATTTGTTCCCTCTGTTGAGCTTGTTTTCCTGTATGTAAAAGCCAATATTCTGCTAATAATAGTCCGTCAGAAAAATAAATATGTGCATTTTCACAGAAACTCCTTTGAGAGTTCCCATAGAATGATGCGATCATATCTGGATGCTGTCAAGTGACCTGAACCTTGAAGCTTTTGATTTCCTAACAATGTGCAGTGGGTGAAAAGTAACCCCCCCCAAAAAAAACCCCACACAAACAAACAAACACCCCAACCAACAAACAAATCCCCAAAACGGTAGATAGCACAACAGGCAAGGCTTTTACTTGTGTGTATTATTGCCAGAAAAGTTGCTCTTGTCTCATAAGTGGACAGAAAGTTATAGAGGCCAATGTTTTGTAAAGAGATTTCAGATGAGGCGTCCCGAAACCGATACATCATTAACCGAAATCAATGCATTTTTCACCACCCATGTTGCCACAGCCTCGTGTCTCTTCTGGTAGTTTCAGATACACAAGCCCTTTTCAGACAAAGGGAGTTACTCCGATTTTACCAATTGAATAGACAACTATACATCAAGAAATCCCTGACCTCAGTTTGCCCCTTTTATGGACAGTTCATGTTTTTAATTGTATAGAGAACAAGTATTTAGCAAGCACAGAAAGTGTAGACTCACAAAATATTTATTTAGGCCTAGGTTTGGAAAAATTATCAGTTTTGACTCTGTGGTGTTGGAATTGTTTTGGTTATCAGGCTTGTATAAATTCAGTGTCAATACATTAATGTTTCTGGCAGCATGTTGAAATTCATGCCATTTTAAAAGGCTTATGTGGCTGTGCCTTTGGTATTTTCCTGTCTATACATTCTTATGATATGCAATATACTTTCCATTTGGCCCAAAGCCTCTTGATTATTAGTATACCGATTGAAACATTAGAGAAAAATATGACACTAACCGTTGCTTGGAGTAAGGGGTTGTTATAGGTTAAAATATTAAACGTGTGGGCCAACTTGTTGATTCTTATACATATAGTATTTTATTTCGGAATGCTTGGAGATTAACTGAACTTTAGTACCTTTGGCCCAACTAACAGTGACTGTGCCCCTCGTTTTGAGTGAAAATGGGAATTTGTGTTGGTAATGTCTCCATTATTTTTAGATAATGGAGTAATTTCAATATCCGATTTACGTTTGAAGTTTTACTGCATTCTGTTAACTCTGTTTCTTAGGTTTTGTTATTTAATTCCACAACTGAAACATTTTATAATTGTTTTTCTTGAAAGGCCTTCTTGCATTATTTGTTTTGAATATTGACATCCCATTGGTTGGATCCTTTAGAATAAGCTGGCCGTTGGTAAGCCGTGTGTTATCTTTGAAAAGGTTTTATTTCATGAAAAACCTAGATCATTAAACTGGGATATCCTGTGCTTGTACTTATATGTTTTTCCCTTGCATTTGATGGAGCTGTGGCACCAACAGCCTCTTGTTTTAAGTAGGGATCTCCTGGGTTTGAAACAGAAATAATAGCGTGTTGATTATAAAACCCATTTTTTTTCAAGAACGAAATGACATGGAATGGTTACCACGGCGTTAATATCGGGATAACTAACTTGATGTGACTATTGACTAAGGTATTCTTTCATTATTTTATTTATTTGTCCTTGGTTATATCATAACTAAAAATAAACCGAAACAAAATATGTAAGAAGTTGCCTTTATCGTGTGAGGAATGTTAACTGTGCAGTGTCGATCCTTTCTTAATTGGCTACTGTATTGGATTTCTATGTTTTTTAAGTAGTACTATTTTTTGTAGTTTCAGTTCCTTTAATGAGCGCGTGCGACGTTGTGTTGCCGAACCCCTTCGCGCTGTAGGCCCGTTTTGGTGGGGTCCTTACCGAAATTGGGACTGTACTGTATGCAGACAAAAATAAGTGATTTGCACTGTGCTTGAAATGAATCCTTTACTAAAAGACAGAGATAAGGAAATTATTTTATTTATTCACGTCTCAAAATTTACGTGTTTTCATGCAGCTCGACAACCACAGCCAGCAGGAGATTACACCGTGTATTTATCTCTTCTTTGAGTATGTGTGGTTCTGAGAAGAACCGGGGAATAACTCGACGTTTCGAACAGTGTACTCTGTCCGTCTTCAGGAGACTGCAGGATTTTAACTGGGAGTGGAGCTTATATGGTGTAGAGAGGGATCCAGATGTAGGGATTAGCTCGGTGAGGCGTTAAGGCGGGAACAGTGATGGCGGGAACATCACAGTTTCCTTAACGGAAAAGGATCCCACACAATCCATCGAGAGCAGGCTGCAACAAAAGCTTCTCCCTCTCCAGCGCTCCGGCAACATCACCCAGCCCCTTTACAGACAGCTCCGGTCATCCAATTCCATGTGCCCAAGGTTCTTCGAACAACCAAAGATTCACAAGGAAGACGTCCCGCTGCGCCCCATTGTAGCGTCCAGAGGAGGCCCCACATACGACACAGCCAAGCACCTTGCCAAAATCCTTCGCCCCTTGGTAGAGAACACCGAACACCACGTCAAGAACTTGGACCAGTTTGCCGCCCTCATCCAAGACCTCACCCTCCAGCCAGACGACATCATGGTCAGCTTTGATGTCGTCTCACTATTTACCAATGTCCCCACCTATGACGCCACCACCATCGCAAAGGACAGGCTTGCAGCAGACCTTGCCCTCAAGGACTGCACAGACCTCACTCCAGAACAGCTACACGACCTGCTTTTCACTTGTGTCAAGTCATCGAGCTTCCGCTGGCGGGACAAATTCTTCAAACAGTCAGCTGGAACCTCCATGGGATCTCCTATATCCCCGGTTCTGGCTGACATGTTCATGGAGGAATTTGAGCAGCTCGCCATCAACACATCAGACCACAGGCCCAAAGTTTGGCTCCGATATGTGGACGATACTTTCGTCATCTGGCAG